>JARLTB010000061.1:65000-665000 GCA_030141615.1 Unio pictorum
CAATGTATATAGTAGATCAGCCTACTAGAGGTCAAACACTAAACATATAAATGTTATTTCAATCATCAGCACTGAAAGATCTGTTCCATAACTTGTCCTATTTGGTCAATAACTTGTCTTTTTTGGTGAATAACTTGTCCTAATTGTTTCATGACTTGTTCTATTTGGTCAATAACTTGTCCTAATTGGTCAATAACTTGTCCTAATTGTTTCATAACTTGTCTTAATTATTTCATAACTTGTCCTATTTGGTCAATTTCTTGTCCTAATTGGTCAATAACATGTCCTAATTGGTCAATAACATGTCCTAATTGTTTCATGACATGTCCTAATTAAGATCTGGCCAATTTATGCCTAAAACTCAAAAAGACAAACAGTAACAACATCGTCTTTAATATTAGTTTTAATTGTTTTATTTCGGTCAATAGACCCATTTTATCTTTTTTCATATCACGCACCATGACATGATGTCATGTAAGGCAAAGGTGAAATCTCAACGGTATGCCAATCTACTTCATACTTTAATTCAGTTCACTTTGTATGTGATTTAAAATCAGTAATTTAGATATTCTATAGTTTTCATCACGTGATTATATGTTGTTATAATTGTGCGAACTATTAAGTCAAATATAGTCTTTTACTGAATCAATAAATTGGCATTTAATAACATTGGCTTTCATATCGATTTTTAAAAAATACCTTTCTTATGACATGAAGTGTAAACTGTTCAAACATAGCATGTAATCGATGTTCAAGTTCCATATTTAACCTGCTAACATATGAAGTTAAATACACCGATCAAATTTATGAATATTCATTATCTTGTTTAACCAATGAAAATCCAGCAGTAACAAGCACAATAATCCTAATAATAAACTTAAAACAAAGTTCAAAGTGTCTAGGGTGTGACTTGTACTGGAAGATTTGAAAAATTCACATGAGTGCTGGCGGCATAAAGCATTTGTGAAAATTGAATGGAGATGAATTTTTCATATCAGTAAAAATAGTAAACAATAATTCTTGCGATAACTTGTACATTTATATATTCACAATGAAATAAAAATAAAAAGCAAAGAAGGTAGAATAAAAACAAATTGATAAATGTAATATAATTTGTTCTTACATAATGTTAAAGCATAAAATTATTAAGGATAAATGTAAGTTTTTCCGTGTGGATATCTCTATCTTATATAATACCATCATTTTTTGTTTCTCAATATTTGCCTAGTTTAAAGGACGTTTCATCTTATTTACAAATTAAAGTTGTTGCTCCTAGATTTTACAGACATTATGTGTCGTTTCAATTTCGCCCTTTATTCCAGCCCCCACGCACCCACCCCATGCTTCTGATGCTTTGTTTGCCGAATAGATTCCGAATCACTCTATATAATTTTTCATGATACACATATCCGAACAAGAGAGAAAATATTATTCCCAAATGGTGATACTAATGTTACATTCACTCCTACCGGACACAGGTGCTATGTCAGTCCCCATAGAAAACGCATGCAAACTCCATGCTATTAAATATTCAATAATTACATTTCTGAGTGTTCATAATGAAACAAACACACACACACACACACACACACACACACACATATATATATATATATGTATATATATTGATTTATTTATATTCAATCAGAAATAGGCTACGTTTATAGATATAATCTGAAATAGGCTAAGTTGATAGATACAAACAGAAATAGGCTACATTTTTATAGATACAAACAGAAAAAGGCTACTTGTATAATCATAAATAGACTACGTTTATAGATCTTTTAAAAAAATGTAATAATATAAGGTAAACTGTGTTCATAGGTTTTACTTCGTAACTGAGGTTGACCATAAATATATACAGATATATTTGAACATAACATCTACATTTCAGGACTTATATTTAATATATTAAAGCAGTAGAACCGAATCATTTTCTTCCAAGTTTGGTGAAATCTTTCCAAAGTCTCTTAAATTACAGAATGACTTTGATGGTTGTATACATAAATCATTCATAAATTGATCGAAAATTCCAGACATAAATTTGAACCCTTATTCAGAGTGCCAGAAAGAGTATCATAGATTCTACTATGGTTTTAGTTTTAATATTCCTCAAGGAATTGCTCTGCGGAAGTCTTGTGTACGCACACATTACGGTCAACAAGCGTTGTTTGCATGACTTGATGTTACCATAATTCTCCTAAATAATTCTTCAAATGCGGTAACAGGTTGTAAATCAACCTTATGTATCTTCTGACTGGATTTTACTATATTTAATAACGTGTGATAAGTTCTACAGTATTTAGAAATATATTTTTATTAATTTTAGGTGAATCAAAATGATGTAAGGTTTTGTGATAAGTATTACTGACTCCTGCGTGACCACCCAGACTAAGAATTACCTGTCGATTTGACTTTAGAAACGTAGTTAACGTCATACTTCCGTCATACCTTTTTTCAAAACTTGGTTTCATTTGTAGATTAAGAATACCAAGTAAAGAAATGATGCTAAAAATCCATTGATTTCACAGCTTTAATTTAGTTTACGAGCATCACTTTTTGAGAGCTCTGAAATATTTCCACATGGAAAAAATTAATAATTATAACTTGAATGCCTGACAACTGGAGAATCTTTTATTTTTCAAGGTTCTCTTAATTTAGTCATACAGTGATCATATTGTAATTAGGTACCTGTCAAATACAACCACTTTAATAAGACTATAAAATATTGCTTTACCTTGCTCTTCTATAATTACCGTACTCAAGAATAAACATGAGTTTATCTGTAGATAGCAGTTCAATCGATCGGCTTAGCGAATACTACATTACAATATTTGTAACTGCGGCTGAAAAGGAGATAGTTTGAGATTTTCTCTGTTATGTATCGGCGATACACAGCCATATTTTTGAATTTTGGTTCAGTAAAGCATACTCGACAGAATTTGGCCTGAAAGACAATTCTGAACATTGTGGATTAATTATGAAATTGTACCTATAGATGAGAAGCTCGTACATGTGATGATTGTTGATCGTCTATCTCCTTGCCAACCAAAGACGGAACCGACAACGAGTGAGGTAATTATTTCTAGTGAGAGATTGGAGCAAAAGTTGTATTAAGACATGTTCATAATTTTAAACATTACTTGATATCGCCCCAAGTGGCCGAGTGGTCTAAAGCGCTCGCCGTTCTGGATCACTGCCATCTCACATCTGTCTGCGTGACTTCGAGTCTCAGGCTCTGCTAATGTATCGTACGTATCTCAAAATAGGCTCTGAAGTTTCTGCATATATTTCTGAAGATAGTCCATTCATATATTTCTAAAGATTGGGGTTTTGACTCATTACGTCGTTGCAGATATTTCTGAAAATAGGGACTTTGCTTCAGAAAGTCAATGCATATATTTCTGAAGATAAAATAAACAAATAAAAAGGGGAGGTAATATACAAATAAGGTAACCCCAAATACCATCTAGATTAGCTTCTTGGAAAATTCCCTTGTCTATAGGAACAATTGGATTATGATAATACTAACACAATATTTTATATTTGAAAGTTATTTAGACAAACAAATAAGTCTAATATAGAATAAAACAATGTTTACGATTAACTTTATGCAAAATTATTTCGCCAACGTTTGTCCATTGTAATAATAAGCGTTATAACGAAGTGGACGATATAAGAGGTTTTGTTTTTATTGATTATTATGAACATAGGTAGTATATAGATATATCATATAAGAACTAAGATTACATAAAGATTACAGCTTTATCTGCTAACACGGGACAAAATGTCGTGTAATATTAGATATAAAAACATCATCGTTTTTTTTTATCCATATACATAATTTCATAATATGTGAACTTTGTGAACAAAAAATGTTCACCACATTTTAGAATAAGCAAAATAGTTTACTCTGACTAAATTACACTACCCACCCATCTCTCCCTGGTAAATATTCATCACTCCCTACATATATCGTAATACATATGCAACTACACGGATGAAATCAATACCGTTGATAAGAGAGAATAAAAGTAATCCAAGAAATTCAAGCTCTGACTTTTCCACCATATTTTTTTTTCAGACATTATGATGCTGAGACTTTCTCTGCGTTATAGACGCTTACTGAAGCTGATTGGTGCAATATTATGTGCTTGTGCCCTCCGTATGCTCCTAATGGTGTACCAGGTTTCACAGGAGCCATCTTATCCCGTTAGCTTCGCCTACCGCAGTAACCAATGCGATTACTCGCATCTCTTTTTAGCACCTAATGAATCAAAAGTCGTCAATATTTGTGTGATGGCAGGATATGAAGGAGTAGAAGAAGAACTAGACGTCCTTTTGAAATCTGTGATATTGAACGCTCATTTATATAGTGTTTTTATATATATCATCTGCGGAGATGGATCGAGACCATTGGTTCAAGGCCTAATTAATAATTTGCACCATCCTTACATTAATATAAAGTATGAGCTAACAGATCTGAATAAGACGCAGATACTTCTTGAAATGGAGAAAATAAACATTGCCATCACGTATCACGCAGGGATTTACGGGATGGCCAAGGCATATTTACATAGATTGTTGCCAAACCTGGACAAGTGCATAATTTTGGATACTGATCTAATATTCGGGTCTGACCCTGCGTTTTTATGGGAGGAATTCCAAAATCAAGAAGGATCGGAAATAATTACCATGAAAATAAACACGCAAACCGCAACTCAATTTCAAGCCAGTTCTGGAGTTGTTCTAATGAATTTAAAAGCTATGCGTGAAAGCAATATCGAAGAAAACTATGCTTTAGCGGCACAAAGCGTTTGTCCCAGAATCTCGGAAACGAAAAGAGAATATAGGGATTGTGCATTAGGTGATCAAACTCTATTATTTGGCGTGTACCAGATAAAGCCATATTTATTTCATAGTTTGCCTGGATCCTGGATTCTTGAATTCTGCCACGGATTTCTGGGGTTTACGTTCGATACACATTATAGTGGTAAACAGAATTTATTTTTCGGAATCGCTCATTTTAATTGTGTATCACGCCAAGAACACATGGCATTTAGAACGTATGTTACACACACTGGAAACATGTACTTCGATAGCCTGAAAAATTATCTTAGAAACATAATGAGTTTTAGAATACATTGAAATGTTCGAGCAAACTATCTCTACAGGGACATATCTGAACCGTTGTATTCAATCAAGTAATGTTCAATACTCATTGAGTTGTAAACATAACATTCCAAGTCTTTGAAAAATGTTACATTCTCATTTACACCACATTAAGGTTACTAGAAAGTATAGCAAATATATTCGACAAGAAGACCTGGATGGATTAAAAAAAACTCTTAAATACTGTTTTTTATCTGTAAATTTTGCAAAAATTATTATACACACCATTGGGATTCTTGACTGGTGGAAATGTCATTGGTGATGAAAGTGCGTCTTTTAAATTCTTTGACAAATTATTTTAGTAGACTGTACACAAATTCCTTTAACTTTAAGCAAATAATTAACTTGTCATTTTACAGACGAACTAAGGAGTATAGTGTTAAATCTTTGTCCAATTTGTTCCATCAGAAACAACTAAAGTATGAAATATATTTTAAAAGAACTCAATAACAGATAGAAATATCAGCCATGATTATTAGACAGTGGAAGAGAGATTAAGTACGGTGTTCAGTAATAATACGATATATATTGACAAAATATATAATTAATACTTAGACATTCCTTAGTGTAGCATTAATAACATAACCGAGAACTATGCCTTTGTAGACACTTTTGTTATAATCGAAATATGTGAATAAAGAACACTTTTATTGGACCAGATTTTCCCTTTTACTCTAAACTTTCATCAGTTTCAGTAGCATCAATTTTATGTGGACTTGAGTGTTCTTTATTGGAAACTTTTACTGTAATTAATTTAGAAAGACAAACTAAGACTCACTTAAGCTATAATTCATTTTGCTTCTAAAATAACTTTGCGAAAATTTGTTTTAAATTGTTTAGTAGGACTGGCTAGATGATAACAACGTAAGAAGCAAACTTACACGAGGAAAAGCATTGCCAGCGTGACACGATCAATTACATTCGCTTGAACTGAGATTTGAAGCAGCAAAAGATAAAGGTCGGAGACCAGTTGTTTCACTACTGCAGTCTTCGCGATCTGGTTATTGGAGCACAAAGTCAATGTTACACATGGCTGCAAATGCAAACATCAGCAAACTGAAGTGATATAACAAAACATCTCAGTGAACAGCTTAAAAATATTTGTACATGTTGATTAGACCGCATGCTTACAAGTATAGATTAATAGCTGGTCAAGAGTTGGTCAAAACTTAGTAAGTCATCAAATATATTTGGCTATAAAAAATATGATTTCAAATATTATTAAATTCAAAATTCTCTCTCCAATTTTCAATTACTTTATGTTACTTGGCATATTCTAGTTGTTGTTTCTTTGTAGTGAGAGAGAGAGAGAGAGAGAGAGAGAGAGAGAGAGAGAGAGAGAGAGAGAAGGGGGAGGGGAGATCCACGTCCATTTTTAATAAATTTCAATGTTAATTTGTCAAAGGGAACATTCGTCATACATCCGAGTGGCCAGTTTAAGTGTTACCATGCTAAATGTATGGAACATTTAGAAGAAAAAAAATTTGAGCTGGGAAGATCTACATCATTAATTATGAAAATCGATCAGTGTTCGAAAACTAGATATCGAAGACCCTTTGCACGAATACCCATCTATTTACTTACGTAAATAGACTACTACGAGAAAACTCTGAGATGTATTGAGAAATCTATCATGTAAACAAAACATTTAAATGTCAAGTGAAAAACGAGCGTTTTTCATTAACTTATTGGGTTTCAAATTTAACATTCTAATTTGATCCATTAATTATTTGTATTTTGCTATCAACCATAATAAATATTAAGATTTTATGACAATGTTTCTCGTGTATAGAATTTATGTAATATAGAAAAGTTTAGAGAGGTGGTATTTATATATATATGTTATCTCAAGTATATATTTGATAAATACTGAGTTTCTGTGTTAGTTGGCGTTGATGACATCTTTTTCATCTATTCAATTATTATAAACCTAAGTCATTTAGGTGTAGGACAGTTATATTGTATTTATTTAATTAATTGGCTGGCTATTACTAAAGTAAAGAAAATATACTATACGTGTTTGAGAACCTATTCACAATGCGCGTTTCGGACGAGTTGCCGTTCGCAATATCGATCTCTAAAAATTAAAACGAGGCTATTACTGCAAGGTGAGTGATCTATAAAACAGTCGATATATTCACCTGGAAGTGGAGATCGGTTTGGAAAAAACTGAGTTATATTATGACAACATGTTCATGTACTTAAAGTGTTGCTACATAAATGTGAGCATTCTGAATAATAATAATAATAATAATAATAATAATAATAATAATAATTAATAATAATAATAATAATAATAATAATAATTAATAATAATAATAATAATAAACCTTTTCCCAAAATTCTTGGGGATTTTAATAAATACGTACATGGCCATGCAAATAAAGACTGTCTTTTAGAAAGTTTTGCTTGCTTAAATTGTATTCTAAAATATATTTAATCTTATTTCGCGATATTACCAATGTAAGCAAGTTCTAAGTTTTAATAATATCTGTAAAGTCATGTTTACAGATATATACAGTTTAGCAGTTAAAGCATGTTTATTCGTACGTAGTTTAAGTAAACTGTAACTATAGTCAGTGGAAAAACAAACCATCCTTTCAGATTTAGTAGGTGGCAACCCCGACCCACAACTTCTCTCGAACTTAAATTTAAAATACAATTTTACTTGGTGCCATTAGACTAATACCAGTTTTAGTCGGTAGTTGAATCTGCTAGTCTGTGACTAACGGCCAAAAAAGTGATAAGTTTCAAACCCTGAAAATATCTACAGAAACCAATTTTTCAAGTCTTGGGTCTACGTCTAACAATTATCTAAACAATTTTAATTTGAAATAACATTTATTTATTGTTTTGATGTTAAATTCAACAAATTTTCTTGCTAGTTTGTTATTTCAATTAAAGTAGCACTGTTATATAGCTTTGTATTTTAAATAAAGTAACATTATTCTACAGTTTTCGTAATTTCAGTTTAAAGGAAAACATTTATCAATAGTTTTGTTTGAGAGAGAGAGAGAGAGAGAGAGAGAGAGAGAGAGAGAGAGAGAGAGAGAGAGAGAGAGAGAAGAGAGAGGTGTGATTTTATAATTGTTCATTAAACAATTAGTGACCTGTTGTGTGTATGTGTGTGCGTGTGTGTGTGTGTGTGTGTGTGTGTGTGTGGTTTTAGTTTTTTTTAAGTAGCCTTAACAATATATCAGTCATGTCGCTACGATTCTGCAGTGTGGCACTTTGTAGTGATGTCTGCCATCTCACCTCTGTCTGCGTGAGTTCGATTCTCAGATTCGGTCAATGTGGATATGTGAGAATGCTTGCTAGTAGCTTCTCATGGGTCGGTGGTTCTTTCTGGGGTTTTGTCCAGGGTTCTTCCTCCACAATTAATACCAGCTGCCATGTATAACCTATCGTGTGCTGAAAAATGGCATTAAACCCTACACCAACAACAACAACAACAACGACCTCTTAATGCTGATGCCGACCAGTCCTAACACTAACCTCTTAATAATAAGTGCCAAGAGAAGCAGCTACTAGTACCATTTTTAGAAGTCTTTGGTATGACTCGGTCGGGGTTCGAACTCACGACTTCTCGCATCCACTAGGCTACCGGAGCGGTTTATAATCTGTAGTAGGATGTGAAATGAATCGAGGACTTGAATATCTCAATACCTCTGTTGGATTAAGTAAAACTTTCAATGACTTCAGGGATATTCGACTTTCGGAAGTATACAAACTTAGATTTAGTACTGTGATTCTTCTTTAGTGGTGCTAGCACGTTAGCACCTAAACACATTAGAACCTTCATTCGGAATATCATTGGATAGTTTCCTAATTAGATGAAATTTAATGGACTATTTAGGATTGTCATGGAATTTATACACTTTAAATTATTTGTAATTCTTTCACTTATTCTGATTTTATATTTGAATGAAATAAATTTATTAATACAGCAAATTGAATGTCTGTTGAATTTTACAGTGTCGTATTACATGAATTGAATCTCTAGACGTAACAGTTCAGCAAATACATTTTCAGAATTTTTTTTATTGACACCTCTTGCTCATACTATAACGATACATCTCAAGATTATCTAGTATTTTGATGAACGGGAATGAGATTTTTATTTCTTTGTTTTGGGCGTCATATGTTATACTGGTTACTTTACTTTTATCTTTAGCAGCTAGTAAACGCTCCATACTTGCGGCCTTGCAAATATGCCTTTCTTTCAAATACTTGCTCCGTTCATTTTATATTAACTTATTTTATAGATGCGCAATTAGTGAAAAGAGCGAAAATTGACGTGACAAAAGAATATTTACAAGTTTATATCAGTTGTAAGATATTAAAGCAGGTAGTTTCACGTACATGTAGATAGAATCAAACTATTCGTTTTCTATTTTTATTGACTTATAAATCGCTAAAATAAATATATTACGTATGAGTAAATTCGAACCTAAGATTATATATTGGAGTCAAAGCCCATACCAAATGGTGTATAATCGTTAAACCCTATCTACATGACGTCACTGGAACATAGCGAAGGCAGCTTGAATTTCAGTATAAGGTCATGACACTTGATGGACGTCTATATTGTTAATGTGTGGGCTTATTTAGTTTAACTATACCTTGTAAAAACGTGAAAACTCCTATCGATTTATAAACGGTCACCTGCCGCCATGCTAAGAGTACATCATAGGGTGGAATTTGTGATCATTGAGGATTTACGTCCTCTGCTTGAAGTCTCAAGGAGAATGGTCTATTCTTTAAAGTAGTTGTAAGGGTGAAACCGTCCATATACGTATCTTCATACCCTTATCCACACTCACTGGAAATGGGGAACATTTTAATCCAAACCCCTACCCACTGAGTGCGGGCAAGGGCTTAATGTAAATATTGGAATTATCATCCACTCCAAAGACAAATCAATATTTGTATTTTGCAAGAGGACAAGCCAAAGCAATATTTAAATATGTATAGGCTTATCTCACCCTTGACGTCTCCTGCACGAATATATCGCTCAGCATGCGATGTATTTTTTAAAAAAAACAACAAAGTACTCGCGTATAAGTCGAATCCAGATGAAAACACCATAGATCCTAATATACCTAATGCGCCGGCAGGTTAGGGTCTATGTTCTTTGTTCTACTTAATTACTCCAAACATAATGCATATACCCAGACTTGTCGGTACATTTAAGTTAAGCTTCTAATCGATTGGTTGTGTATTATGATATGTATTGCTTTGAACATTCAGAAATGTATGCGGTTCTAATTTTATATGATTTATACTTACGCAGACTATTTACCAATACATTAATTAGTCATTCTGTGCCATAAAAGACTGTTTAGTCATTGATGAAATATTTATTAGTGGTCTCAAGATACCTGATTCAGATTCTCGAAAACTGAATAATATTTCTATACTTTATTCGATATCATTTTCATGTCAGTTGAGAAGAGTTGGTTAGTTCTAAATGACACAGTATCAGACCACAAATCAAAAATACTTCGTAGAAGAGAAAAATGAATTATATTTCACATGCAATTAAATGGATAAGAATATTAAATTACGGTTTGCTTTGGTTTTTTTTTAGAAGTTTGTATAGATGCTACTAAACTTTGTACATTTAACATATACATACGTGCATAAATACATACATACATGCATCATTTAATTATTCACTAAGTTTGTGTATCCTTAATTCTATTAAAAAAACCGACCTCTTGTATTTCAGCGATGGAGGGGTGGGGGACAAAATATGATTTATTTGAAGACAATGTCTGGATTTAAAATAGCTTAAATAGAATTCTTCCTTTGTAATGTATATCACACAAAAACTAGTATTTCTATTATATTATTTATCAAATATGAATTATCGTGAGGAAAAAAGAAAATATTATCCGACTTGAAAGACAATTAAAGACCAAACTGAGGATCGTTCCTTAACTAAATGCCAGAAAAGGTTGGGGGTGTAGTTGTAGTAGATTTGGCTGTTTTCAACGGGAGTACATATATACATTATTTATGACAGGCAATCATTCTGGCTTCAGAATAAAAATGAAAAACTGCATTGGTGTTATGAACTTTAACGTTTTGTGAAAAATACTGTTTGAAATTATAAAGATGCACTGGTATCCACCGTGGTGACGTGAGTGACGTCTTATGACCTTCTTTTCAAATAAGGTTATTATGCCGTAAAAACGGACGGTCACTCTCTTAACTCGAAATAATATTCTAATTTACAAAATAGGCCATTATATATATATATATATATATATATATATATATATATATATATATATATATATATATATATATATATATATATGTGTGTGTGTGTGTGTGTGTGTGTGTGTGTGTGTTGTAAATTGAGCAGTGGTAATACGCTTACTGGAACCTCTACTCTACAACCCAAAGATCTACAAGGTCTCTTCTGTCAGGCTTTGAAATGTGCTAGCATATGATATATATATATATATATATATATATATATATATATATATATATATATATATATATATATATATATATATATATATATATATATATATATGTATATATATATATATATATGTATATATATATGTATATATATATATATATATATATATATATATATATATATATATATATATATATATATATATATATATATATATATTTGTAACTCCTGATACAAGATTTAACTTATTTTTTGAAAATTCCTGTTCATGGCTTTAAATTGCACAGATTATATTTAGTTAGAGTTTTGCCTATATGACCATAAGTCTGTTAAGAGTATACTACATAGGATCTATACATTGGCGATTACGTATGTGTTAACAGTTTTTAATAATATTCTTAATAACAAGATGTAATATTCCCTTTCGATTAATTTCGAATTGGTTGATAAGGTTTCGACGTTTTTAGAAGAAATCAGAAACTTCCCGTTGGTTGGGCTAGGTCAGATGAATATTCAGTTTTGCAACAAAATGAGTAGTATGATCTGTCACGTAGGAAATATATTGCGCACAATAGTCGTAGTGTGTTTACAGTGTATGTAGGAAAGAACTGAGCAATCAGATTCATTCTTAGTTTTGAGTCACTCTTCCTTGTTGTGTTCGGTATAAGCCTGTAGGTGTGTTTTGTGTTGTCCTTACATATATTTCGAGAGGAAATCATTTGTTTGGACGTTTCAGTGAGAAAAGAAAGTACTCAATATTTGGACGATAATTTTATTCAAGAACTGTTGTGAATCATTGTAAGGATTTCCCGATATCTTGACAATGTCTCGGTTACTGGCGGACTAGTACAATTCTAGTTTTGAAATTTATATGGAAGTTTTCTTTCATTAAGATTTGAAAAAATTAGTACTGTGAGTTTCTCTCATGTTTGTCATTTATTACATTAATAATTAAACCGTTGCTATACAAAGGGAGTTTGACATGACGTGTCCATGAAGAAACGTGTACACGGACAAAGAGATATACGATAACTACGCTAGTAAAGAATATGCTGCTTGAACTGACCAACATATGGTCATCTACGATCCAATACCTTTACCTACTAACGAACACACCATTGACGGATCAACACCAGGTGATCTCATTAGCACTCACATCTGCTAACCAGCAAAAAGGGCAGAAGTTGTATCAAACAGTACCCAACCCACACACGTATATACTCTCAGTTTTTAATTTCAAGGATAAAAGTTATAGATATAAACACACTGTACCCACAAAGATACTAATATACGATTCACTCCAAACTGATTGCACACTAAATGCTCATGGAGATTTAAGCTTGCGTTGTGACGTCAAAGATGGCGATTGATATTGTCCAAAAAGGCAAATGCACATTCTGAGCCGGATTCAGCAGCAAATGCTATTCGCTGACGACGAAAGATAGCATAAGCTTAGGTTCATATGTCTCCGATTCCCAGTTATCAACTTACCGACCTACCGGAAGTTATGAATTCTGTTGCCGATGCGTCATTATCCATACCCTATTGCTTTTATCACCTTCAATATCAGAAGCAGATCAATAGCGGCCTCCACTGACATCTCGCATTGCCTGGGACTGGCAACGTCTGCGTTCGGGTCACTAGCTTGGTGCGTATGGAGAAAAAAGGCCCTCTCGGTGGTGACCAAAGTGCGTCTATACCGCACTCTCATCCTCCCAATACTCCCATATGAAGCAGAGACGTGGGTCCTCCTAGACGCGGACCTCAAGAAGCTGGAGGTATTTCAAATGCGCTGCCTCAGACGAATACTGGGAGTAAACCTTCTGGACAGAATCCCAAACGTGGAAATCCGAGCTCGATGCTCTCACCAACCGACAGTGAAATCACTGATTAGACGTGCTAGGCTTCGCTGGTTTGGCCATGTCTGCCGAATGGAAGAGAGGCGTCTACCGTAAGGTCTCAAGAAATGCACCTAAGAAAACCTGGATCCAACAAGTGGAAAAAGACCTGGCAAATTATGGCATCACCTCGACACATGCCAGAAAAAAAATGCCACGCGGGACCGAAAATGGTGGAGAGAAATAATTGACTTCATCTGCAAGGGCAATTTTCGAGCAGCACCCACAGTTTCCTATCAACTGCGACCACGCTGATTGGATGGAAACTACGGGATCAAATTGAATTGAATTGAATTGATGCGTCAATCTCCTTACTTCTTTTTGCCACTGCTTCTTCAGAACCCGCATCCGTCTCTCATTATCCATACCCTATTGATTTCATCACCTCTTCTCCTATACCCAAGTCCTCTTTAAGTCTCCAATCCCCGTCGATATGTTTTGCGTTAGGGTAATAATCCTTAATTTGGATCAGGAAAGGTTTCCCTCTTTTCAAATATGACAGGACTTCGCTCGAATCGACTACTGGCACTGTATGGTTCTCTTTCTTCTATACTGAATCAACGACGAATGACAAGATTACCTTTCTTTCTAGAAATCTTCTCATGGAGTGCAAAGTTGGTGCCACGCTCGAATACATTTTACCTCTACTTCTCGCAAGCACCCTTATCTTTGATGAACTTCGGTGCATATCACACTATTGTTTGTCAAACTTCGACGCGTTCAAAACTGGTTTAGCTCATTCGACGCATTAGATTGTGCGCCAGTCGAATGGGAAACAAGATCATCAACTCGACGTTTGCTTCTTAGTTGATATGTCTGGGCGAGAAAATGGAGGAGGTGGCTGGACTAAATCACCCAAATGTCAGATGGATCTCTCTGAAACGCCAAAGATGTACTATAGATCAAGTTCAGCCCAGCTATATAGTTTGGACTAAACCCCCACTTGTGTTTGTATCACATATTGTAATTAGGATCATGCTAACTGGGTATAAAGTTTTCTATTCCGTCATTTTTATAATTTTGTGTATAGAGTGTACATCTCTATTGCGAAACCATACATCAAACGCTAGGTCTGTATGACCTATTGACTGATTGTGGTTTTAATTCGACACAAGTCGAGTAGTCTTTTCTCTTTTTGAATCACGATAATACAATCCAAAAATATATCCTTATTTTAAATTTCATAATAAATCCATTTATTTGTGTCCACGATTTTGCTTTAAAGAAGAGTTATTGGTATTTCCAGTGAAAAATAACTTGTATAAATATATTCTAGCACAATCAATTCACTGGACACAACCATAATACAACTGATTATGATAAGGTCATACAGCACCAACAGATAATTGCTATAAAACAAAAATTATACAATCTCTACTTGACCTCAGATCGCAATCAACATTTTCTAAAATAAATCATTATCTGAAGGAAAAGTTCATTCTAGTATATCAATATTGTTTACAAGATGACATATTAATTAATTAGAAAATCTATTACTAAACTTTAAAGAACATAGTGAACATAATGTCTTAGACTCAGGCAAAGATAATAATCATAATAGTTAACCCATATTCATATTGAAAGTGTTTGAAATATATTGGATGCTTAAAGGATTTATAAAATCAACGATTTAGGTCACGCAAAAAAATTAACTTGATTTGTTTGACAAGGTCACTTCCAAAAAAGGATTATCGACATAATTTAATGAAATAAAACATAAAACATACTTTTAAAAATCAAATTAAATTCACATAACAATTGCTAGCTACTTAATTTCTCGTTGGGTGTTAAGAAGTAGCGATGTCACCCTACATATTAATGCATGCTTAATCGTCTGGTTGGAAAGTAGCCACGAACTGACAACACACGGGTACCGTGCAAGCATGTTCTTCGGTAGTATTAGGACTAAGTGACGGGTGGAAATCGGGACACGTACAAGTCTGTACTTGTTCGTCTATCTGCATTCGTTCACACATGGCATCCCGGTGTAATACGAACATGCCCTTAGATGCTATGTTGCATTATACACGTGGGAATCGACCCAACAAATAGATGCTATGTTGCATTATACACGTGGGAATCGACCCAACAATTAGTCTTGTTATTCCGGAAAATGCAAAAGATGAAAGATTCCGGCTGGAAATTCCCAACCGTGCAAACATTTCTGAAACGCAAGGTGTACACTACTGATCAAATTTCGACTAATTATCCAATGTGTGCTTTTCCTTATTGACAACTGTTTTATTAATTTTCTTTCGTAATATAAGACACGATACGAATTTGTAAATTGTCCGGTGTATTTTAATTGATAATCGTGCGTACAATATGTCTTTTTACTTTCCCAGAACCGCTCCGGTGGCCTAGTGGTTAGAGCGTCCGCCCCGGAAGCGGGAGGTCGTCGGTTCGATCCCCGGCCGAGTCATACCAAAGACTTACAAAAATGGTACTAACAGCTGCCTCGCTTGACGCTCAGCATAAAGAGGTTAGTGTTAGGACTGGTCGGCCTGGTGTCAGGATAATGTGACTGGGTGAGACATCATGCTACATGTCTGCGGCATGATGTCTCAGTGCTAGACATCACTATAAACTGCCTCACTGCAGACATCGTAGCGATATGACTGAAAAATTGTTAAAGCTACGTTAAAAATCCTAATAAAACAAACAAACAAACTTTCCCAGTATCATATATAAGTGATGTTAGGTCTACATAAACAAGTGAGTTTTGTACAGCCTTGTTAGCTAACTATTAGGTTTACTTTTACACCGGTGGTTGTACATCCCTTAGGTATTATCAAGACGGGTGTTAAAACTCAAGTGAAAAATCTACCGGCATTTTGTAGTTGTTTTCGCTCTATTACTTACATAATTATTTTGAACTACAGACGTTCGGGAATGTTCTTCTGGTCTATTCCCACATGGCGGGATCCTTATTTTATCATACGGGATGGAATTGTAGCCACACACCCGTCCGCGTTTATGCATACACGTTATTTAATATAATTGTATCAATTTTCATGTCCTGCCGAGGCAAGGAAAGCCAGAAGAATGAAGACCAAAGAAAGTACACGCCAGCATCTAGTATAAGTTTTGATCTCACCGTCGTCTGGTCACTACTTGTAATTTACTGACTGTACTATTAATGAACAGAAAAGGATCGAAATGGGTATTCGTCCTTATCTGCAATTGACATGGGTATCACTGCCGAAGCAAGTTGGTGGTGTGTTATTTCGTGTACTGCCTTGCGCCGTGGCCTAATGGCCATGGTATGTGTTGCATATTCTCTGTTTGGGATCTTAATGAGTTTATTAATTAATTTAAAGTTTCCTCATTGTGCAGTGAGACATGGTGGTCTTAGGAGTTTTGGTCTACCTTATAATTATACATTTGGGTTCAAAAATTCACTGATATTTACGTCGGTGAATTTAGTCTTGGCCACATTGTGTGACGGTCTGATGATTGTGATTTTAGCCATCTTATGTTCACTAACTGTATCGTGTCCCAGGTATATGATATAGTTTAAATACATTACCCCATTTTAAATATAAAGCAGAATGAGAATAGTCTCGGTATAATGCCGAATTAAGACGTTCCAGGACCCAAATCACTGAAAATAATATATTGTCCCCTTCCGAAAAAATGTGAAACTAATAAATGCAAAACTAAAGCTAAAGAGGTGGGAATATACCATTGTTGTCATTATTCCAAATCGAAATATTCGACAAGCACTTTGAAATGGTCATATCTAGTTCATTTTATTTTAGAATCAACAATTAATTAAAAAATATTGTTTTGGTACAATTTTTGGCTGGTGCCCAAAGAACGTGCTTGGTGTGCTCAATGGGTAATTTAGCACTAAATGTTGCTAATGAATTATTTACCTATACTTTTATAGTATATTGACTTAAATAATGAATATATGTACTGTGTATTTTGGTATGATTGACATGTTGAATATTTACATTGCTCAGATGTGGTAAGATAATTGCCCCGTTTCTTATTGACATCGTTTGAAGTGGACACTATTAAAGGTTTCGGGTGTGGTGCAGATTAGACAAGTTGCCTCAAGTTATATTATTTGGGAGAAATATCCCGAACTGCGAGCTAGCATTGCATTTACAACTTTATTTCCGTTTATTATTTTCATGTCATGCTTATTTGTTAGCTTTGGGGCATTTATATTTCTGTCGATTTGTATTATAAGTTTGTCACCCAGGACTACTGTCCCATTGTAACGTTGTCGAGCCGACCCTTTGAGACCGGGCAGGGTTTTAGAGAAACAACAAACACGTTCATGGAAAAAATGATTATATTAAACACAAGTACTAATGATGTGATAACAACACACCGAAAGGCAAAATAACAATAAAACATATATGAAATACAAGTTGACTGCTACGTCAAATTCAGGTAGTCAAAATAAATAGCAAATTCATGTAAACTTCATGCGTACAAATGACTCTAGTATACTTTCATATAAACACTTATGTAGTCAAAACACTACTGTTATAAAGTATATGTAGTCAACACACTACTTGTTGTGTTTCACTCGTAATCAAACACTACTATTGTAAATTATATGTAGTCAACACACTACTTGTTGTGTTTCACACGTAGTCAAATACTACTATTGTAAATTATATGTAATCAACACACTACTTGTTGTGTTTCACACGTAGTCAAACACTACTATTGTAAATTATATGTAGTCAACACACTACTTGTTGTGTTTCACACGTAGTCAGACACTACTATTGTAAATTATATGTAATCAACACACTACTTGTTGTGTTTCACACGTAGTCAAACACTACTATTGTAAATTATATGTAGTCAACACACTACTTGTTGTGTTTCACACGTAGTCAAACACTACTTCACTAAATACAAGTTGACACGGCCTTCTCTCTCTGGCACGGTCGCTTTCCCCTCCACATTTGTATACGTACGTCGGCACTATATTGGTAGGTCATAGTAGTATTGACACGCTAGACTTCATGGAATTCATAAACCCATCTGGCTGCTCATCACCGGCGAGCTGAACATGAACAAATAAACACACCCTTCCGATAGTCTAATTTAATTGGAATGGGTTTTATCGAAACTACTAAAAGAATATACGATAGGTACGAAGTATGACGTAGGACTACTATACAAAATAAATATACGCGATGCAACGACATTAATACATACGTAAATGTTTTTGAAATTAGTCGTTTGTTTGTTTGTTTGAATTTTAACGGCGCACCAGCACTTTTAGCCTATTTAGCGCCATACATTAGGTTAGATGTTTAAAAAAAGGAAGATTTAACATCGACCAGCGATATAAAAAACCATAATAGTTAAATATAAAAGGGTAAGATGTTGGTAACAGGAAAATATGAAGCTTCCCAATCAACGGAAGATGTAAATGGTGTATGTTGATGATAAGATGTTGTAAATAAGAGGTGGTATTTGCATTAGATAAAAATATTCTAGGTGATGGCATACAAGTTATAATTTAAAACAGAGATTTACTTCCTTCAGGAAAACTAAAATTCAAGTGATTTGTATAGTATCAAAAGGTTCCTTCATGTCATGTACATTATAGTATTTAGCACGCGTAGGTTGCTGGTCAGAACAATCGGTCATAAAATGCTTAACAGTGAATGGTTCATTGCAAGAAACGCACTCTGGTGGATCTTCACCTTTTAGTATGTGGGAGTGGGTAATGTATGTATGACCGATTC
Organism: Unio pictorum; assembly: GCA_030141615.1. Classification (NCBI taxonomy): domain Eukaryota; kingdom Metazoa; phylum Mollusca; class Bivalvia; order Unionida; family Unionidae; genus Unio; species Unio pictorum. The sequence goes on from JARLTB010000061.1 coordinate 84,236, forward strand.
TGATTCTTGAAATGACAACCTCATCCCTACGGATACTTCTGTAGGAAGAAGTCCATTCTCCCAGGGTTGGTTTGATGGCATGAAGTTTGTTATTGACTGCATCATCCCATGACGCCTGCCACTTCTGACGTAGGTACTTTTCGATACAAGGTTTAAAATCAGTAAACGGTAATTTAAAATCCGATGGTTCTTGGGATAGAGCCATCTTAGCAGCCCGGTCTGCTTCTTCATTACCTCTAATACCAATATAGCTAGGTAGCCAACAGTATACTATATTGTAGGAGGTACTAAGCTCCTAGTTGTTGACGATAATATCAACTAGTAATGGATTATCCAGTTTTCTATGTTGTAGCGACTGAAGTACAGATAATGAGTTACAGAAGATAATGCTATTTAAAATGCGTTTTTGTTCGATAAAATTCATAGCAAGGTCTATTGCTCTGATTTCCGCTGAAAATATGGACGCATCGTTTGGCAAGCGCACTTTGGTTATGTGTTTGCCACTAACGAAGGCTGCAGCAGCCTTGTCATCAACCTTTGATCCATCAGTATAAAATTTAGTGTAATTTGTAAAATCGTTGAGAGGTTCATGATAAGAGTTCAGGAATATGGAAGGGTTTGTCTCAGATTTATTCCCATCGTGTAAAATAAAAATCACTTTCGGTTGCTTACGTAGCCAAGGTGGTGTTTTCGAGACAAACGTTTTCTGAACTGTAGAGAGATTAATTTTTATATTGTCAAGGCTGGATGATGTTCTGATGCCAAATGAAGGTATGGCATTTGGGTTATTTCCATATAAAGTTCTGTATTTTGGTTGAAAAACAGCCGAAAAAGCAGGGTTCAGAGGGTTTGATCTTAACTTCAGAGTGTATTGTGCAGAAAGCATTTCTCTGCGATGCGATAAAGGTGGTTCATTCGCTTCCGCGAGAAGGCTTTTGCATGGAGATGTTTGAAATGCTCCTAGAGAGAGTCTTATTCCCTGATGATGAATTAGGTCAAGCATTTTCAAATAGGACTTCCTAGCTGAACCATAAACAATGCATCCATAGTCTAAACTGGAGCGGATAAATGTTCTATACAAATTGAGGAGGACCTTTTTATTAGCACCCCAGTCAGTGTGCGCAATTACTTTAAGTAAATTTAATGCTTTTAAATATTTAGCTTTTAAATTCTTGATGTGTGGTACAAAAGTCAGTTTTCTGTCAAAGATAATACCCAAAAACTTTGTTTCTTTAACAACTGGAATAAGTGTTCCATCCAGCATGAGTCTAGGTTCATCATGATATCTTCGCAACTGACAGAAATGCATGCATACTGTTTCCGATTTAAAAAATTTGAAACAGTTATTACTGGCCCAATTTTGGATCTTATTGATATTTTGTTGGAGTTGCCTTTCAATTGTATGCATGTGCTTTGATCGATAACAAATTAAAAAATCTTATACATATAAAGAGCAATCCACACCGGGAGTTAAGCACTTGGTGATGCTATTGATTTTGATATTAAATAGCGTCACAGATAAAATACTGCCCTGGGGCACAGCCATGTCTTGCTGGTGCATATCGGAGAGGGTAGAGCCCACTCGTACTTTGAATTCTCTGTCGGAGAGCAAATTGGAGATGAAAGACGGCAGACGGCCTTTTAGACATAGATCGTGCAGGTCATTTAGTATCCCGTACTTCCATGTTGTGTCATAGGCCTTTTCTAAATCGAAGAAGCCTGCTACTAAATGTTCCTTCTTGATAAATGCATCGTGAATAAATGTTTCCAGTCTAACCAGATGATCGTTAGTACTACTGCCAGAACGGAAGCCACGCTGGAAAGGAGATATTAAATTGTTACTTTCCAAGTACCATACAAGCCGAGAATTAATCATTCGTTCCATTGTTTTGCATACGCAGCTTGTCAATGCAATGGGCCGATAGCTGTTAGGATCTTCGTTATCTTTGCCTGGTTTGGGAATCGGTATCACTGTTGCTTCTTTCCAGCTCTTAGGTACATTACCAGCAATCCATAAATCATTAAAGATTTTAAGAAGTATTGTGAGAGAAGATTCTGGGAGGTGTTTCAAGAACTGGTAATGTACTTAGCCAGGCCCAGCGGATGTATCATGGGCCTTGTCTAATGCCTCCCTAAGCTCCAATAAAGAAAACAACTGGTTATAGTTTTCAGTGTTGTTCGATGTAAATTTTAAACGTGACTTTTCTTTTTGAGATTTTAATCTTCTAAAGGCATCTGAATAATTAGATGATGATGAGTTTTTCTAGAAACTATCGGCAAGAATATTTGCTATGTCACGTTTCAAACTGAAATTGCTATTGTTTGTTTTCAGGTGTCGAATAGAATTGTGTTTACTTTTTCCATTTATTTTTCGAATAGTATCCCAAACTTGTTTCACTGAGGAACGAGAGTTTAAAGAAGAAATATATTTCTTCCAGGATGCACGTTTATATTCTTTGATTGTGCGTCGAGTTTTAGCCCAGGCAATACGATATTTGTTTAAATTTTTGGGCGTTGGACGATAGTTGAATGCTTTTAATGCTTACCGGCGTTGTCTAATGGCTTCTTTGCATTACTTGGTTACCCAAGGTTTTTGCGATCTCTTACTGTTCGTTGAGGACATGGGAATAGATTCATCTGCAATTGAAATTAGAACTGAGGTAAAATGCTGTATAGGATTAACAGCGTTGAATACTGTATCATTATTTAGTCTACTTTTACATAGTGGTTCAAATATATCCCAGTCGACTGTGGAATTGCGTCATCAATTTTAGAGTTATTTTCAAGAATGATTGGAAAGTGATCACTGCTGTGAAGGTCATCAGCGACCTTCCATTCATAGTCCAAAAGCAGTGAGGGAGAGCAAATTGTCAAATCTATGCATGTGTACGTACCCGTTCCTGGGTGTAAATTTGTTAGTGAGTTAGTGTTATATAGACACAGATCGTGTCTAGAAATGAAATCTTCTACTTTATGGCCTCTGTCGTTTATGTGATTTGATCCCCATTAAATGTTATGGTCATTAAAATCCCCTAGTAAAACGAAGGGCGCGATAAGTTGTTCAACGAGATTGTCTAATTCCGTTTGTACTAGGTTGGTGTTTGGTGGTAAGTAAATGGAGGAAAAAGTAATCACTCTATGTAGAGTGACACTTAAAGCAATGGCTTGTAAATTTGTGTTTAAAGGAATGAATCTGTGAGGGGCTCTATTGTTCACAGCAATAGAGACTCCTCGTGAGACCCTGTCAGCGTTTTGAAAGTAAGCGTTAAACAGAGAAAAGTTTTTAAATGTAATTTTATCTGTCTCTTTCAGGAATGTTTCCTGTAGACATAGCACTGCAGGATCGTGTTCATTTAAAAGCAGAAGAATATCATTATAGTTAGCTTTAAGTCCTCGACAGTTCCATTGTATGATGGTGTTCTTCATTATAATTTTATGCTGGAGATTCTGGAGCTATCTTAGACTATTCGCGGAGGAAGTATGTGTTGTTGTTTGTCTGGAGGAAGTACGGGAGTATATTTAGTTTTACTAGGTTTGGAGCTACTTTGAGTACATTGAGCAGTTTCTTCTGCATCCATGCTCTCAACGTCTCCAAACCTGTTGTACAGTTTAATGGGGTCATTTGACCCCTTTTGCGGCTAATTTGTTTGTGCTTTGTGTTTCTGTTTTGGTCATTTTGGTGGTGGATTGTTATTAAATGTTGTCTGAGCTGATGTTGTGCTTTTCTGTGGCTTATAATTAGGGATATTGGCACTTGTGGTTGAATCTGGCTGATCCGTCTGTGTTTGGGCGTCCTTCGTGCTTTTTTGGATTGTGTTTTACGAGTGTGGAGAAGGATGGGCCAGGAAGGGATGTTTTTGCCTGGACAAGTTTTCTGACCTCTGGGTAGGGAATGTTCGAGGTAAACTTTACCCTCTGAATTTCCTTCTCCTGTTTCCATGTATCACAATCATTGGAACTTGTCATAGTTGACACAATGCGGAGTTGCTCTTCAGTCAGCTTCCTGATGAGAGTGGTCTCCGCATCGACCACATACTTTGACTCTGGAACATCGATCCTCGTGATGGCCGTATTTTTGACATTTATAGCATCGAAGGGGGTTTGGAATGTAGATCTCGACCTTTACTTGTAAATACCCAACCTTGACCACTTTGGGCACTGTCGGTTTCTTAAAGGTGACTACAAATGTATTGGTGTCCTGCAGAATGTTATTACGTTTAATACGTATTCTTCGCACTACAGTGACACCTTCATGTTTCATCCCTTCGATGATATCTGTGTCGTTGACTCCAGCCAAGGCATGACATCGCATTACGCCTTTGGACGAATTCAGTGTAGTGTGGGCGAATGAGGTCACTGGAATATCAAAGAATGTTTTCATTTTCATGTTATTGTCTGTTTGCCTCTTTCGTTCACACTCTACAAGAAGGCAACCCGATTTTAGTTTTTTCACACGTTTTGGTGTGCCAATAGAGCCCGAAATGGTTTTCTCAATAACAAACGGAGATAAAGGTGAAAGCGGTTTAGCATCATCCTTAGACTGAATAACTATGAAGCGTGGAAATGATTCCACGCCACTTGTTTATTCATCTGAGTCAGACAATGGTTTAGTACGTTTATTGTTAGGTTTTTTTGTTGCATTTGCCATGATTAAGAGTTTAAAATTTCAGCACCCTTGCTCCCCACCCGCCAATGTGCCCAACGAGGGGACATTTTTCAAGTGCCAGGGATACAGAGATGCGATACTCGTCAGATACAATTACCTGGGTTTGACCCATGAAGCTTCCTTCTAAGATCGGTAAAATTACCTCCCGATTGACCCGTTGAGCCACCGCCTTCTAGGAAGTCTTCTAAAACTTGGGAAAGTGAAAGCTAAAGGAAACGAATGTAGGGGCAACGGTGGTATCAAGAGAGATAAAAGAAAGAAAGAGAAGATGGGTAAGTGAAAAAAGACCTCCTAGGGCTCGGCGTGACCAGCCGATTTGTCGAGACCGGGCACATCTCGACCACCCGTCTAAGAGAAGTAGAGGCCACCAAAGTAGTGTGTTGCAACTACCAGGATCCTTTCATCCTCCGACACGGGTAGCAACCCACGGCAAACAGGTTACCTCTACTTAGTCGCCTTTTACGACACGTGGCAAGGCACGTCGGGCCAATTCTACAACCCCGAACCCGCAGGGGGAGAAATTAGTCGTGATAGCGATTAGATGAAATAACTCGCTACCACATTAAATATAAAACATATACGATAAACGATGTGACTGCATAATACAACGAACATGCTTTCACAAAACTGAATAATTAATATGAATAGTAAAAAAAAGGGTTGACTGAAGAAAAAAAACACATGCGACTCATCCAACTCTTTGGCTCTAAATTACACTGGCATCTGCCCGACAGCTGAATTTGTCAAGAGCTTCCCTCTAATATTCACTGTGCCCTTCAATATCTCCTACACGATATTTATACAGTAGCCGCACGAGCAATAAAAAATTTCACTCGACACGAAGAAAAATCACATTTACAGAACTATTACGGCGCGCTACACAAGACACCCTGTTTATCTGAAAGTATGGTAGACTAAATAAACCATATCGGGCATTTCGTAACACCCATTCACTTTGCCATTTCCCCTTATTCTGTTTTCTTATAATAATGTCGATGTCTTGCGTGCTGCAATATCATTGTATTTGGTTCATCTCTTCCAGTTTGGTTTTGGCATTTTGTCAGCTATTTCATTTTTAGGTTAATCAATATGAGATGGTATGCACATGAAATTAACTGTCTTGTTTGATGCTAACTGTTTAGATTAAGAGGTTGGCTTAATTTGGGTAATTTTCCCTACTGATAGAGCTTCTTGACTACAGGGATCTTACAACACTGAACGAATCGCTGATGATAACTGATGTTGGGATATTGGGTGATATTATTCATTTTCGGGCTTGTATTATTGGCCAGAATTCCTCAGTGTACATAGAACACCCATCATGGAGTCATGTTCCCATCTCGATATCCTCTACTGTGATATCTACAGCAGCTAAAGTTCTGCTTGGATCAAATGAGTATATCCATCAGTGTAACATTTGGTGTCGTTGTATGATTCGTCCAGCGCAGCTGGGAGTTTGGCCTTTATATCAGGTAGATGATCCTGCTTAGATTATAATTTGGTAGTGTGTAGATTGACGATAGGTGCTATACATATCCATGGTTCCGGATTTGGAAATCTGATTGGTTCTGCTTGAATATGTTGTATGTCCAAGTTTTCGATATCTCATGAATCCCACCACCCCCACCCTACCCCCACACCCCGTTAATCGGGACTAAGTTACTACCAATGGGTCTATTACATCCTTCTATTAAGTTCTTGTTTGATGTGAATTGAAATCCTAGTCGCATATCTTAGGATAAGGTCCTCTCTTTTTAAGTATAATGATGGTTCTCATAGATGTAGCTGTTCCCGAGATAAGCCACGAGAGCACATTTACATAAACAAAGAGTCTTATATTGAAAAGCTGACAAGTTTAGCTTTTTCCAGCAGATTAGTACTTGCCGAAGCCTAGACTTGACGTCCATAATCCATTTTGATCTCATTAAAGATCGATAGAATGTGAGGAGTGTGTTTCGATCTATGATATGGTTATGCTATGTGAGATGTTCGCCTAGCAGCACACATAGGAATGTGGCTACCTGGTGTTTGCTAAAAACATGTCTCCTGTGGTTATACCATGGGATGGTTTGAAGCCCCATTTGTCAGTCCAGCGACAAATTTTGTTTAGACTCCCTTGAATTATTTCGCCAATCACAGTTTCGCTGGCCCGATTACCGGCATTCCTTAAATTCATATCGTCGATGAACTGTGATAAATCTATTCGTGAGAAGTCAATGGATTGTTCAAAGTAGTAGATCATAATATTAAATAAGGTTGAGTTTAGGACAATTCCCTGCTGTGTACGTTATCCAGTTTCTATATATCCGAATATTGGTCCCCCATTCTTGCTATGATTTGACAACCTAATAAATAGTTTGCTATCGATTTGTGAATTTAGATGTGTTTTCCATGGTGGTCCAATTTCCCAGTTAGGTCATATGACCACACCATATCGAAGGATTTTACTATCTCGAGGACTGTCGTAAGATTGTGGTCACGTTTCTGTTTGGCATTAAAAGCGAATTTGATGGCAGATTCCAATCTCGTAAGTTGATCTAGTGTTGACTTTGAGATATTGTTACTTTCCGAGTTTCGCTTAGGCCTTATTATTGATCATTCCATTGTTTGCAAATGTTATTTGTAAGTAAAACTGGACTGCATGAGTTGAGCTCTGCATGATCATTATCAGGATTTTGGATTGGTTTTAATATTGTTATTTTCTAATTATTTGGTATGGTCCCGGTATTCCAGATTTAAGTAGGTAAATTCAGTATTAGATATCCAATATTTGCTGGGAGCTATCTTTAAATTTCGTTGTCCGGTTTACCTTCTACAAGTGAGGTCGTTTTTGTTTTCTAATTGAAGGACATTCTCCATTCGTGGACAGTGAAATCCATTAATAATGGGCTTTATATTTTCCTAGATCAATGAACAGATTGAGATATTGTGCTTAACGGTATTCAGATCAGTGGGAATTAGGCAATATGGTTTGTATTACTACTCATTCAAGAGAAACAGTTAGCAGATATGTATACTACATCTTTATTTGATTCTTTGGAGTGTTTGCTTTCTTTCGCCATTGATTGATATATTGTTGCCCCGGACCTATGTTTTGCATTGGTGTTTATGCCCAGTAATGAGCAGTAGTTGCGATGTCAATGGGATTTGTTAAGAATAGAGACAATTGGAAAAAAGTACTAGCAATCAAAGTTAGTGACCTTATCACCAGCACCTAAGCATGATGCACCAAAACAAGATCCAACAACCCGGGCACACTAGACTTCCAATAAATCGCTGTTAGCACAGACGTAACACAGATCACAATATACGCAATGTTTGACCGAGTAGTCGACAGCCATACAAAATGAACAAGAAATGACTCATCCAACACAGAAAGTGAGTATATCTTTGGATGGTAGGTACTCCATCGTCAGGAAAGTTATTGCAACCCCATAAAAGTACATACGTCAAATTCTTTCATACTTTCTAAAGGTCATTCCTATTGCCAATTCTGCGTGAGTCACAACTATAATTGGAATCAAATCCAAGGGGGAATACTGTATTTACCGTTTTTGGAAATGATACATGGACGTCGAAGATTGTAAGATCTTTGTTAAGAACTGGGTTGAAACTTATACAGCACTTCTTCCTTTATTCCTTCACGCTGGAATGTGTCTACATGGATTGTAGCTACCTCATGCCAGCTTGACTTTGGACAGTACTGGACGAAAATGTGTTTAAACGGACTAAATCGTTTAAGTTTCACTTTGCACAAATCGAGGACATTTTTGTAACATGCCTCTGCTGTCCTGCACTTAGGGGAATGCTTATAGTAAAACAGTTTCGGCATCAATAACGAAGGTATGCAAAGAATGCAGTATGATGTCGTCGATCAAGGTGTACATGTGCATTCTACCCTCACTTCATTTTCTTGACGAGTTCATTTGCATTTGGGTGTACTCATTTAGAAGCAAATGTATTTTTCTTCTCTTCATTTGGTGTCTCTCTTTTGGAGAAATGGGTAGGGTTTACATTTATAACAACTAACGACACGTTCTTCAGATTCTCTTCCATTCGGTTTCAACAAAACTTGCTTATTGGTTTGACTATCGATTTTTGATCGGTTAACTTTAAAACAATATGTAAAATGAGGAAGGTGGACAATACCTTCTTACAATCGGTGTGCACTCAAAGTAAACCAATGTAATATTTTGAGACTGACTTTTAATAAATGTGAATGCATGTGTGCGTTTGGTTTTCGTAACATATAGGATATCGTGTGGTGTTGTTAGTTGCAAATCGATCAGCTGAAATGCTTCCAGTGCACGCATTAAAATGCTGAAGAAGAGTCTCCAAGAAGCCAATTACATTTCCTTAATAGTGAACTAAACGTATAATAGTTACAGTGGACTCTCAAATGCAGTACGGACTGAGGCAAGCAGGTATATATATATATATATATATATATATATATATATATATATATATATATATATATACCAACATCACATACAATTAATAAAGATATGAAATATATGCAATTCATATCAAAGCGAGAACGAAACGCGTAGTGCAACCTTACAAATATAAACAAGAAATGAACTTTTAAAAGGCAGTAATCAAAAGCGAATTTAGTATTTAAATGACTGGAATAACACAAGCTAGGATATGAAGGATGTATATATGTGTGTACTTAAAGAAGTCTACGTAACCTGTAAATCGAGGATAAAATTGAAAATGTAATGGAAATAAAGCAAAACAACCTGAACGTATGCTGCGATTCAAATTATGCCATGCTAAAAGAGAAACCAGTTACCAGTCGGGCACTAGATGGTAAATAATACAAGGAAATTTTAAAAAAAAATGATAACACCTAAATTAGCTATTGCCATCATTTCAGAATAGTTGATAGTTGTGTTCGGGAAAGAAATTTTTCCAGATATTAACGTAAGTCTTTACCATTCGAAGATAAAATTAATGAATTGAATTAAATGAAATTTGATTGGTCATTACAGTGATTATGTACCTCATGTCATAAAATGTCAGCTGAATATTTAAAAATATGTTGCCATATTTTGATGTTTTGATTCTTGTGACATCTGAAATATTTGAATGTTTACAATTTTAAATAATTTGTTACAAATTACTAGTATGGTTTAATAATAATAATAATAATAATAATAATAATAATAATAATAATGAGGATTTTGAATAGCGCCTAATCTTTAGAAGCTCTAAGCGCTTTACGACATCTATAATAATATGAAAATAAAAACAAAAAACAAAACAAAAACCATGAAATTAGAAAACATAAAACATGCTGAAAATATTTAAGGTAGGATACATTATTACGTCTTTAAGTTTGTTCTTGCAGTCGACAAAGGTGAGTTTTAAGAGCATTCTTGAATTCGATCACTGTGTCTTTGTCTAATTTCAATTGGCAATTCATTCCACGTTGCTAGACCCTAGTATGCAAAAGAACGTTGTCCATAAGAGTTCGTTTTCATAGTGGGAATAATGAGTATACGATTGTTAGACGAGGAGCGTAAGAATTTTGCTGGAGTATACACATTGGTGAGACCAGATAGTTATGCTGGACTGGAGTCCGTCAGTGAAACGTAGCACAGATAACAGATTTTGTGTTTGATTCTGGATTGAATGGATAGCCAGTATATGGTACAGATCAGCGGAGAGGTGTGCTCTGATCGATCCAGACAAAAGTGAGTTACAATAGTCCAGTCTTGAAAGCACTAATGAACACACACGTGTTTTAGTGCCATCAACTGAAATATATTTGCGACTGGCGCTGTTGCGTTTCAGCTCAATATATGCAGCCATACATATGTTCATGTATGTTGGTAAAATGTGAGAGTACTGTCTAGAGTAACATCTATGTTTCGTACTGACTGTGTAAATTTAATGTTGGTGTTGCTAATATTTATTGTTTGAGGTACATGATATGAATGAGAAAGTCTTTGTATTGTGATCAGAATGGCCTTCGTTTTATCATCATTCATATGCATCTTGTTACATGTCATCCATGAGTTCACATTAGAAATGCATCGCTCTACTCTTTAGATAGTAGCATGAATTTCAATTGGGTTGTAACATTTGTATATTTGGGTGTCATCAGAGTTGAATTGGTGAGACACTGGATGATGATCTATGACACTTGAGAGTGGCTGAGTGTATAAAATGAAGCGAAAAGGTTCAAGAACATACCCATGTTGAACACCACAACATAGATCAAATGGGCTGAAGTTTATTCCATTTGCAGATCCAATATGTGTCCTGTTGACTAAGTAGGACCTGAACCACAGTAAAAACTGTATTGGGAATAACACATACATGATGGGGACGGCGAAGTAATATATCATGGTCTATTGTTTCAAATGCTGCAGATAAACCAAGGAGGGTGAGGACTGTAATCTTTCAGCTATCCAAGGCAGAGAAAATGTCATAGACTACTTTCAGAAGAGTTGCTTGAGTCTGTGGTAAGGGCGATATGCAGACTGTCATCTTCATCAATCCTCTCTGCACCGTCTGGAGCTTGAGGTGGCGGCAAGCGAGCACCATTTTGGTCTATCGGTTGTTGTTGCGCGTGCAGTCAGCAGGGTGAAGCCTCTGGTTTTAAGTTCTCGCTCCACAGTTCGGCATCCGGTCCCTTTGGGTCTGCCACGGTTCATTTTCTCCTATGGGGTCCATCTCACTGCCACCCTTGGTAGTTAGTCAGGGGGCACACTGCAGACGTGGCCGAGCCATCTGCATCGACGTATTGCAATGATTTCAGCGATGGTGCTTGCGTCTCGCTCTGTGCCGGAGTTCTTCGTTCAAGATCATGTTTGTCCCAAAGATCCTCATGATCCGTCACAGGCACATGGTTTGGAAGACTTAGAACATGCGTTCTATTTTTAGCAGTTGTCTTCTAACACTCTGACCCGTACGAAAGGACGTTCAACACGTTGCTCTTGACTATACGGATCTTTGTGTGTCTGTGGTCCTCCAGATGGGCTTCAGCATTGCGAAGGCCCGATTGTCCTTGCTGATTCTTGTGGTGACTTCCCTTGTGCAATCTCCATCCTTGGCAACCTTACTGTCCAGGTACGTGAAATAGTCTACTTCTTGCAGAGGCTGGTTATTGATAGTGATTGGGTTGCCCACTATAGTGTTCTTCCTCAAGACTTTTGTCTTCCCTATGTTGACCCGAAGACTTATGGTGCTTGCTGTCCGTACCAACTGCTGTGTCTTCTGTTGGATACCCTGGTGTCTGCCTGCCAGCAACCCGATGTCGTCGGCATAGTTGAGGTCATCCAGCATTGAGGTCAACCTCCACTGTATTCATTGTCTCTTGCCGTCTGTGGTGCGGCGCATCATCAAGTGAATGCACAGTGAGAAGAGGATAAGGGAGAGAATGCATTCTTGCTTCACTCCGGTTTCCACCTTTGAATGGTTCAGTGAGTAGGTTGTTGTGGATGACGCTGCACTCAAAAAAGTTCTCATACAGGGGCCGGATGACGTTGACAAGTTTCTGGGGGATGCCATAGTGTCGTAGGATCTTCCACATAGAAGCTAGGTGCAGGCTGTCGAAGACCTTCTCAAAGTCCACAAAGACCACATAAAGGAATCCATTCCACTCATGGGACTGCTCAATGGTCTGCTTTGGGATGATGATGTGGTCTGTGCAGGATTTGCCCTTCCTAAAACCTGCCTGTTCCTGGTGTAGGATGCCGTCCACAGATGTTGTGATGCGTTGGAGAATGGTGCGGCTGACGATCTTACTGGAGAGGAATAGTAAGGTTATTCCTCGCCAGTTGTTGCATTTTCTCAGATCTCCTTTCATGGGAAGTTTGACGATGATTCCGGTTTTCCAGTCATTCGGTGCTTCTTCAATATCCCAGATCTTTTGGAGAATCTGGTAAAGAGACTGCGGCCTCTTTGTGTATTCTGCCTTCAGCATCTCGGGACATACTCCATCATTGTCAGGTACCTCCCCATTCTTCAGCTTGTGGATGGCCTGTTTGACCTCCTCAATAGTGATGTCGCAGTTGATGTCGAGGTCCTCCTCTGCTTCAGGAATGTCAGCGAGTACTGGTGTGTCTCGGCGATTCAGGATAGACTCAAAGCGTTGCTTCCATCCGTTCAGCTTCTCCTCCTCCACTGTGACATGCGTTCCGTCTTTATCTCTCACTGAAAGGTCGTGGTGCTGACTGTAGGCTCCCTTCAGATTCTTTGTGTTCTGGTTCATCGTCTTCATGTCTTTCTGCTCTACTGCTGTATTCGCCTCCTTTGCCAGTCTATCTGTATATTCTCTCCTGTCTCTCCTTGCTGATTTCTTCACCTCAATGTTTTTTTCCTCTATACTTATTCGAAATTCTCTTTTTCAGTCTTTGTGATTTGGAATTCAAATGTCTCTTCTTAATCTGTCTTTTCTCTTCTGTGCGAGTCAATGTCTCTTCTGATATCCACTGTTTTCTTACTATTCCTATAGCATAAAACGTCTTCTCCTGCTTTCTTCATTGCTCCGTTGAAATTGTCGATGGTCAGCGCTGTCTCATATTGTAGAGCACTAAACCTCTTCCTTATGGCCAGCATGAACTCTTCCTTCACTTTTAGTTTTTTAGCATGGCCACATCAAAGCGTTTGTTCTTGTAGACCCCTATCCTAACTTTTCTAAGCTTCAAAGTAACCATGAACACCAGAAGAAAATGGTCGCTACCGATTTCTGCGTTCCGCATCACTCGCACTTCCTGCAAAGAGTGTTTACACCGATCGTTGATGATGATGTGGTCGAACTGGTTCTGAGTTCTGCCGTCTGGTGACGTCCATGATAGCTTGTGGACGGCCTTGTGCTCGAACAGAGTCCCTCCTATGACCAAGTCATTCTCTTCACAGAAGTTGACCAGTCTTTCCCCGTTGTCGGTCATCACGCCTACTGCATGGTGCCCAATGGTCATATCTCTGTCTTTATTGTTGCAGCCGACCCTAGCGTTGAGGTCTCCAAGCAACATCAGCACGTCATGTCGACGGACGTCCTCAAAAACGGCTCGAAGTGCGTCGTAGAAGGTGGCTTTGTCTTCTTCTTCCGCGTCATCTATTGGTGCACAGGCCACGATGACAACAGACAGCTTGTCGTACTTGGAGTTCATCATTCATTCATTTACTGATTTCCACTGTAGAACGGTATTTGCAATGTTCTTGCTGATAATGATGGCAACTCCCTCCAGGTTGTCATTGTCCTTCCTTCCGGACCAGATGATGACTTCTCCGGAGTTCAACTACTGCTTGCCGGCACCAATCCATCATTCTTCTGCTACACCCATGAGGGTCAGGTTGTAGTGGTTCAACTCGCTCACTGCTTTTGCCAATTTTCAAATCTGGTTGAGCGTTTGCACGTTTCACCATGCAACTCTGATCCTTGTTTATGGGAGTTTCGCTATCGGGGTGGGGACTTCCTTACGGTTTTGTTCACCAACTGTCATAAGGACAGTTGCCTGGTCTGCTTCGCTACCAGCGCCGGTTGTCGTTTGTTCCCTTGTTGTCGTTTCCGTAGCAAGAGGTGCTAGCATCATGCTCAATCCTCCTCCTTTTCAGCCGGACATGGGACCGTCTGTAATGCAGACTGTACATTACTAAAAAGACTGTTTGAATTTAGATGAGATACAGGTTGGGTTGGAACAACTTTTTCTAAACTGTTTATATGAACGGTAGATTCGAAACTGGGTGGTAGTTCTTTAAATCGATATGGTCGAATGGCGGTGTCTTCAGCAGAGGCTTTACAATGGCAATCTTGAAAAATTATGGGAATTCCCCTAATTAGAGAGAGAGAGAGAGAGAGGTATTGATAACATCAGTTAGTGAAAGCAGCAATATTGGATCTAATCACTCAAGCAGTAGTGATGTTGGAATTGGATCAAGTTCACATGACTTTGGTGCACTCTTCATCACGATTGTCCATACTAAATCCATAGAGACAGGTTCAAAGGCTACTAATGGTTGTCGCTGAAATTATGTTTCGCTACTGTATGGTGACGACGAACCAATTGAAATTGTGTTGTCAAGCATATCGCTAATGATTTGTACCTTGTCGCGGAAGAAATCTGGAAGCAGGTCCAGATGGTCTACTGGAGAGAAAGTAGTTGGAAGTGGTGAACAGTTGTTCCTTGACATTAGTTTGTTAGTACTCTCAATGGGCTATTTCCAGCTAAAACGCTCTTTGATCTTAGTACTGTAGTGCGATAATTTGACTAAATGGACTATATATGGGACTTCTTATTATTATCAGTTTTATGAAGAATCCAGTCTAAAATGTGACCATGTTTATGGGTGGATTGGTTAACGGACTGTTTAAGGTTAAATACATGAATGGAATATGTAGTTTTGATGTGTATGGGTTTCAAAGAAGTCAATGTGAAAGTTGAAATCTTCAATTTGACGCTCCATCTCTTGATACTTTTCATTTCGGTATTGACGGAAGGCGACATATGACAGCCTTCATTTACATAAGATAAAATTCCAAAATACCAACTCATGTATGTAAAAGCGGGGATGGGTGACGATATTTGATGAAAGAAGTGTTTCTTAGATTATATCATCTGAATGTTAGATTTGTAATTGATTCCTCGATCAAGTCTACATTGATATTCATGTATATTGTTCAGGACAATCCAGATTCTGACAAACATTAAACACAACACCAACCATCTTCATACCAGATTCTTGTAAACTTGATACTAACAGCTGCCTCGCTAGGCGCTGATCATTAATTGGTTATTGTTAGGACTGGTCGGCCTGGTGTCATTATAATGTGACTGGTTGAGTCATCATGTTACATGTCTGCGGCATGATACCCCAATGCTAAACATCACTATAAACTGCCACACTGCACACATCATAGCGATATGACTGAAAAATTGTTACAGCTGCGTTGAAAATACAAATCAGACACACACCCTAACAATCTTCTATGAAGGGTTAAGCTGATAATTTGTACAATAGTTATGAATGTAACCTAAAGAAAATTCCTTTTGCAATTGATTCCTTCAACAAATTGGCTTAGCAGCCGCCCAACAAATTTTAAAAATTGGGAGTTGGACATAAAATTACCTTTTTGGGGGAGGGTTTCCTAGACTTAAATTTGGGTGGACTTATGTGAGACGTTTATGCTATGCCACTACATGAAATTATTTACATTGATACTGCTATATCTTTTTACATAAATTATTTCCATTATGTGTTATTAGGAAAGGCACGTAACTTGCCTCTACATAATACAAATTGTATTGTGCTTCTGTTTTTAATTAATATTTGAATAATTATTTTATTTTTAAAAATCTATACACCATGATGATTTATTTCCAACTTTTGGCATGCACTTATAGTTGTATTTAATCCTTATTATTGTGCCCAGACAACCCACTCCAGCCCCCCCCCTCCCCAGCCAACCACACGCCGTGATATAAGAGAAAGTATTTTGATCTTAATCGATGGCAATTGAAAGCTGCACTCTGTCACCTTAAATAAGTTTTGATGCAAAGCTATCAACGGATTGATTGCAAATGGAATCTTACAAAGTACGTGATGACGTTGGAATGTACAGTTTAGGAACAAATATCGTCACATTCACCCCCTCGTGGAATAGGGTTGCTATTTTGATCCTCATATTTGGCTAAGTCTGAGGTGTCATGTAAAACGAGATATCAATATCAATGTTGATTTAGTCATATGCGTTTATTTCAACTAGAACATATTATATGACTTAGTGTGAAGTGTGCAATATTTGCAAAGCAGTCGGTACCTTCACTCCTCGTAAAAGAGTTTTGATTATTTTTGTCTTAATCTTTGGTTACATGTAGACTCACCTCATTTTAGTTTCGACTTAACAATTTATCAAAGAATCGATTGGAGAATGAATCTCTGAGATGACGCTATGTACAATGTGTATAATTTCAAAATACCGTTGAATGTACCCTTTATCTTTATCTTCGCCTACTAAAACAAATATTTGTAAAAAAAAATTATCATAAAGAATTCGTGGTTAAGATGGAACACAATATAACGACTGCTATTGTTCAAATCAAAAGTATTAATAAAGTTCATATTGTGTTTTAAAGAAAGATAACATTAAAGGAATACATGTGCTACGGTTAGATTAACTAGATTTCTCCATGTGTTTCCATTTCTTTTGATCATGTGATAATATGGCGTCGGCGTTCGCCTGACTTAATATAGCGAGTGCAACGCATGGGAGCATACTAAGCATGGGACCAGATTAACAAATTCCTAGATCATACATACATTGGGAACACACTGATTCAGAAATTTACAAGTCGTTTGTTTTCGTCAAGATTTGTCTGCCAGTAATAAATATTTAGGAAATGTAACCAGCTTAAGATTAATAATGCTACAATGTTGTGATCGTATTGTGTGTCTGCTCAACGCATTAATGAATCTCTAATGAGGTGTAAAGAATGTGTTTAAGGCTTTCAGGTTTTGGAGTCGTGGGTTTATGTTCCATCTCTGTACCCAAATGACCTCAAGCCTAAAGATCCCCCGGTGAAACGTGTGCATTTAAAATCGCCTTGTCGAGACATGGAAATGAGAACTACTGCATATAAATATGTTTCTTTAAATTCACAATGTTGATAATTGTTATTAGGACTCAAGTAAATATAACTTATGCACTACTTTTCTTTCCTCTACAAATATTCGTAGTCTCCTCTCTCTTTACGAGTCACGGTGCTAATTCAACTCCCATAGTAAACAGATGGAAACACAATCATATTCAAAATTCAATAACTTAAAATGTATGGGTGCTAATGATGAGACATATATTTCCCCATGTACAACTATCCTTGGTGCAAGCTTCTGTGTGGAGAACGCAATAATAACCGCAGCATTTTTGTTATCTACATGTGCATGAAACACATGTTATTAATTCTGCACCAAATGAATAAGGTGCTACTTTCATTTTTGAGTACTCCTAAGTCAAACGTGTAACATTACTAAAATTGCATCAATATAATATTGTCTATGTTTTTGGAAAATTACAGATAGGATAAGATCTCAAAAGATATATTTACTAAAATTGTACTTTTCATTATTAACCAATTATGGAACATCAATCCCGTATATACTCTATTTCTTTCTTCACCCATTTCTAGACTGGTTCACAGTTCTTCTATATAATTAGTACCGTGTGTCCATTAGTTCACTCTACTTCTACGGTTTATGATATTGTCTTGTTCCTAGCTTTAGCAGCTATTCACATATATGGCTTCAGTCGTATTTACACATCAATGTTCACATAAATGTATATATGTACGATATCAATTTCAATATTTCCGTTTTAGATCAGACACAAAGTAAACTATAAATTGTATGGGGAATATTTACTAATTGTATTACATTAGACATACACGACATTTCATCACTATTTCATAGCCTTACGCAATTGATTATTGGCAATACCTACATTGCGGACAAAAATACATATGTTTATGATTTGGGCTTTAAAGATTCAAATCTCTATTATCTCAGACATCTCTTTCTCTCAAGACCAATTTCAAACGTATTAAATTTAATTTTCTTTAAAGTATGTTTCTTGAAAAATATTTATCTGGCCTCACCCATGTATACAAACCAGCAAGATAATTACGCTTCTCGTCTGACAATTGTATACTCATTATTCACAATATGAAAACGAAGTCATATGGACAACGTTCTTTTGCATACCAGGGCCAAACAACGTGGAATGAATTGTACATTGAAATTAGACACAATGACACAGTGATCAAGTTCAAGAGTGCTCATCAACACACTTAAAGACCTAAAAATGTTTCCAACCTTAAATAGTTTCAGCATTTGTTTATGTGTTTTAGTTTCATGGTGTCATTTTTATATAAAAAAAAAAGTTTTTAGTGTCATATCTATATAGATGTTGTAAAGCGCTTAGAGCTCCTAAAGATTATGAGCTATACAAAGTCCTCATTATTATTAATATTAATACTGACTCGACTTGTTCATATAATAGTTGGGATACATAGGTATTCAAATAAGTCTGCTTTCCTCAATTTTAGTTTATTTTGCAGCTAACAAATTGTGAATTATAATATTAGTATAATTGATGATTAATATAAACAATTTTTTTGCACCAGGAATTATATCAGTTTGTTTGCATACATAACTAATACAAATCCTGACAAGAAACGATAAGCTTATTCTGCATCAAGTTGCTGTGTATGCCGGCCACACATTGTGAAAATAAAACAGTACAATAGTGTGGGAAGATATGTAATTACTGTGGGAAGCTTTCTTTGTCGTTTTATTATTTGGGACCTTAGACTATACACAGATGAAGGAATGGACTTATCATTGTGCCTTTATATACATCGTACATATTATGTGACAAGCTTTTCTTTAAAATAATAAACAGTATGATGGGTTAAATTACATCAAACATCAATACTTTCGGTATATACATGTTCTCTCTCTCTGGTAAATGGTACAGCGACGATAACCTGAAGTGCCGGTTTTAGGTGAAGGACACGTCGCCCTCTTGGAGCGAAATGGTGTTTTTCCTGTTGCAAATAACTGAGAATTGTTTTTTAAGTACGAATTTTGCTTAATCGGTGGACGTAGAAGACTTAGAAGCTCTGCCTTTATATATTTAGCCAAGAATGAGGTTTTTCTCCTTAGTGCTGGTTATAAACTAGTCCGAATGTTCATTTTAAACAAGAATAAATGACAAAATGTTTTATGATATGGTAGTGTTATTATTTAGACTGTGTTACGTATATCAGATTTAATTTATGTTTATTTGAATTTAATAGTTTGTTTGTCAGTTTTAGATAATTTGTAATTTTCAATACATGCTATTGTAATGTAAATGTATTCTCTAGAGATGATCTTTTGGCAGACAATCGGTTGACCTAAATTACTTTTGATAAACAAGTAATGTTGCCCATTATTTTGACTTTGATTCAGGGTTAGTGGCTATAAAAAAAGAGGTTGTGGATTTGTTAAAGATTGTTTGTTGTGAAGGTCAAGATGGTACTAGTGACTTAAGAAGTAAACAACTTTTAATTCTTAAAATAAAATGATTGGTTTTGCTCAAGGTCATGTTAGTAGTACGGGATATAAACACGATCACGTGACTCTACTCATTTCTCGACTTCTCAGTTTGAGGAGGTTATCAAAACTTACGTTTAGAATACGATTTCATCTTTTTCTAAGTGAAATATTCTAGTTATGAGCTTTTACTCCTGACATTAAGTCATTTTCTTTTGTTGTAGCCAGTTTTTGAATTACTGTTAACGTTTCTTCAAATTATATGGATTCTAAAGTATGAGTTCGTATCTCTGGAAATATAATAGTTGAATTGTTAATACAGAATTGTTCGACAAAGACAGTTTATCTAAGTTTTATTCGGATTTCCAGCACTGGAGTGTTACATATTGTGTTTCTACAAGGAACTGTGGATAAGCACATTACAGACTTCAGCCTACGTCATCGTCTACCATCTTAGATTTTCCAACAGGACTCGAACTTTAATATATTAGAACATTTCATTACTAAGACGTTTGTAATTTAATTCATGGAATATACTTGGATTATTTTGGAATTTGATTTTTACAACTATAACTTCTTTTGCCATTTTTACAATTTTCTCCAGAGAAATAAATTATTTGTTAAATTTTACAAAGGTTGTTGCATTTACTTCATCTGTGTTACTGTTTATTAGTCTAAACACGTAACAACTGTAACTGCCAATAAATTAAATGTATATAAAAATGTACATACAATAAATACAGTCACAACCATCCTTGAATAGACTCGACATTAAATGAGATGATCGGGGAGACACACATTTTTAAAAATATGGCTGATATTCCACAAGAACGTTTTGAAATGTTACGTTGTAACGTGAATTAGTTGATGGTAATTAACAAATCTAACTCCTATTTTCTGCATTGCAGTTGAAGATGTACTAACATGCAAAACAAGTATACATGCATGTCAAATCTGACTGCAACATGAGTGACTCACTATGGGGATCGGTGTGTCGTGGTGGCTGGCATACGATATAAAGCTGCTTGGTCCTATAATGTACCGTCATTGATCAGAATAAATCACTTTTTCAATATTAAAAATTTATAGAGTTTCCATGGCTTCTGGACAAACTTCCAGGACTAAATGCGTGAAAGTCTGATTATTTCCGCAGATGAAAACGTGCTTATTCTCATTTTTCCAGAGCTAATTAATATTCCTTTGTTTACAGAAACCTTGTATTTTGTCAAAAACAAATGGTGGAACTCAGATTTTGTTTGATATCTCCATTCATTTACAAACAGTTTTAACATCATCAATATTTGATTATTTTAATCATTTGCAGCTGACAACCGCGTCATGACGGATTGAAAATAAAAATATTTTCAGAACGAATGAATACTTCTGTTAAATTCTGGATTCCTTTTGTACAGAAACCTGTCTTATCATACACACGCTGTTACTTGTAAAATGTGACGGAAACATTTGTGTATTAAAGCATACATGCAGATAGATAGATAGATAGATAGATAGATAGATAGATAGATAGATAGATAGATAGATAGATAAATAGATAGATAGATATGTGTGTGTGCGTGTGCGTGCGTGCGTACATACGAATGTATGGACGGACAGGCGAACGGACGGGTGCATAGACGGATGTGTGTGTAAATGTAACTATGTATGAATGGATGGATGGATGGATGGATAGGTGGATGGATGATTATAACGTCACCAAATGCCTATATGTCTTTCACCTAAGTAATATGTATTAAGAGGTTCATGAGTAGCCCATTCTATGACAATGTTTATATACGTAAACAAATCTACAAATGCAATACAAATTAGCAAGAAAACGTCACGTTTTGATATGCATCTTTCTTTATTAAAAGCTCGTTTTAAGACATTAGACCTAACAGTGCGTTATATATATATATATATATATATATATATATATCCCGTTAATACGGAAATATTAAGTGGTATAAGATCAGTGTATGTAAATACAGACCGATTTTAATAACTCAGCTCATTTTTCGGTAATTCATTGACAATGTCAAGATTGCAATTGGGTTGAATGGTCTGGAGTAAAAGGGTTTATGACATTAATCATTTCCAAGTGTGAGTTAACATTTCTTAAACTTACATGACATATGAAACTGAAATACGCATTAAATCTCTTAGCAGTTTTGCTACCAGTTTAATTACTTCCGATGCTCCTAGCGTTTGGCTTCTCCGTAGCTGATCTAATGAGGTTGGAATTTAGCCGTGCAATTGAAGTCAGCAACAAGCAACATCCGGGTTCATTTTACGTGTGAAACCAACATTACTACCCACACACTCCCATTCAACGTACGAAAAATTGATAAAGCATGCCCCTAGAAGCGGTCTTATGAATTACAAATAGCCACCCCAACAAATGTATATACAAGAGAATACATCGGGTTTCGAATAAAATGTACAAAATTTGTTAACCCATTCATTTTGAAGACCATCTTCACGACAAATAGTTAAAAAGTATGAAATGTGTATAATCAAATAACTCGAAAAGGAAACATTCAATGCGTGACACTAATTGTACAACTTCTGAATATGTATTCCATCAATAAAACAAGGTATTGATATACGATGAATGCTATTAAACGTATGTATTCAATGGCACTTTACACTGTCTGACTATTGTCAGTAGAAACATTCGACAATATGGTTGTTAAAGGATATCAGATTTATGAACAGAATCAATGAAGCAGAAAAAGCTGAGTAAACATTTGACGACATAGTTCTGAACATAAGCTGTCTCCCTTAATTGATAAATATCAAATTCGATCTCCATATATAATAATCTGATGTGAAATTACTTCAATAAAATGGAGAATTCACAAGATGGATAGTTTGTAGCGAACAAATATGTCCATCTTGACGCATATATGTATCACTCACCCAGATGAAGCTCCCATATAAATTTCCATGGAAGTATAACAAACAAAAACGAAATATACTTGTATTAGCTATATGCCTGAATATAGAATGTTGGCTTTTTCAGTATGATCATAGTAACGGCTATCAATCTGTATGACAAGATTGATACATTATAATGAAATAAAAGACTGACCTATGAAAACAAAATATTTAATTCGTTTATGATTACGTCATTGAGAGATTCAAGAAATAAAAAGAATAACATTTATTCTGACATTTATTCCACCTACAGATCTTATCAAAATACCATGCTGTCTAACGAGAAGTGGTATTGCTTAATAAACACTTTCAATACATCAACTGACGATTACCAGTATAAGTATGCTGTCATAGAATATTAAAACTTCAAACACTACATTACTATTACGAAAAATAACCATTCGATTGATTACAGTACTTCAGGATTAGTAAATATTGCAATTTTAAGATATCCTGTGAAGAACTTGAACCTTTGACAGACTCTGGCAGTGATAACGGGAAGTGGAATAAGATTTAACATGATACAAATAAGGACAACAGTTTTCTAATAGACGATAACATTGCGTGTTAAAGGTCAAGATCAATTTCATGCCTTTTGTATCTGTACATTAATAATCTGTACATACTTACCATGGACGAATACAATAATGTTTATATCTGTACATTAATAATCTATACATACTTACCATGGACCAATACAATAATGTTTATATCTGTACATTAATAATCTGTACATACCTACCATGGACCAATACAATAATGTTTATATCTGTACATTAATAATCTGTAAATACTTACTATGGATGAATACAATAATGTTTATATCTGTACATTAATAATCTGTACATACTTACCATGGACCAATACAATAATGTTTGTATCTGTACATTAATAATCTGTACATACTTACCATGGACGAATACAATAATGTTTATATCTGTACATTAATAATCTGTACATACTTACCATGGACCAATACAATAATGTTTATATCTGTACATTAATAATCTGTACATACTTACCATGGACGAATACAATAATGTTTATATCTGTATATTAATAATCTGTACATACTTACCATGGACCAATACAATAATGTTTATATTTGTACATTAATAATCTGTACATACCTACCATGGACCAATACAATAATGTTTATATCTGTACATTAATAATCTGTAAATACTTACCATGGACGAATACAATAATGTTTATGTCTGTACATTAATAATCTGTACATACTTACCATGGACCAATACAATAATGTTTGTATCTGTACATTAATAATCTGTACATACTTACCATGGACCAATACAATAATGTTTGTATCTGTACATTAATAATCTGTACATACTTACCATGGACGAATACAATAATGTTTATATCTGTACATTAATAAACTGTTCATACTTACCATGGACCAATACAATAATGTTTGTATCTGTACATTAATAATCTGTACATACTTACCATGAACCAATACAATAATGTTTGTATCTGTACATTAATAATCTGTACATACTTACCATGGACGAATACAATAATGTTTATATTTGTACATTAATAATCTGTACATACTTACCATGGACCAATACAATATTGTGAAAATCTTTGAAATGGCAAGTGATGAACAAATTAATAACGTAATATCTACATATCAGACTACCGTACTCCTATTAGCATTGTTACTATGGATTTTAATTTAAAATGTAAAAAATACATATTGTGCTTACATAATCACACTGAAGAGAATGAAGGAAAAAAATTACACAGAGCATGTAGTTGGTATGCATAAGGCCAAAAACAATGAAGATATCATTCTCTTGGTCTGACGACACATGTGTTTTGATGTAAAAAGGTAACATATATCTTACCGAACATTGAGCGCTTTTTATTGAAAAGTGAATCTGGAACTTTGACTTTAGTTATTGTCTGTCTGCTTGAAAGTATTTACATCTTATCTTTTCATCCCAAAACGTGCTCTTCACATATTTAGTCACCATACAAATTATCATGTTAGGGGATTAGCGTAAGTGAACGCTTTGCTATTCTTCGAATACATGTATCATGCCTGAAAGCAATTCGATTACATTATTGTTTTGATGATTACCTTTGCATCCTAAAACTTAAATATGCATCTTGTTAGGATCTACCTTTTCTTTTCTGTCCGTTTCTGTATGTAGATAGGTAATGTCATACCGATTAACCTTTAATCCATAACTTTGAATATAATGTTATGTGTGCTTATCAAATTAAAAAAATTATGCAATAGTGATTTATTTGACATTTATTAATAATCTCTTTGCTAATGTATGCTTGCTTTTGTTGTCATTTACTTAGTGGCTGATGCAAACTGTTGTAAGCATGGAATACTTTAAGATTAAACTATATTTGGCAGAACGTCATTAATGACTGCGATCTTTGTCTATTCCTAAGATATACAACTTTTCCGGACAACTTTGCCCTTTAAAACAAATGTTGGCACACACAATAATAAGGTTTGTTAAAGCTGTTGTCAACTATATGTAAATAATTCTCTCCTTAAAGATATAGTCATAAAATAAAGCGATTCAATCCGAGTACGCATCATTGACTGCATGTCCAATTGCTTCAAACTTAATCGTATCTTAGTGAACATACATGCTTTTCAGTTTGTACTTTTAAATCGCCTCTTTAATACGTCCAGAAGCTTTATCAGTTAGGTCAGAAATCATGTTTTGGACAACGTTCGTTTGCGTACCAGGGCGCAGCAACGTGGAACGAATTGCCCACTGATCATGGACACAAGGACACAGTGATCCCATTCAAGAGCGCTCTTAAAACGCACCTACTTCGACTGCAAGAACAAACTTAAAGAGTCTAATAATGTTTCCTACCTTAAATATTTTCAGCATGTTTTATGTTTTCTAATTTCATTGTGTTTTGTTTGTAATCATATCGTTTTATATGATTTTTAAGTTATATGTGTTTTCTAATGTTTTACAGTGCTTAGATCATCTAGAGATTAGGCGCTATACAAATTCCTCATTATTATTATTATTATTATTATTATTATTATTATTATTATTATTATTAATTAATTAATTAATTAATTAATTAATTGATTAAATCCAAAAATTCCTTTGCTAATGACTTGGGGTATACTTTCAGAATTACCAAAGTGTACCTATGTTTTCTATTAATTTCTTTTCTTGTGTCTTGTAAAGTTCTTAAAATAGATGATGCAATCTCTAGAAAACCTAATTTTTTATTAGCATTAATACATTATGCCACCAGTTTCGGCAATGTTTTAAAACATTTATTGAGAGGTCGCGTTATTTTTCTAATGATATTTTTGACAATATTATCAATGCAGGATATCATTAGCGTACATAATGTACAGCTAAAATTCACACTTCCAAATCAAGCAATAAAATAGTTTGAAAGGTTTCAGTCAAGGAACAAAATAGGAGAAATTTAATGAAACCATAATCGATATAGTCTTGAGCTGGTACAACGTGTAAATTGTAGAGCAGTTTACATTATTTGTTTGCTTTTTGCCATGCCTTCTTTATTCGTTACTTTTCTTTACTATTCAGACAATCACCACAATGTACTATATGTACATTTTAGTGTCAAATTCAGTCCTAAATGTCTCCGTAGTTTGTTATTTATGTTTCATTTATTTCATTTTTCGATACATCTGTTTTTATTGAATAATTATTGCAAATTATTTTTTCACTTATGTCATCATTATGTACCATTCTTCAATACATTCACTACACACATGTTTAACGCTTCTCGATTAACATATTCTTCTTTTTGTTTTGTGATTCTTTAACTTCAGTATATATGTTGTAAATCTTCAGAATATGTAATATCTGTTATAACTTTCATCTTTACACTCTTTTCTGTAATAAGCAACTCAGACGCAGTCGTCATAGCTTGTAATGTGCTTTTATTTACCATTATTTTATGAATGACGTTTTCATTCTTTCTGCTACTATCGTTTAATCACATTCCGTTCACTACTCTGGCCAAGTATTAGTAATAGCTGTTATGTTGTTGTTTTAGTCGGTAGTTTGGATGCTACCATCCCTAGTTATATTTGTAATATCTTCAACATTTTGAAAGAATTCATTATTCAGTTGTTACAGTAACATTGCAATCGTTGTTGGAAAGTTCGATTGTCTTCCAATGGTTATGGATTCTGCTTTCTTAATCATAGTAGTTCTTACTTCTCCGAAGCATCTATCTTGCTGTTTATCGTCTGTTTGATTTAATGTCAGTATTATGGATGTTTACGATCTCATCTATATACATCTCCGGAATCTCGTACGGAAGGAAATGTGTGTATAGCGCTCGATATGGTTCTGAATCTTTGTGTGCATAATTGCCAAGCACATAATATATGTGTTCCCGTTAATCTGTTTCTTTATTTCTGATGTTGTGTTTACTCTATCACTGTTACTATATTCAGTTGACGTTAGTGTATTGTTATCTTTATACCTCCATCTATTTATTTGATACATTTCATTATTATCATTCAAAAGTCGTTCGTATTTTAGCATCAATACGAATTTGTATAAACACCAACTAGAAGCTACATCAGTTGATTTAACGGACTAAAAGAAAATATGCTATATGATTATTAATGAGGACTAAATCGCTGTTAATTTTATTAAATATTGTGACATCATTCTCTTTTAAGTTTCCATGTTTAAGGTAACCTAAAGTCAGTAGGTAATATAAGAGATAGTTCTTGTATTTTAGTATTTATTCTATAACAAAATCAAATTACATGCACTCGGTGCAATTCGGTTAAATCTACCCTTTGCAAGGGCTTGTAATAATCACTAACGTTGTATGACATAATGTATATGTTAAAAAAGAAGCAGGCAAGAGACAACAGTTTTAAAACGTTCAGATGTGAAGAGGTAAGGTAGTTAGAAATGACATAATTGTTATTTTATTGTTAATATGTCAAGATAAATAACTAAGCTGTGGTATTTCAAATCCGCAAACTATACAAGATTAAACGGATATCAGGCTAGTTATCCGGGTTATTGATTTCTAACGATTTATCATTGTATTTCATAATGAATTGTGCAAACTTTGCTTAGTTTCAGTTACACTGTACACATTTAATATATTTACATTTTCGTTGTCATTATTTCAGTTATTCCATCTCTGACTCTGGTCTATTGAATTTCAAGGTAGAAACATATCAGTTCTTAAAAAAGTCTGTTTACTTCTTGTCATCGATGTAATAAAAGATAGTGCTGTGAGCATCTCTAACTTTAGTAAAAGAAACAATTAAAAGCATAATCTGCAATGATATCGAAAGATTTTTATTCATTGTATCAGTTGTATATTAAAATAAATTACTTTAATTGGAAGATCTTCAAAATAGATGTTTTTCTTTCAGAGATTGTTGAATGCAATCTAGATTTTCATTTATTTGGTAAAGTGGTTCCATTAGATGAGACATTTATATTGAGACACTGAATAATCTAATTCATTTATATTGGAGACACTGAATAATCAAATCCAATTATTTTTCCAGGGGCATCTTATTAATGATCTTTTAAATGTTTATCTAATTTTATTATACATTTCTCTAAGATGCAATCACGTCATAGCATTTGCATCTCTTTCCATGGCAAGGACATTTTACTCCAAAACTGATTTCTTAGATCATCAGTAAGGTGTGAACGTCTCTTCCTTTTGTTTTGTTTTGTTTTCGATTACTTGTTTATTTCTTAGTACTTTTGTCACTCCTTCATTACGAAAAAGATGTCTCATGACTGAAGTCATTGCCAATTATCATTTTAAGTATTATGTTGTCTAGGCTGTGTATTTATGTGACTGCGAAGTTTGCAATTTGTTCGTGTTTGTGGGTCAAATTCTGAAGAGCGTTTGCAACAAATCCCGTCAGTGTTGTACTAAACCCACTTAGAACACCACTGACAGCTACGTCTACAAAATATAGACCATTTGATCTTAGGTCGTACATACTGAAAAATATCCCTGCTAGCCTTTACCTAATTCACAACTTGTTATGCTACCTTGCATTTACTTTCAGCACTCGAATATTATTCGAACTCTGTCAAATTCGTTTTGTTTCTTCTATTGTCTTTATTCTTGCTGTCTAAAGTTAATACCGTTGTTCATGCAAAGGATAATTTTTCTGTATATTTCAGTATTAAACTTCTTTTCAATTATGTATGCATAAACACAGATTAACACGCAATGGCGGAGCATCTATAGTCTATTGTCAGCATATATGGAAATGGAATACATGTAGTAATGGATGTAGTGTGCGGTTGAACTGTCACTGTACGTGTGTCTTACATGCTTTGCATATGTTCAGCCTATTTAAGATGTACAGATGTATCTTTTAAAAAACATTTTGACTAGGATATTAAAGAATAAATCTAACTACGAATAGAATGTATAGCGTTGAAGGTGCGGTGTTTTGGTCCAAAAGTTATTCCTTCAAAGATGTTAAGCTATTTAACCAATGGTTACGGTTTACCTATACGAAACATACACTAAGTAATAAGTTTGGCAAGTTAAAATCAATGTGATATTAAACAGTAAATTATGAACTAACTTGAAGACATTGGAGCTTTGTACCTTTCTTAGTATTCACTCGAAACAGTGGGTCACCATGCAGCGTTAAAATTGACAGAATTTTAGAATTTGTTTAATATAAAGGATTTGAAAGAAACAACATATATTGGCAATAATGATGTATATACAGTAGTTCTAATATTCGGTTTATATACTGCAAATCAAGCTAATAGGATTCATTAATAATGTCAAGGACTTTCTTGGTACTGAACATAAAGCTGTAGTATAAAAAGTACATAAATTAGTCAAATGTATTTTAATCAGGGATACTTGCGAATATAAACGTTAACAGAAATGATTGTTCAGAGGTTTTACTACTTAGTAATCAACCCGTATTTTCCAGTTTCAAGAGGGAATAAAATTAAGATTATTTTGCAATCCAACTCCATTTTTCTACTTCTTGAAAGATCTAATATATTTAGAGATCAATGAAAAACATGATAGGTGGTACAGGCTAGAACAACTCAACCGAAGTATCTGTTGATACCTGAAACGAAGCTGAATTGGTTTCATAACAAGACTTTGTTAAGAGGAAACTTTATTTACATATGGAACCAAAACATACTCATCAGTTGTTCTACTTGACTCAAGTATTGGACTCTTTAATCAATACTAGTGGTTAAGATTAAAAAAATCTTTTTAAATCTTCTAGGATGTACACCGTGGAGTAGATATACGTTCTTGTTCCAATGCAAATACAAAATAAGTTTTGTGCACTTTCCTTTCTAAAACTTCTACAATTTCAAAATAGGTCTTAAACAACATCTCAAAAGCTTTGAAGACCTTTTATTTGATCAAATCATAAACAGGCGCTTGTTAAGAAGAGAGTGCAGTTGAGACATCACTAGCTTTTCCAGTAAACACACTCTACAAAAAAAGAAGTCCAATAATCTTTCAGCCTTTTCAAATTCTCAGCAATTTTCTCAAAACAAAGAAAATATGTATCTGCATCCATTTCTCTAAATAGGAAACCTGTATAATATAGTTGGCAAGATCAAAATAGGAGACTGTATTTCATTGTGTCCTTTATTGGTCAGTTTCAATTTAAGTTTCTCTTCTTCCTTCTCTTCTCTACTCCTTCTGCATTTGCGTTTTCATTTGGTTTTTCTGCATTTGCATTTGACCTTTCTGTATTTCCATATATATATATATATATATATATATATATATATATATATATATATATATATATATATATATATATATATATATATCTATATATATATATATATCTATATATATATATATATATATACAGAGAGAGAGAGAGAACCTCCCTTCTCTCTAGTTCCGCTCTCTTCTTTCTTTTTCTTTCATGTGTCTCTCTCCTTTTCGCTATGTCTGTCTGTCTGTCTGTCTCTCTGTCTCTCTCTCTCTCTCTCTCTCTCTCTCTGTATATCGCTTTCTTTCTTGTATCTCCTTAATTCCGATTATCTCTAGTGTTTCTATATCTTTTTACTTTTCCAAAGTTTGTTTGCGCCTCTTGCCGAAGCTGAGCTTTTGCTAAGTCTATTTAACCTGATTTCCCGTTCACACCAGATGGATTACTCTTAATGTAATTATTTAAGAAAATGTTAATGTGAAGTAAATCGACCTTTTATAAAAAGATTCTAAATTCTCCTGGGTAAGAGAAAATAAAATTTTTTACAATGAATGTCATGGTGAATGCTTGATTCTTCAATTTTTAATTTCCTAGTTAATAAATCAAAATAACAATGAAATTCAAGCTTTATAAACAACAATCTTCTAAGGCATAAAAATCTCTGAATTATTAAAATGTTTCGTCGACACAATTAGCATTTACTGCATTTTACTCGCATTCAGTCTTTTAAACAAAAATGACTTATTTCCAGCTACCGACATAGTTGCCGTCATGTCCGATTCGTAAAATCCCGATCTCCTCTGAACATTGTCATATTCAGTAGGAAGTTCTCCCATTATCTATGATGCATCGAAGCTTACAAAAGTTAAGTGGCTGCTAAAATAATGAAACATGTGTGATTCCTCGCATTTAACCTTTGACCTTCAACAAAAATGTTAAGATACGTCAGTCTCCTCTGTCTTCCTGTTCAGTGGAGACGGTCATACTTTGAATTTTGGAGCACCTGAGAGAATGTGTCGTGTTACGTATATTTGATTTAAAATTATTTATTTTTAATTGTCAGATCCAAATTTGTCATTTTGGGTTTAAAATTCATTAATTGGGAGATTATTCTGGGAAATTCAGGCTGACTTAGACTCTATCTGTAAACACGGGTTGACCTTGGTTTGTTGACCTAATTTCTGACCCTGCTTCAGACAGTGTCAACAAGCTTCTAAAACGATTGGCTGATTTCAAAGTTATGGTTGAATTTCTGATGATTCTCATGGGGAGTACGTGATTTATTGAGGGTAGCCTCTTTCTATGACCTTCCAGAATCACATGATTCCTTTTTGATTACGAGGGAATTACATATATATAGCTGTGTTTTGGAAGCTAACATTTTGTAGAATCTGGGCTTTTAAGTTAATAGTTGTGTTTTGAGTTATATTGGAATTTGTGTTGAAGCAAGAGGAACATGTGCTCATAATTTCATTTGGATGATTATAAAACAAGAACTGCATCACGTGACATTGTCAGCCATTTTTGATTGCATCGTCAAGATTCGAACCTGGAACTATTAGAACATTTATTTATCAGGACTCTTGCAATTCCATTAGTGGATTGTTTTTGTGAATTCTATATTCGATTAATGTTGGATTTGATTCTCTAAAACCGTAAGTTTATTTATTTTATGAAAATAATTATACTTAATAAATTCATTGTTAAAGTTTTACAAGCTTGTTAGTTTTCATTCTTTCTGTGTTGCTGCTTATTCGAGCCTAAGCACGTAACATAGAAATTGGGATCTCGTCTTGGGATTAAAATAAATTGGAATTAAAATTTGAATTTCCACTAGTTTTTGAAAAAATTTAAATCTTTAGTGAGACTGACAGGCTTGTATTAAAAAGACATATAAGGTAGAAATATTTTTTTCTAATCCTAGCCACGAGCAATTAGATCTTTTCAAAAAAGATGAGTTGATTCAGCTTGCCAGAAAATATGATGAATTAGGCGGAGATAATTTCATTGCTATTATTGCCTAAATAACAGAGTTCTCATTTGGTAAGAGAACCCTTTTCGAACAATCTATTTTTAAGAAACCTGACTTGGTCATATTTGAACACCGCTCAAAATTAACAAGCTATTCTTACCAAACAGTGACTATACTTATTGTCGCAAAGACATTTTTAGCATACAAACTAGTTAGGGACTTACAATATGTGCACCTTGTACTAGAAACATTGTTATGTTAGGAAAGATACTGAATTTTACGACTTTTAGGATGTGATTTAATTGCACAGTTAGCTTACACATTATTGGTATTTTTTCTGTCCATTTGTAAAACTGGGCTTGATTTGAAAAAGGTATGGCTAGGGCGTTTCAAGGCTAACGACATCCATGGGCTTGCTTGCCGAGATTTTTTCCTTCTTTTCCACGACCAGAATTCCTCAACATGACGATATGTGAAAATCATTTTTCACTCGTCATTATTTGGTGCCATGGCGCCTCAAGTATCCTTCACCTGATTGGCTGAAGAGGGTTGAGTGTGTGTTGGGTCTATTCCCACTTACCCAAAGGTCTTACATTCATGTCAATAGCCCCTCAATAGGGGCATGACATGACCAAATTAACCATAAACACCCGTGGAGATGTGGCACCATTCCTTACCCCACGGGATTAATTAAATAACTGACCTTTGCCAGATAAAATAGTGCGAAATGTACTAGTTTTACGAAGCACTTTAATTAAACTATCATCATCATGTAACATCGGGTAATGTAAATTCGTACATTTGGCACTGACTGAAGGTCATAATCTATTAGAGAGACAAATCCTACTCAATAGCCCACTAATGTTTGACGACAAATCAATTAGTGAAATCCATTTTTCTCATCCATTAAAAATTGTTAATTTCGTGAAATACTTTTATTGTAATGGTTATTCTATCAGTGATATGCAGTTCGTGTAAATACTTCTTTTGTCAAATATATTTAAAGTATACAAGCTCCTTGTGATATTCTTCTAAAAAAAGGGGAGATAATAAACAGGGGAGATGCAATGAAATTCTTCTCTTATTCTATATTTCTTAAATGATCTAATTCACATGTATTGGATGAGCTGCTTTTTTATACAAGAAATGAGAAATGTAAAACAAATATTCATTAAAAGAGGTTCAACTAGCTTTAATTATATCAAGGTTTTCCGTCTGTGAGAATCGTTCGAAACCCGTTCACATGTCGTTGTTTCCTTCTTTGTTTAGCTTTCTTTTATTTTATGCTGTATCCCTACAAGCGCCAATCCACAACGCAGTAATTGCCTTTCAACTGACACTTTTCTGTACTTTGCAGTATTGCGCCGGGCACACACTGGTAACAACATTCACTCAAGTGATACGATCTCTTTTGTCAGGAATAATTATAAAAGATTAGTCCAGTTTTAAGTGAATTTTTATTTATTTTTAAAACATATCACAATGATGACAATATAACAATAATGCAAACTCACGGCCATGAAAACACCCACCCACCCACCCTCATTATAAGATCAGGGTTTTAGTGCTAAATAAACTAAGTAAATACCAATTTAAAGTACCTCATTCGAACACTACGGAAACAGCAATATCTAATTAGACTAAAAGTAATACTTTCTCATTCAAACATTTGACACAAACCACTTGATGATGGTTGGGCCCATAAAACGCCTGTTACCGACCCGTTCAAAAGAAAAAAACCCGATATATACAAATTTTTCGGAGTACCTGCCAAAAGAGAAAACAATCGATCAAATTTTAATCAAGTTCTTCAAAACAATCTCATTAAAATATAAGTTCGTTATCATACTACCTTTGTAATGATATATATATATATATATATATATATATATATATATATATATATATATATATATATATATATATAATATAATATAATATACAGCAGTGACTAGAAAGAGAAAATAAGTTTGGAATGAAGAATTGTTTACTTCAGAACATTATTTAAAGACCTAGGGCACGATAAGGTGACCAGGATGTGGGTCAGTTTCTCAACTAATTCGTAAACAAGTTATCGTCTTGAATGTTATCCGGCTAGATCTTGAATTCCAGCGTTATTAAACGACGTATTAAACACGTACGTGCAAGAAAAATGTAGCTACGCCATCATCAAGAAGTCAAAATGACATGCCAACATGTTTATATTATCTTTAAGTAAAATCTACAATCATATACAATTATTAGCTATATAATATGTTGTTTACAAGTAACCCTTACAACATCAATTCATTAACAAAAGTTAGAGGCACCAGTATAAGTAGATAGTGAAGTTAGTTACTTAGTTGATTAAATGTTCATCACAGCCTTGACGTATTGAATTAAAATTTTGTTATATCCTTTACCTTCCACAAAATCAAGGAACGCACCATTTTCCCTATGGGAAATAAAATTTAAACAGTTTAAATGCGCTATCCCGAAAAACATATTATTGGTTGAACTGTAATATCTATCAAAAGTAAAACCAAGAAAATCATAACAAAACTCAAGTGTCCATGAAGGAGGAAGGCTACTAAACAAATGGCTCCTGTTTCGAAATGCTCCATAGAATAAATTTTGATCCCCTACATTGCATGTAAAATACTCTCTTCCTTGGTCAACGAACTGTGAGCAATATTCTTTGGCTGCAGGTATATAGTTATTTTCGAACTGAATTTCTCTCATTTGATCCATATTCAAGAGCATTACTCCAGAATTGGCATAGTCTTGATTTGGCATATCTTGGTTTACTTTCATGGTAATTATTTCCTGGTCGTGCTGATTTTTGAACTCGTTCCATAAATACGCCGGATCTGTCCCGAAAATTAGATCGGTGTCGAGTACAATACATTTGTCAATGTCTGGAAAAAGTAAATGAAGAAAGGCTTTTGCAAATTTATAGATGTCGCCAGGTTTGTTTATAATGACGTGTATTTTATCAAGCTCTCGCATCACGTCCTGTTTGTTCAAACTACGCAGGTCATATTTGATGTTAATAAACGGGTGATGTTTCCGCGGAAGTATTTTCTCAACCCTTGGTCTTGAGCCATCTCCGCATAAGAAGTGAATATCAATACTGTATAAATGTGATTTCAGGACTACTGACTTCAAGAACACTTCCACCTCTGTTTCTATGCCCTCCATTCCCGCCACAACACACATGTGGATTGTTTCTGACCTATTCGGAGATAAAAGACGCAGGGAACGGGTTGGTTCATCAATTCTATACACATACGGGCACTTTTCACGATGATGTACTTGTATGAACTTCGTCGCATGTAATATTAAAATTAAAAAAGTTATAAGAAAAACGCCAAAGGTCAAAATGAATCGAAGATTCAGCCATATTACGCGCGCCATTGACCTGAAAAGATATAA
Organism: Unio pictorum; assembly: GCA_030141615.1. NCBI lineage: Eukaryota > Metazoa > Mollusca > Bivalvia > Unionida > Unionidae > Unio > Unio pictorum. The sequence continues at coordinate 119,990 of JARLTB010000061.1, forward strand.
AAAGTGACCATTAAATATGTATTTATTCAGCAATATAAACTGGGGAGAGAGCGAGATATATACATTTGTGTATGTTGTTTCTCGCATGTACAATAGTGACGATATTGATGCAATACAAGAGAAACAATCTAACAGATGTGTGCACCATGCACTGATTGCCGGTCACTGCATGTTGTCTCCACATGACTATTTTATTCGTGCTTATCTTCCAGAAACATGATTTATTCAAAACGTGTACTGTTGACTAACAAGATTGGTACTGATAGTAAGACTGCATGTATCTGCATATCACATTATGTGAATCATTACCTTCCATCAACCTTTAATGCGTATATATACTCTACAAACAAGTTTTGTAACACCAAAGCTATGACTGGGAAATTAATAATCCCCAGGATCAACTCTACATTTTTGCACTTTGCAGAGAGTTTGAATTTTAAGAACAAATAGATTTGTACAGGCTTTCCTCAGTAGTTATCTTGGATATTTAAAACTGACCTTGTATATCGTAAGTGTTTTTAAAATAACTTTAAATTTCACTTTATTTTGTTGTGCGAGTCATGTAGTTTAGATATTAAATTATACAGCAAGGCCTTGCATCAAATGTGCACGTATAAACTATTTTGTGCTGAAAAATAGCGCTAAACAACAACAACGATCTAAATACTTTGGAATATATCATATTTATATATGCTTAACATTTTAAGAGTATTTTACGTCTTAAATTAGTTAGAAGATTACGCATTTACAAGTTTATGAGGTCAAGTAACAAATTAAAATAAAAAGACAGAAAATGCAGAATATATCAAAAATAGGATGAAAACACTGTTACGTATATTTGATATAAGTCAGTTATATTTATTTTTATTGTCTGTTTGTTAGATTCAAATTTTGCAGTTTACGTTTTAAGATTCGTTCATTGAAGGGATGTGGGTGACTTTTACTTTACAGAATAAACACCAGGTGTTGACCTCACTTCTGACCTGGTTTCAGATTTGTAAACAAGATTTTAAAATGATTGGTTGGTTCCAAGGACAAAATGGAGTTTTGTATAAACATCTTTCTATTTTAGTTGGGTCATACGCTGGGTACGTGAGTTTCGAACGTAAATTTGTTCTGATAGCTTCCAGAAGATCACGTGACCCCTTGTTTACGTTAAAAGAGAGACATACACTGTGTTTTGGGAGCGAGATATTCAGTAGAAGTATGGGCTTTAAGAATACTAAATTGTGTGTGTCTTTTTATAGTTTTTTTTAATTAACGTGTATTGGAAATTGTGTCAATTCGTTTGGATCAAGAGCAATTATATTCTTAGTTATCTGGCAAAGAATATGTGCTCATAGATTTTCATTAACAAGAACTGACTAAATCAAGTGATATCGTCTTCCATCTTGGATACTTCGCTGGAATTCGAACGTAGAACTGTTTGGACATTTTATTACCAGGACTTTTGCAATTTCTCTAGTGGAGGATATTTTGAATTAGTTTGGATTAATTTTGGAATTGATTCTTAAAATCGTAAGTTTATTTTTCTTTTCTGAAACAAATATTTGTACTCAATAAATTGTTTATTAAGTTTTACAAGCTTGTTATTTTCACTCTTTCTATGTTACTGTTTATTCGAGCCTAAGCACGTAACAACACGTTGAGCAGAAAATATAGTGAAATATCATGTAGATATTAAGCAACTCAATAGAGCTATTTTTCTTAAAAGATATCACAATTTTGACTTTATCTTTTACTTTATATTCACTTTCAATTTTTTTAAAACTTTACCTTCAATTTTGTAAGTGTACATATTTGGGTTTATCTGAAATGTTTATTGAACTACCGATTTGTATTGCATACATACATACATACATACATGCACGCACGCGCGCAGTCACCCCCCTCCCCACCACACACATACATACATACATACATACATACATACATACATACATACATACATACATACATACATACATACATACATACATACATACATACATACATACATACATACATACATACATACATACATATTAAGATTTTTAACGTAGCTTTTTACAATGTTTCCTTCATATTGCTAAAATGTCTGGGGTGAGGCAGTTTATAGTGATATCTAGCAATGGGGCATCATACCCCAGACATGTAGCATGATGTCCCACGAAGTCACATTATTCAGACAACAGGTCGACCAGTCCTTCCAATAACATGTTAATGCTGAGCGAGGAAGCCGTTAGTACCATTTTTATAAGTCTTTGGTATGACTCGGCCGTGCTTTGAACCCGCGACCTTCCGCATCCGTGGCGGACACTCTACTACTAGGCCACCGGAGCGGTCACATACATACATACGTACATACATACATACATGGCTATAACTGGCTTTTTCTTCGCCATTGTTTTTATTCTAAACTCTCGTATATTTTGCTCAAAAATGGCAGTGGCCCGGTGAATTATACTTTTACGGTTAGAAGCTTGTGGTGCGCATTGTTGGTGATCGATGCCACGGAATGTAAGGGTCTTTTACAAGGAGTCTTTATATCTCTTTCTAGGTGCCCTCTATCACGGTGGTCAGTAAAATCTTTGGCAGACGATGGTCCTCTATCCTGGATACGTGCCCTACCCAGCTAAACTGTGTCTATTGAGCATTGCCTGAACGCTGGTGATCTCTAGTATGAGGACTTCAGTGTTGGTGACTGTCACTCATGTGGATGTTCACGATGGTCCTGAGGAAGCACTGACGGATGCGTTGAAGGAGGCGAAGGTGGCGGCTGTAGTGCCCCATGATTCGGCCATATGTCCTTTTCAGACGGAACTGCCTGGATTGATGGAGCATATATACTGAAGGGTGTGCCGCATTGGAATATGCTCATTGGCTTCGGCAGGCCAACTGGGGGAGAGGGGCGTAAGGAGACGACCTTTGGTTAGACCATCTTGACAAGCCCCTTTCCATGCGGAGCAAGCAGTGATGTCACTACATATGGCTGCTTGGTTACTCATCCTGCTCTCGGGTGATTGTGTAGTCTTTAATATCATAGTTTCACTCTCCAAGGCAGACGGCCAACCATGATGAAAATATATGCTTTCCCTGCTATTTCGAACCATTGCTGGTCGCCCATAGCCTCAATTCAGTAGTACATATGGTACGCCCTGGTCCCGAACACTTGGCTGTTGATCTGTACAGATCTTCCAGTGACTTCCCTTTAGAAGCTCATACGCCGAGTGACACAGTGATAGCATCACCCCCTCAACGTTATTTGGTCGGCAAGCGGAAGCGGTGTGCCGGGGTACACCGGAAATGATTCCTTCTTGGAAGCAGACATAAAAGATTTGGAAAATAGAGGAGGAACAGTGCGTCAGCCCACTCAGGGAATGCAGCTGCCAGACAACAAAGGTACTACCTCTATCCAGTTCCATTATTTCTCTTTTACTTCATGTAAAATGGAACTTTATCGCAATCAAATGTTCCAGTTTAGAACGTGCTAAATACCTACTTATCAGCGACATGCAGCCATGTCTCGGTATTATTTCTGGTCATATGAAATGTGTTAGAATCAATCCCAACATCAAGAAGATAAACGTTTAATAAAGGAGACCGAAATGTATGTCTACAATTGGTACTTTGATCAGAAAAATAAATATTTAGCAGCCAATATAAATAAGGTCATTTAAGAAGAAAACTAAAATAAGTATATGTGAAGACGATAAGCGGAACAACTCCACACTGGTCAGTCTCAAATATATCAGTTATAATATGAAACTAATGGATTGATACAATAAAACAGTTGTGGTTGAGACCTGAGAACATATCCGGTTCATGTTATCTTTGTTAGTAAGAAATCTTTGCAAAGTCACGGAACTATATTAAATCAAAGTGTGTTACACAACGTATTACCTAATTAAAGTGGTTCACACAGAGTATTACCTAATTTAAGTGCGTTACACAGCGTATTTTATAATTAAAGTGTGTTACACAGCGTATTACATAATTAAAGTGTGTTACACAGCGTATTACCAAATTAAAGTGTGTTACACAGCGTATTACCTAATTAACGTGTGTTACACAGCGTATGAAAAGTGTGTTACATAGCGTATTACCTAACTAAAGTGTGTTACACAGCGTATTACCTAATTAAAGTGTGTTACACAGCGTATTACATAATTAAAGTGTGTTGTACAGAGTATTACATAATTTAAAGAAAAATGTACACTTATTTAAAGAGTGTTGACAACGTCTTGTTGAGGTGTTGACCTCAGACATGATTAATCAGCAGTAGTTATTTATATACGGTTAAGATAAAGTTTAAAAGCACTCTCCCCTCCAAACCCATCCTCTGGGTGTTAAAATATGAACTTCCGGTCCGTGAACCGATACATTTTATTACAAAGTACACAAAATGTATTCTGATAAGGTGTACCTTTATAGATTGTTTTCTACGTCCGGTCTTGATCTGATGACCCATTCATCAATAATCTGTTGCTTGATTAAATGTTATTGAATAATTACACGAAGTTACTTTCGCCCATCCATTTATCCCCGACACGTGTTATACGCGGTTCTGAAAATGACATTAACGCCCATCAATACGGAAGAAATCACCCAAAAAGATCAAGCAAAATATGAAAACAGTGTTTTACCCTTGAAACCAAATTATAGCCGTACATAGTGCTACTTCAGTGCTTATTATTGACAATATGTTTCACTTATAATAATTATTCACATAATACTTGTTGTTAGAGCAAACACATCTATAGCAATGAGAATGATGCTCATAAAGTGCCCTGCATGAAAGCGATATAAAAACAAATTATGCATGACTTATTTTAATAATAATCAGATAAAATAGTTATCCCGCATCATAGTTAAATCTAACAAAATACTGCATGATTTAGTTGAATGCTGACAGCTGCAGACACGAACGTCTATACGAGTTTGTATCTTTGTTGACATGATTCATACATACTTTGGTTAAGTTGACTAATTATTCTGACATATTTTAGTCAAGTTGACATACAATTGTGACATATTTTTTTTAAAAGTTGACATATGAATCTTATACATTTTAGATACGTTGACATGTGATTAGTACAAATATTAGTTAAGCTGACATATAATTCTTACATATTTTAGATACATACACTTATCTATATATGGATCCAGGATTCCGAAACACACAATTTTTACGTATATCATCTTATGTTAGTGTTAATGGTCTTACGAGAAAGCAGAACATTATGAACTTTTCTTGAACCTAGTTACTTCTGATACTGCACAGGTCTAATGGCAAAAAAGCTTCTTAAATATAATTATATTTCGTTATGTAACGAAGACGTTTGGATCTAATTCAGGTTTTCTCTGAACCCAAAGTAAATGGCTAAATTCGTGCCATCTCTTTCAAACAAATAACTATGTATGTCAAAAGGGTCATTATATTATATGCATAACTTTCCTTTTCATCTTAATATGCACCTATATATTGTACCACTATTTTGGGAAAAGCATGATACACACATATTGATGGGATTGCTGTTGCAGGGGTTAACGCCATGTTTCAGTACAAGATAGGATATAAATGGTGGTTATTATAAGTAGTGGAGGAATAACCCCGGGAAAACCCTGGAAAGAACCACCGACCCATGAACAACTACTGGCAAGCTATCTCACGTACCTAAATTGGTCGAGCTCGAGACTCGAATCCGGGCAGACAGGGGTGAAAAGGCAGTGATCCATAACGGTGAGCGCTTTTGACCACTGGACCACTCGGGGCCGCGCGACAAATGGATGGATGGTAGATAGAAAGATAGATTATTTGTTTGATTACTATTTTTAACGTAGCTTTAACAATTTTAGAAAGATAGATATATGGATAGAACGATAGAACGATAGATAGATAGATAGATAGATAGATAGATAGATAGATAGATAGATAGATAGATAGATAGATAGATAGATAGATAGATAGATAGATAGAAACAAAATAAATAGCTAATTATACTGGTGTGCTCGATGAACGAATACTATTTAATGATGCATATTAAGGTCCTTATTCTTGTTACATTTCCGACAATTAATGGATACACACACGTGCACAATATATTGTGTTCTTTTAGTTTACGTGTGTTCGGTAACAAGTGTACAAACTGCCGGGTATGTTGTCTGTTTTTCTTTGCATTTTGTCCAATACGTACGTAATTGACTTACCGACTTTGCTCAGTCTACACATAGTAACGCATGGAAACCGTAATAAGTCTTGCAAATATGCCATTAGAGAAGCCAATATAAATATAACTACCAGTACTTTGACCCATTAACTGTCGTGCCTCTTTATTCATTCGTTAGAGATACATCATCGCACCAAAGAGTTAAGCAAATAGGGTAGAAGCAATGAAGGATATGTGACTGACGAGCTAATGATTGTTTCTATTTTTGTGTTGTTGATTTTGTTCTGTTTTTTTTTTATTTTTCGCATCTTTCATTTATTTTGTTTGTTTTACTAATTGATTAGTTTTTCTCAGTTTTATTGTTCAGAAAATATTGTACATTTTACTTTAACATTCCTCTATAAATAACTTGTTCATGACCATGCAAAAAATTACAAAATGCCTCCATCATTTAAAACTGGAAATTTTAAAAATACATATTTAAAACGAAACATTTTTGGTTCAATTTTCTCACAGATCTTTTGCAGTTGTCTTTTCATTCACATTTGTTAAAAATAGGTTTCTTTGAATAAAGAACGAGACAAAATGTTGCTTACTTATGTAATTCATATGGAAAGGCGAATTCACCGAAATATTTGAAAATATTAATTAATACATTTCAAAAAATGTTAGTGATGAATGGCAAATGATAAATATGTACATATGTATAGATAAGGGTGAAGATGCGATAATAGATATCCCGTCTAATGTATTCCAACGTCAAAGAACAATATTCGCATGTTATATCATATTCGTTTCAAATATTCATTTTCATTGGGGAATATCCATGTATTTTGGTATTTTTTATATTTTTTCATATTGACATTAAATTCTGAATTGTCTGACTAATTGGAACTGGTCCCCTTGATACATTTTTTTCTGATTATATTTCATCTGAAATGAAACACAAGAAAAGAAATCCATAGAGACAGGTTCAAATGCTCCTAATGGTTGTCGCTGAAATTCTGTATCGAAACTGCATGGTGACGGCGAGGACAAGAAAATTGAACAATCGTGAGTTTGATGTCGTATTGGCGTTGTCAGTGGCTTAGATATAAATAGCTGTCAGCTGATAGCCTAATATGCTGATTGGAATGATAAATTAGTTTCGAATCGATTCGATTTAACGACAGAGTTTATATTGTTATGGTTATTATCCCAGGCTATGCTAGCCGTTAGGAACGCAGACTGGGAAGATTTCATTGGTCGTTTAGTATATTGATAGATACGTTGAACGACTGGAGCAAGGAAAACTATTAGTTGCAATCCTTTTATCCTCTCACCCCCACCACCACCCCGACTCTCTCTTCTTCTTCTTCTTCTTCTTCTTCTTCTTCTTCTTCTTCTTCTTCTATGTCATATTCCAGAGGCGTAGTTAGGGGGGGCAGGGGGGTAAATATGTCCCCGGGCGCCATACGGGGGGGGGGGGGGGGGCGCCAAAATGGGCTTTGAAATAGGTTGTAACGGGTAATGGTGATTTTATTGATGAAAATAATGGGTTTCAGAGTTGAGGTGGTGGTGGGGGGATGAATATTGTCCCCGGGCGCCAAACGCTCTAGCTACGCCTCTGTCATATTTTTACCAATATCTATGGGTATGCATTACCAACTATAGAATATATGCCCAAAACATCTCAAAGAAGTTTGAGATTTGCAGAGAGTGTGAGACAATTTAGACAATTCATCATGTACATATCATAACATGGAATGTGTACACATTGATGTTTAACAAGACTTATTCATCTGTTTAAGTTTTGTAACATATATTGTCATCAGAACAATTTTTTAAACATTCATTAACAAAATTTCAGTGTTAATGTAGTACACCGATCACATGTTAGTAATAACCGTGCCATCGATTTTGTTGATGGTTGAAAGAAGCACCTAACGCATTTTTAAAAAAAAATCTTTCAGAAACGTGATAAAATCTACTTTGATATAACATATTCAACCACGTGTTTTATGCCAGAGATATATTTTACAAATACAATTTTAAAAAATCAGGTAGGATCATGCGCAGAAAAGAACTGAATCTATGCGTGTGGGGTTGAGAGAGAAGAAAATGTTTGGTATGTGATAGATACATTTCAAAAGAACACGTACAACACACATTTCTAGCATATAAACGTAAACTACAATGAATAAATACTAATATGGAAATTTCAAATAAAACTTCTCATTATTCAACATTTGTTATTAGGCACAGCTAGACACATAAAAAACATACAATTCAATCTGGGCAATATGGCTTTTGTTTTAAAGTTTGAGAAATCTGATACAGTGTTTAAATTTTATGAACGTGCAGAATGATTACGGAAAAACAATAACGAAGCTCATTTAAACATTTCTATTGAATGAGGGCTACGCGCCACGAGATGAAAATCTTGCAATGGTTCAAAGTGTACTTTTATTATTACCGTGTTGCACTCGCTTATAAGATGAATCCAACTGCAAAATGCACAGCCCCATATCTGCGCTTGCCGATCTGGGTCAATGCTTTTGTTTAAAAGTTATCAGTTGAACAAAATACATAAAACCTGATCTGTAGGAGCATTATGGGCGGCAAATGAGGATTGTTATTGCTTTGCTGTTCGACTGGACTTAGAGTATTGATAGTCTACAATTTATGCACAATTACGAACTCGACCATTTTCGGTTATGATAAACAATAATCAATGACAATGACATGACATAGGGGTAAGATGACCTCTAGTGTGACTACTTTAATGTATCGTATACAGTTATATCGATTATAACATGGCCATTTCGTCATTTGAACAAAACATACTCATTAGAACGCTGAAGAAAATTATAATAACTGTAATACAGTTTCAATTGACAATTCATTTTTATCAGCAAAATATTTTAGGTATTAAATCGAATAACTCGTCTTCTTCCAAATAACACACACGAATTAAATCAATATGGAACCCAAGAAAGGCCTAGAAGTCAAAATTATAAGTCGTCTTTTTCAGGCCTTGAAATCTTAATCAGGTTAATATTATAGCAAACTAACACAAATTACACAAAATTTCCATTTGTTTATAGCACAAGTATAGTGTGGTGGCGATAATATGTTTACCTTTCAGTCCTAGATCCTGCGTAGACCGAACGAAAATGTATCGCCACTGCTCGAATGAAGATAAACCTTCCTGTCACTCAAATAAAACCACGACAAACCGTCATCTATAAGAGCAAAAGCTTCAACGGTTCACTGTATAGCATACGTTACGAACAGTTCCGAGATCGTGTGGAAGATAACGTAGCATTACTTTCAAATCACATTCATCAATTGATAATGTAACGGCAAATGTAACACTGTAACCGACTCTTGAAAAAAAAGATAAACTCCCTCTAAGTGTAATGCTTATTTATTTAATTGTTTATTTATTTATTACAAAAATCATTGTTTCCAGCATTAACACTTTTTTTTAAGTCCCTGCTTGTTCATTGCAGAGCCGTAGCTAGAGTGTTTGGCGCCCGGGGACAATATTCATTCCCCCCCCCCCCCGAACTCAACTCTGAAACCCATTATTTTCATCAATAAAATCACCATTACCCGTTACAACCTATTTCAAAGCCCATTTTGGCGCCCCCACTAGTATGGCGCCCGGTATACCCCCCTGCCCCCCCCCCCCCCACCTAGCTACGCCTTTGGTTTATTGGAATATATGATGGGCTCTTTACGTGGGAAAACAAATTCAATCATTCGAATTATGATACGTAGATTAATTACAGACATGTTGATTAATTACATAAATATGAATTCAACTTAAAGACTCTTGCTATACTTCGAATATCCAGTTATCCATCCATCCAACCATTCTTTTAATAATCCGTTCATGCAAATATTGATCTATATATATATATATATATATATATATATATACTTAGTCTTTATAGTTGAGTTTGGGTATATTTGAGTGGCATGTAATTAGGTTCGCTGAGTTTGTTTTTAGAGAGTTGGTCTGCGAGTTCGTTACCTTTGATATATATATGGGACGGAATCCACATGAATTCTATTACTAGGTTATTTGAATTTAGGTTTTGCAGTAGCAGATTAATTTGGTTTAAGAATTATTCCCTGGTGTGTTTTTGGGATCGAGGTTAGGATGCTGAGCGAGTCATAACCATTGCAGCAGCTGTTTTAAACGGATTTGATACTTTTGAACCAACCGTTTAAAGTTTGGTATTGTTTTGGTATTCATTATTAATTCATCTAAAGCTAATGTTTTTAGATAGTTTTATTGGTTTTCCTTGTTTCCTTTATTTGATATGGAGATGTTTACTTTTGATCGTGCATTACTCCAAGGTTCTTGATCGTACGCTATGTTGTTTTTTGCTTGGAATATGTATATCGGAAGCTGAGGTTTTAGGTCGTGAACTCATTATCCCATAGATGTAGTTTTCCTTTGTGTTTTTCTAAAGGGGTTGTTGCATTTATTGATGGCCAGGTAAGTGGGATGCGTATTGCATGGGTCGAGAGTCGGGCTGCATATTTTTGTACGAGTTCCTGCCTTCTAAGACTTAGTGGCAGTTCCTCTGTTAAAATCTGCAGCTCGGCTGTCGAGGTTGATATCAGTGCGCCGGTACCAATCATTAGGGCCTTTCTCTGTATTTTATCTAATTTGTTTAATGACGTTTTTTTTTTTTTTCGTTTTTTTTTTTTTGTGGGGGGGTGCCGTGCTATTAACTTGTCATCCATAGTCAAACTTAGATCTTATTAAGGCCCTTATAGTGTTTTAATAGTTTCCTGGTTTGCAGCCCACCGAGTGCCTTTGAGTCTTTTGAATAGATTTAGATCCTGGTTGCATCTTCTAACTAGTTCATCTATGTGGTGTGCCCATGTTTAGTGTTCATCAAAGTACACCCCAGACATTTAGCTACTTTTACAAATGTTATTTCCTTGTTTTGAATTGTTAATTTTGGGCATGTTTTAAATATATCCTTGTTTTGAATTGTTAATTTGGGGTATGTTTTAAATCTTGTATATGGGGTGAACAGTACAGCTACCGTTTTTTGGTGCGATAGTTTGAAACCCCATTTATCAACTCATTTTCCTATGTTATTTAAGCTGCTTTGAATTTCAGCCATACGAGTGTGGTTGGAAGGGTTGCCTGCTCTCCATAGTCCACTATCATCAGCGAATTGTGGTAATCCAATTTTAGGTGATGCCAAGATTTGGTCAATGTCATTTATCATTAAATTAAAGAGGGTGAGGCTGAGTACACTCCCATTTTCAAGGATGTGTTCCTCAGAGTATGTTGCCCCTACCCCAGTTGGTCAGGATATGTTCTGTAAAGTTGTACATTCGCCCTGTAATGCCATAATGATTTAATTTGGCTATGAGGCCTTTGGTCCATACTGGGTCGAATGCTTTTTCCAGATCGAGAAATACCGCAATTAAGTTTTTATCTGCTTTTCTTGCTAAGTTTAATGCCAATTTGATAGCGGTTTCTAATCGTATTAGTTGATCCGTGGTGGACATTTTGTTTCTAAACCCACATTGATTTTCAGATATTAAGTTCCTGCTTTCAAGGTGGTGTGTACGTCTATTGGTAATAATAATTTCCACAATTTTACATATGCTATTAGTGAGTCAGATGGGACTGTACGAATTAATATCGTTTCAATCTTTATTTGGTTTACGTATGGGTATTACTATCGCAGTTTTCATTTTTTAGGTAGCTTTCCTGTGTCCCATATTTTGTTAAGCATTTTTGTTATGTACTTAAATAAGTTTAGGGGTAGATTTTTGTAAATTACATACCCTAAAGGATATTCCCCAGGTGAAGTTTCTTTTTTTGTTTTCAGTGCATGTTGCCGTTCGTATAAAGTGATATCTTTATTTAAATGTGATATTTTGGGTCCAAGGTCTTTGAAAAGGTTGCTATATTTGATCTCTGATTTAGCCCTGTGATGTTGGAATTCCTTAGTGTTTTTGTTGCTACTAGTCATGTTTTTAAAATGTTGGGCAAATGAGTCACCTTTATCCTTATTGTTGCTAGTGTTGTTTATTGTTGAGGTGCTAATGGTGTGCTTACCCCTAACATTTCTAATTTTATCACACACCTGTTTGGAGTTAGTTCTAAAATGTATACTACTGCAGTATTTTTGCCAAGTTGTTTCTTGTGACTGCTTGATTAAGTATTTGAGATTGTTGCCCTGACTTTTGTACTATAGGAAGTGAGTAGTAGTGTTAGATCTTTTAAATTTATTTAAATCTTTAATTTTTGCTTACCTTGTTTAATTTAATTACTTCGCTCCACCATGGTACACTTAGCTTTCTTGTTTTACTGCTAGTGTTTGGGTATACTGCTGGTGCCTGCCTGAGTAATGCTCTTAGTTTTGTTATACATAGTAGCTATCTATGTCCTCTGTTTCTATGTGCTCTAGGTTACTAATAGCAAAGAAGTCTGACGTTTTATCAATAAAGTACGGCTAAATCTCTGACAACATGAATTTCCTTATCGGTAATATAAATAAACACAAGGAATGCAAGCGTGACCACAACCCTTCGTTAGATTCGGCTTTTTCTCACGAGTCTTTTGTCGCTTCAGAATCGCAAGAAGACTGAAAGACTGAAACAAACTCACACATTCATTCAAAAGACAATGACGTACCAACGCATAACTCTTAAATGACCATGTCCTGAATCCTATCGGTGCATTAACCTGTATTTTCACCTTTATGGTCAAAATCCCTTTCTGGAAAAATAGACCTGACGGAAGTAATTCTACCAGGTTCTACGAGTAAAATAGGCGTGTGGGGTTTGAGTGGCATCATCGTTCGCATGAGTCAGCCAAGGTGTTCCTAACTGCTTGGCTAAGACTTGCACTTGCGATTTATCTCTAGGGCTTTTAAACAAGGCCACGTAATGAGCATTGAGACTTATGATACGATGGGCTTTACATTGTTGAAACAAAGTTTGTGTAATGGAAATGACACAGGCATTACGATGATGTCCTTTGCGCGTAAACAACAGTTTAATATTTTCTTCGTCTTCTTCTAAAATGTCGTCGAAAATGAACAAACCAGTTTCACTGGGGTTAGACACGATCTCGTCGTCTTCGCTAGGAATGCCTTCCACAAACATAATGGAACCACCTTGACTTTCTTGCAAGAAGCTAAATACCGACTGCCACTGTTTGTAACACCACACGATGCTTTGAGGTGACCAATCGATCAAATAATGTTTATGTTCGATCAAACGTTTTGACAAATTCGGCTTTGTCTGAACCGCTCTGTCCAGCAATCAACATGTTAGGTGCACCCGATCCCTACTTTGTTAAAGCCATCAAGGCTTAATTTGTTACCACTGTTAAGGCTCTCGGGCGTTAACAACGTATACTTTTATACTGTACGGTATACGTTATAAGCGTTCAAGGCTTAACATTGTTAACTGCCACTTAGACTGCTATTGCGCATGTGCGACATTTTCTATCAAACAGCCCAGCGGCATTTGTATTGAACAGACGATACAAATTTATTCAATTACTATTGGAAATTAACACAATAACAGATGAGTAGGGAGAGTGTTGGTTATAATCAAAATAATCCATTTTAACGTTATATAATACAAAAAAACCACTGGTTAGCTTTATTTACTTCTTTAATGTGGAATCATTTTGATTGGTCTGTAATCTATTATCGCCTGAAAAACAAAATAAAAATCACCACCTTCCTCGTATTTAAATAGCTATTTTAAATTTCCCAATACATCTGTAAACCTTCGGGTTTTTCCGCCAATATTCGGTTAACTGAACGACTTCTTATGAAAAGCCACGATGTAATCCGATTGATCTGCTTGGTTTACGTAGTCTGTTTCCCTGACCTCTCTCCACTCCGTTACCGTGGCTAGAGGTCAGGGAACCAGACTACTAGTTAAGTTAATCCGCCATTTGTTTATCTCTCTGACCAATATATCCTTACGATTTATATTAAATACGTTGACAGCTATACTTATACCAGATTTCCATATTTAAATTCCGAAAATGGTAAATATATCAATGTTGTGTACTAGGCTAGTCCGTTAATTTGTGTTCATGTAATTAATTTTCCTTTGTTGTGTTTTAGGTCTCTCTAAATAATAATGAGGACTTTGTATAGCGCCTAATCCTTCAAAGCTCTAAGCGCTTTACACCATCAATAATGATATGACAACACTACAGAACAACAAATGACAAAAGCAATGAAATTGGAAAACCTAAAAACATGCAGAAAATATATCATATACCAAACACGATTAGGTCTCTACGTTTGTCCCTGAAGTCGAAACAGGTGAGTCTTGAGAGCACTCTTAAAAGAGAACACTGTGTCTTTGTGTCTAATTTCAATGGGCAATTCGTTCCATGTCGCCGGGCCCTGGTATGCAAACGAACGTTGTCCATATGACTTTGTTTTCACCTTGGGAATAATATGTATACGATTATCAGCAGAAGAGCGCAAGGATCTAGCTGGTGTATACACATGGGTGAGGCTGGATAGGTATGTTGAACTGGAGTCTGTCATTGAAATATAACACAGAGAACAAATTTTGTGTTTGATTCTGTATCGAATTGATAGCCAGTTTAGGGTACAGAGCGGTGGTGAGGTGTGCTCAGATTGAGGTACTCTAAAGATGATCCATGCAGCTGTGTTTTGAAGTTTCTTTAGTAAATATTGTGATGAACCATACAGAATTGAGTTACAATAGTGCAGTCTTGAAAGTACTAATGAACACACAAGTGTTTTCATGGCATCAACTGAAAGATATATACGAATGGAACTGATGCGTCTCAATTAAAGATATACAGCCTCTAAACACCCCAAGACCACCCTAATATTGCATATATAAATCTTCTAAAAATGTACCAAGAAGCAGGGAAAAATAACACAATATGGACATTGTTGATTTATAGTATTGTTTGATGGCCCTATTTCTGATAATCTACGGCAACAAACTCTATGCTTAAAATATCTCTAATTATATATATATATATATATATATATATAACAATTTCCTCATTAAATAACGATGTTCCATACTTCTCACATCTTTTTGAATTGTTTAGGCTCCATGTTAATATTTGACTTTGTAGAAAAGTATCTTTATTTTAGTTGCCACGTGTGAGATATTCCTGAAAATTCTATTTTTGTTAAGAGTGCTATTCTAAATCAAAACATTCTACATGCTGTCATTAGGCGTTAAGACCCTGATGCACACAACATAAATATCAGCATATTGTATATAGGAATATCTCCTAATCCTAATGAACTCTTTGTGTACAATGCACATACATACTGATGTGTGAGGTTTCTGTGATCAAGAGTGACGCAAAACACATACCGATGTTGAGCAACAGTCTGGGTCACCAAGTGGTCTAAGTCCTAAGCCTATATAGATCAATGACACCAAAGCTATGTACACACGAATTCAAGTTTCATGGTTGGCCAGCATCTGTATATGAGAGCTTAATATTTGTTATTGCTAATTGTTTGATCCCATTCTTCTTTATCTTTTTATCTTCAATAAAACTGGTGCTGCTGAGATCTGGAGTATGTTTACCAGTTACCCTCTTTCACTGCACCTTTATTAGAAATCATGTGTCTTTGTTATTTTGATTTTTTGCATAGCTTTATTTTAAAAATATCTGTTATATTGCCTTGTGTTCTGCAGTGTGACAGTTTATATTAATGTGTAGCACTGGGGCCGCACACTGCAGACATGTAGCATCATGACCTACCCAGTCAGATTATCTTGACACCAGGCAAATGATTCCTAACACTAACTTCTTTAATACTAAGCATCATGTGAAGCAGCTGCTGTTGTTAGAAGTATTTGGTATTACTCAGCTGGGGTTTGAACCCACAACCTCCTGCATCCGAGACATGTTTTAGCCATTTGGTCACAAGAGCTGTTTTGAGACGTCATTGATAAGTCTTGAGCATTTTATACACATTTTGGTCAATTCTTTATACTGGTAGAATAAGTTAGGCAAAGCCTGAATAACAGAAAATTATTTTCCATTCTCCATGTGTTAACATATTGGAGCAATAATCAATGTATATAAAATATGTCGACATGAGCATTTTGTAAACAAAAATTAAGACCTTTGTGGGTCAAATAAAATTATTTGTATGACAGGTGATTTTCTGAAACAACTTGTTCTGGACAAGTGATAGAAGAAATATTGAAAACTACAAAAGATTAACTAAATGTGTATGATTATCTCATTATAATGCCAAGTTGTACCATTGTCTACCTTTACAAAAATTGACCAATTCCATTTTGAGTCCTGCACAGTACTCTTAACAAATTTTTGTTTTAGATATCTCATAGTCAGGAAAAGACTATAACCTGCGAAATCTATTTTTACCATATTATGTGTTTCATACATATGTATTGCAATGTATTCTTTGATGAAAATTATGTATTCCAATGTATTCTTTGATGAAAATTACTATCTAACATGAGTAATCATGTCATTTTTATTTTGATTTTTATAGATGTAGTTTTTACAATTTTTCAGTCATGCCACTACCATGTCTGCATTATGGCAGGTTTTAGTGATATCTAGCACTGGGGCATCATGTCGCAGACATGTAGTGTGATGTCCCACTAAGTCACATTATCCAAGCAAGGAAGCTCTTAGTACTGTTTTTTTTTTAATTTTTGGTATGACTTGGCTGGGAATTAAACCCATGACCTCCCGCATCCGAGTCGTATGTTCTGACCACTAGGCCACCAGAGTGGTAATCATGTCATTAGAAAAGGCTTTATGCACTTGCACAACAATTCATGCATTGTCAGCACATTCACAGATTTTGATGTTCTCTGCCCAAAAGTTTCTGAACAATTAATGTAATGGTTTAAGGCCAAAACATTTTGAAAATGAATTTAAATATATAAAATTATGACTACAAGAAAAAATATGTTTATGTATAAATGGAAAATTAGATGTCAAGTTGATATATATACACAAGAGTCTTCTTGAGTGAAGTACAGGTCCATATACATGCAAGAGTCGTGCTGAGTGATTATCCTTATTCAATGTTTGAAAAAAAACAGCATTATGTGTACAAGTATGGAGAGAATGTTTCACATGTATCATGCACTAAGATTCAATTGACTTCAAATAGCATGACAATGTCTCACTATTTTTCTCTAAATGAGTTTTGACCTAAAATTTAAAAGCATTTATTAAAATGAAAACAATAATTGATCAGATATTGGGTATTACGAACTTTTTATATTGCTCATGTGCCATAGCTGAACCCGGGTGTATTGCTAGTGCACAATAAACCAGTGCTCCAGTTTTTTAAAGTTTTTTTTCAAAGCAGTAGCAGCTACATATTGATAATACATGTACCTATGTTATGTTTTGTCACTTCCAGTTTATACATAATTGTGCTTACGACCCAAAGGTATATAAGCAATATAAATATGCACACATTGAACTCTTAGTGGCATAACAATAGATACTGGTGGTGATAATACATCAAGATTAATTAATATTTACACAAATTACATCTCACCCATCATCTCTGAATAAATGCTTTTGTCTTTTACAAGTATGAATGAATGGCTTTTTACACCCTTTTTTAAACAGACATATCCTTTTAATTTATGTTGCGGAGCAAATGACATTGTCTAACAATTAATTTACAAAATAGAAACAACTTTTCCTGTACCATATGGTACAGCTCCATGCCAGAAAAAGCTCCATTAAATAACTCAGTACAGCAAAACAGTTTTAACATTATAACTCACCTTCAATTTCTTTATTTCCTTCATCATGATCAGATGATGTCAGCATGCCTTCTTGTACTGGCACAGTATGATTATCTGCTAAAGGCACATTGTGCGAAGTACTTGCAATCGAGTTGTGACTGGCAAATGTATGTGAATCCCTTTCATATACGGTCCTCATAGATCTACCTCTCAGAGAGATATATTTGCTCCTGGGTGGTTTTCTGAACTTTGTCAAAACCATTATACTACAAAAAATAATAATCTAAAATTAGAGTGGTTTAAATCGACCAGAAATACATTTCAGAAATCAGTACAAACATGATGGATAAATGACCAAATAACTGCTTAACTAATCCCCATAAATGTAAAAGAACTTACATATTATAATAGAGGATACTTCATGCGGTATTTTCAAAATGTGTACTACTTGAACTTAATTTACCAATAATGGTAATATGAATTTAAGCTATGTGAATAAACATCAAGGTCCAAAAAGTATGATAACATGTCATGTGCGATATGGCCAATCATATTACACATTCTGGGGTATATTTCTTTTGACGGCATAACATTTTGGTTATTAAGTGCTTAGGAAACGGAAATAAAGTGCCTTCAAGAACACACAACATGCAGCTGACCTGAGCTGATTTGATGATAGGGTTTGAACCTGTACT
Organism: Unio pictorum; assembly: GCA_030141615.1. NCBI lineage: Eukaryota > Metazoa > Mollusca > Bivalvia > Unionida > Unionidae > Unio > Unio pictorum. The sequence goes on from JARLTB010000061.1 coordinate 138,585, forward strand.
CTTTGGATCTCAAGTCTGGCACATTCACTATTAGGTCACTGTTAATGGTGGCTGCCTTGGTAGCCATACTGGATGTAAAATGTACATTTTAATTTAAAAGCTAGGCATAACTGAAATATCTTCTAATGCAAACTCCTTACTAACCTGATTTGCATCCTTATTAAAAGTCAGAGCAGTGCTTTTTTAATTTGGAGCAGCTAGAAAATGGGATGCATGTGTAGAAAGTGTTATGAAAATATAACATGTATTTTAGGACATGCAGCAACGGCAAGTTTGTGCTAATGTATGGACACAGACTATATGTTGCAAGAGAGATGAAAGAAGAACAGATCATCTCATAAGACCAGGTCTTTCTCCAGCAGAGCTAAACACTCCTCAACTATGCTTAAGTTGATTAGCCCATAGTTAAGTAATTTGTTTGCTTTATGTTCTGATGCTGTTATGTTTTAACGCAGTGTCATCAACTCAAAAGTTCACTGAATGTATTCATAAAAAAACATGTTTTCACTAATCTTCATCGAGACTGAAAAGGTCGTCAAAATAAGAGGTAAAACAAGAACATTAACGGAAAAACGATGATGGAAGCATGCAATGAAGAGTTCTTGGAGATATATCATTGTTTATTTGTTATCCATACTTTGCAAAAATAAATAATTTTTTCCCCAAAAGAAATGAGATTTATCACTATGAACAATATACATTTCTGAAAATAAAAAGTTCTTAAGTGCGTCAAAAGTGATGTCTCCGATAAAGCATACTTCATCAAGCACACCAATGTACAGATTATTTATTTATTTACTCCTACATGGTTACAAACTAGTCCATTATGTTATTGCATTTATAATCCTATTTACAAATGTAAATTTACTGATAGTTTAATTTCGTTGGGAAATTACCCGTTTATTCGTCAAAGTCTATACTGTATAAAGCAAAAGTTGTATTCACTGACCCGATCATCCGATGTTTGATAGAAAATGTCGCACATGCGCAATAGCAGTCTAAGTGGCAGTTAACAATGTTAAGCCTTGAACGCTTATAACGTATACCGTACAGTATAAAAGTATACGTTGTTAACGCCCGAGAGCCTTAACAGTGGTAACAAATTAAGCCTTGATGGCTTTAACAATATAGGGATCGGGTGGTTACAAAATGTTTTGAATCTACTCACATTTCATGTATAGACTGGAATCCAGATAAAGTAAAACGTGTAATTGAGGCGGTTGCCGATTTTCATCATGAATTTATTAAACATGCTGTCATAATTGTAATGTTCACAAAGATTTGACGAGCCGTGCCTAAAAATATATATTTAATCAGAATGGAGCCATGCACAGTATCAATGTTTCTGTTTTGAGAATCTAATTGTATGCTGCAATAAAATAAAATATAATCTTCTGGTTGCATGTGTAGCACACAAACAATAACGAAAAACCATTAGTACGCAAAGTACATTGCAATCTGAAGAAAAAGATATATCGTGCACATTGAGTATACATTACAATCTATGACATTGGATACACACCAAGTGACTTTGGTTATTTTAACCTCTTTTCTTGTGTTACCAGACGTAGACGTTATTATTGCATTGAAAGAGGTAATAATTATATATCTGTACCTATCTGTTATTGCTCAAAATTGATTTATATCTTGATTTGCAAAGTATTTTTATGTAGAGTTTCAGGTATTTACTTGACTTAGTCATGTCATAAAAGCTGAATTTCAATTACTTTAAGAGTCTATGATGCTTGCATGCGCAATAAAACCATATTTTTGTTAACTTTGGGTTTATTCAAAATGTATTCTTTGTACTTCGAAATCTTGATAGAAATGCTACCATGTTATTTGTGAATCGATTCTGAAAGAAAGGCACTACTTTACTGGAGATATTCATCATAATTTGGAGAAGAAAAAAATTATAATGAATATGCAGATTTAAATAACGTATTTTCATTGCACTAAACTTGGTATTTGTTTTAAATAACCTTCAATTTCAGTGAAGAATTACGAATGCGCCACACACACACACATATAATAGAAAATAAGAACAACTTGCTTCCAGCATTATTGTCGATAAGGAATAAAAGCAATTTTAAACATACCTAACGTAATTTGTTTCCACAATAATCAGATTTGTTGTAAAGCATTTTGTTCTATCGTCGCGATTTTCATGTTCAAGCTTCTACCGTATGCACGGTATGGGTTTCGTCACAAAAGCATTGACGAATTTGATTCAAAACGATGGAAATATAAATATATATTACAGTGTAATTTACTGGTAATGTGTATACTTACTTTGTTCTCCGCAAAATTACACGAACATATTTGTCAAGTGCCAAATTTTTCGTCAGTGAAATCCAGTAATTAATTCGTAGGCTAGCCGACAATCAACTGTTTTGGAGTAGAGTTTGAACGGCAAGAATGTTTTCTTACCTCGGTCAGACTGTTACAATATTTAGAGTGAAAACGGACTGGGTGTTTGACACGCTTAAAAATATGAATTTTTCACGTACAAGCTGACAAAATGATTAAGACAAACGATAAGGTGACATTTCGATCCTAAGTGGCATGTTGGCATCTTGATAGACGGTTTTCAAAAGGTCCGCAAAAATAGCGTTTATGCTGGTCAAATGTACAGGAAAGAGGGTTGGGTCGAAATCCAGAATTGGGAAATATATTCTCTGAGCTAATGAGTTTAAATCAGTCTTCTGGAAGGCGCTTTGCAAGAAAGCAGTGTTGAACTACTATCATTAATTCCGGAATAAAGGCTCCGGGGGTAATTTTACAGCAGTGCCTTCGTAATAATAAGCTCAAGAAAGTCCGCCGGGAAATCAAACGGCAGAAGCACGTCAAAAACACAAGGTATTTAACTCAAATTCACCTTTATTATGATGTAATGTATATGCTGTTTATCTTTGGCATAGATGCATAATGGATCGATACTACGATACAAATAGTTCAGTATTACATTGATTTAATAACGTACTTTGATATGTTTCTTTGTTACAGATGCATGATATGTTCATATTTTGTATGGATAGTCGGTTTTACAGTGATTTAATAATGTATTTTGAATTCTGAATTAGCATTTTTTACCTTATATACTTAGGTAGGTAAATGGGTGGAGTAGAAAACCCGCCGTGTACATTTATGATGGGAAAGTGTTACCTTAATTTGAATTTATCATATTGGTAAATATGGACTGTGTGTTATGATATATTGCCTCACTTTATGTAATGATTTACGGGAATATATGACTTTCCCGAATTCTGATGTCGATAATTAGCAGTATAGCTCTATTGATCTGAAGACCTGTATAGTAATTGTTAGCCGTATAAATGATAACACTGATAGTAAGATCTGATTTTTCGAACCTGGAAACGGACTTACTATCTCAACTCTGAAAGTAACGAGATACTTAGGGCGTTTTATCCTTTTCTTTTACAAGGAAAAATAGTTTGTTTGAAGAAAGAGCGGGGGAGTCGACGGCGAGGTTAAGTTCGCGACAAAGCGCGGTATTTTGTATCGGTACGCCAAGAAAGGGGTCGATACGTTTAAACAAGTTGTGGTACCCGTAGGGAAGCGCGACGAAGTGCTTAGGTTAGCACATGAGGGTCTTCTCGGAAGCCACATGGGCGTGGCGAAGACCAGAGATAGGTTGGTGAGGGAGTTTTATTGGCCAGGTGTGCATGGGGATGTGAGGAGGTTTTGTTTGTCATGTGACAAGTGTCAGCGAGTGGCACCGAAAACCTCCCATCGCCCAGTGCCACTAGGAACCACCCCACTAATAGATGAACCTTTCTCGAGAGTGGCGATGGATTTAGTAGGTCCGATTAAGCCGGCGGCGGAAAGTGGAAATCGGTATATATTAACGGTCGTAGATTACGCTACCCGGTACCCGGAGGCAGTGGCCTTGAAGAACATTGACTCAGTCACGGTGGCTGAGGCCTTGTTAGGGGTGTGGTCGAGAGTCGGAGTTCCAGACGAGATACTGACCGACCAAGGGACACAGTTCGTGAGCCAGGTGATGGAAGAGGTAAATAGATTACTCTCCATTAGACACCTGACGACTACCCAGTACCACCCGCAGTGTAATGGGTTGGTAGAACGTTTCAATGGGACATTGAAACAGGCTTTAAAGAAGCTATGTGAAGGTCGACCCAGGGATTGGGATCGATACCTTCCGGCGATACTGTTCGCGTATCGTGAAGTACCGCAGGCCAGTTTGGGTTTTTCACCTTTTGAATTAGTTTATGGGCGGACGGTAAGGGGGCCCATGGCTGTATTGAAACAGTTATGGACGGATGAGCAAGCATCCGAAGAAGTGCGTACAACATACCAATATGTTGTCGACTTGCGTAACAAACTGGAAGAAGTTTGTAAATTGGCTCAAGAAAATCTCTGCGACGCAAGGGGACGTCAAGCCAAGTATTACAACAAAAGGGCGAAGGAACGTCACTTTGAGGTGGGTGACAAGGTGTTGTTGTTGTTGCCATTGGAGCACAACAAGCTGCAAGTCTCATGGAGGGGGCCATTTGTTGTAACAGAGAAGAAAGGTGGACAAAACTACCGTATCCGAGTAGGGGATAAGGATAAGTTGTTCCACGTAAATCTTTTGAAGCGGTACCGTGTGCGAGAACCACCCACTGAGTTCGTGGTGGCTACCGTCGTGACGGAAGAATCCGACGACAACGCAGGGCAGGCGGAAGTACTCCCCAGTTGTCCGTTGACGAGGGAGGAAACCTACGTCGACGTCACACTTGACGTTACGTTAACGTCAGACCAACGTAAAGAGGTGGAGTCGGTACTTCAAGAATATTCGAGCGTCTTAACAGAGAGACCGGGGAGGACAGAGCTGGAGGAGTTCTCTTTGAAGCTGCTGGACGAGAACCCAGTAAAGTTAAGACCATATCCGTTGCCGTACGCGAAGTTAGAAGCGGTCCGTAAGGAAGTTGAAACTATGTTAGACTTGGGTATTATCGAACCAAGCGAGTCGGCGTATAGCTCTCCTGTTGTACTGCTCCAGAAGAAGGATGGGGCACACAGATTTTGTGTCGACTACCGAAAGTTAAACCGAATTACAGAATTCCAGGTAGAACTTTTACCTGACCCTGAGTCTATTTTCGCAGGAGTAACCCATGCTAAATATTTTTCCAAGATCGATCTGTCCAAAGGATACTGGCAAATTCCAGTCCGTAGTGAAGACAGAGCAAAACTCGCCTTCGCAACTCCAGATGGGACTTACCAGTGGGTGGTCATGCCATTCGGGGTGCAGAATGCGCCCAGTGTCTTCACCCGTATGATGCGGAAATTCCTTGAACCATTGCGGGGGATGGGAGTTTCCAACTTCATGGACGATCTTCTATTAGCTACAGCTACATGGGAAGAACACATACTTTTGCTGAAAAACGTCTTAGAATGACTACGACAAACCGGACTGACCGCACGACCATCTAAGTGCCATATAGGGTTCAGACAATTAGACTACCTAGGATATACCCTCAGCGAGGACACGTTAAAACCAGAGAGTTCAAAGGTCGAACAACTTAGGGACGCATTACGACCGACTACTAAGACTGAAGTTAGATCTTTTCTAGGTTTGGCAGGATACTATAGGAGATATGTGGCAAATTTTAGAGCTATTGCAAGTCCATTGACTGACTTGACTCGGAAAAAAGCGCCGACCAAAGTAGTATAGACAGACGCATGTGAACGCGCATTTCAGACGCTAAAAGACAGACTGACGTCAAACGCCATAGTTAAGTTACCTGACGTGACACGGGATTTTGTTTTGAGGACAGATGCTTGTGATAGAGGTTTAGGGGCAGTGTTACTGCAAGAACACGAGGGAAGCTTATTCCCAGTTGCTTATGGAAGTAGGAAACTGTCAAAGGCGGAAATTAATTATTCAGTGTCGGAGAAAGAATGTTTGGTGATTATATTTGGAATAACTAAGTTCCAACGGTATCTGTATGGTAGGAAGTTTACTTTAGAAACAGATCATCAACCACTGGCTTATTTGGCCCAGGCAAAATTAACTAACGGCCGATTAATGAGATGGTCGCTGTTTCTACAACAGTATCAGATTCTAGTGCGATACATCAAAGGTAGGGATAATGTAGGAGCGGAATGTTTAAGTCGGTTAGGAATGGCTGAAGTGAATAGGTCACCTAAGGCCATGTAACGGGAGCAGTATAGATCACCTAAAAATTTGGGAGAGTAAAAATACCGATTTTTCTCTTAGAAAGGGGGTAATGTCAAGTGCCAAATTTTTCGTCAGTGAAATCCAGTAATTAATTCGTAGGCTAGCCGACAATCAACTGTCTTGGAGTAGAGTTTGAACGGCAAGAATGTTTTCTTACCTCGGTCAGACTGTTACAATATTTAGAGTGAAAACGGACTGGGTGTTTGACACGCTTAAAAATATGAATTTTTCACGTACAAGCTGACAAAATGATTAAGACAAACGATAAGGTGACATTTCGATCCTAAGTGGCATGTTGGCATCTTGATAGACGGTTTTCAAAAGGTCCGCAAAAATAGCGTTTATGCCGATTGGTCAAATGTACAGGAAAGAGGGTTGGGTCGAAATCCAGAATTGGGAAATATATTCTCTGAGCTAATGAGTTTAAATCAGTCTTCTGGAAGGCGCTTTGCAAGAAAGCAGTGTTGAACTACTATCATTAATTCCGGAATAAAGGCTCCGGGGGTAATTTTACAGCAGTGCCTTCGTAATAATAAGCTCAGGAAAGTCCGCCGGGAAATCAAACGGCAGAAGCACGTCAAAAACACAAGGTATTTAACTCAAATTCACCTTTATTATGATGTAATGTATATGCTGTTTATCTTTGGCATAGATGCATAATGTATCGATACTACGATACAAATAGTTCAGTATTACATTGATTTAATAACGTACTTTGATATGTTTCTTTGTTACAGATGCATGATATGTTCATATTTTGTATGGATAGTCGGTTTTACAGTGATTTAATAATGTATTTTGAATTCTGAATTAGCATTTTTTACCTTATATACTTAGGTAGGTAAATGGGTGGAGTAGAAAACCCGCCGTGTACATTTATGATGGGAAAGTGTTACCTTAATTTGAATTTATCATATTAGTAAATATGGACTGTGTGTTATGATATATTGCCTCACTTTATGTAATGATTTACGGGAATATATGACTTTCCCGAATTCTGATGTCGATAATTAGCAGTATAGCTCTATTGATCTGAAGACCTGTATAGTAATTGTTAGCCGTAAAAATGATAACACTGATAGTAAGATCTGATTTTTCGAACCCGGAAACGGACTTACTATCTCAACTCTGAAAGTAACGAGATACTTAGGGCGTTTTACCCTTTTCTTTTACAAGGAAAAATAGTTTGTTTGAAGAAAGAGCGGGGGAGTCGACGGCGAGGTTAAGTTCGCGACAAAGCGCGGTATTTTGTATCGGTACGCCAAGAAAGGGGTCGATACGTTTAAACAAGTTGTGGTACCCGTAGGGAAGCGCGACGAAGTGCTTAGGTTAGCACATGAGGGTCTTCTTGGAAGCCACATGGGCGTGGCGAAGACCAGAGATAGGTTGGTGAGGGAGTTTTATTGGCCAGGTGTGCATGGGGATGTGAGGAGGTTTTGTTTGTCATGTGACAAGTGTCAGCGAGTGGCACCGAAAACCTCCCATCGCCCAGTGCCACTAGGAACCACCCCACTAATAGATGAACCTTTCTCGAGAGTGGCGATGGATTTAGTAGGTCCGATTAAGCCGGCGGCGGAAAGTGGAAATCGGTATATATTAACGGTCGTAGATTACGCTACCCGGTACCCGGAGGCAGTGGCCTTGAAGAACATTGACTCAGTCACGGTGGCTGAGGCCTTGTTAGGGGTGTGGTCGAGAGTCGGAGTTCCAGACGAGATACTGACCGACCAAGGGACACAGTTCGTGAGCCAGGTGATGGAAGAGGTAAATAGATTACTCTCCATTAGACACCTGACGACTACCCCGTACCACCCGCAGTGTAATGGGTTGGTAGAACGTTTCAATGGGACATTGAAACAGGCTTTAAAGAAGCTATGTGAAGGTCGACCCAGGGATTGGGATCGATACCTTCCGGCGATACTGTTCGCGTATCGTGAAGTACCGCAGGCCAGTTTGGGTTTTTCACCTTTTGAATTAGTTTATGGGCGGACGGTAAGGGGGCCCATGGCTGTATTGAAACAGTTATGGACGGATGAGCAAGCATCCGAAGAAGTGCGTACAACATACCAATATGTTGTCGACTTGCGTAACAAACTGGAAGAAGTTTGTAAATTGGCTCAAGAAAATCTCTGCGACGCAAGGGGACGTCAAGCCAAGTATTACAACAAAAGGGCGAAGGAACGTCACTTTGAGGTGGGTGACAAGGTGTTGTTGTTGTTGCCATTGGAGCACAACAAGCTGCAAGTCTCATGGAGGGGGCCATTTGTTGTAACAGAGAAGAAAGGTGAACAAAACTACCGTATCCGAGTAGGGGATAAGGATAAGTTGTTCCACGTAAATCTTTTGAAGCGGTACCGTGTGCGAGAACCACCCACTGAGTTCGTGGTGGCTACCGTCGTGACGGAAGAATCCGACGACAACGCAGGGCAGGCGGAAGTACTCCCCAGTTGTCCGTTGACGAGGGAGGAAACCTACGTCGACGTCACACTTGACGTTACGTTAACGTCAGACCAACGTAAAGAGGTGGAGTCGGTACTTCAAGAATATTCGAGCGTCTTAACAGAGAGACCGGGGAGGACAGAGCTGGAGGAGTTTTCTTTGAAGCTGCTGGACGAGAACCCAGTAAAGTTAAGACCATATCCGTTGCCGTACGCGAAGTTAGAAGCGGTCCGTAAGGAAGTTGAAACTATGTTAGACTTGGGTATTATCGAACCAAGCGAGTCGGCGTATAGCGCTCCTGTTGTACTGGTCCAGAAGAAGGATGGGGCACACAGATTTTGTGTCGACTACCGAAAGTTAAACCGAATTACAGAATTCCAGGTAGAACTTTTACCTGACCCTGAGTCTATTTTCGCAGGAGTAACCCATGCTAAATATTTTTCCAAGATCGATCTGTCCAAAGGATACTGGCAAATTCCAGTCCGTAGTGAAGACAGAGCAAAACTCGCCTTCGCAACTCCAGATGGGACTTACCAGTGGGTGGTCATGCCATTCGGGGTGCAGAATGCGCCCAGTGTCTTCACCCGTATGATGCGGAAATTCCTTGAACCATTGCGGGGGATGGGAGTTTCCAACTTCATGGACGATCTTCTATTAGCTACAGCTACATGGGAAGAACACATACTTTTGCTGAAAAACGTCTTAGAATGACTACGACAAACCGGACTGACCGCACGACCATCTAAGTGCCATATAGGGTTCAGACAATTAGACTACCTAGGATATACCCTCAGCGAGGACACGTTAAAACCAGAGAGTTCAAAGGTCGAACAACTTAGGGACGCATTACGACCGACTACTAAGACTGAAGTTAGATCTTTTCTAGGTTTGGCAGGATACTATAGGAGATATGTGGCAAATTTTAGAGCTATTGCAAGTCCATTGACTGACATGACTCGGAAAAAAGCGCCGACCAAAGTAGTATAGACAGACGCATGTGAACGCGCATTTCAGACGCTAAAAGACAGACTGACGTCAAACGCCATAGTTAAGTTACCTGGCGTGACACGGGATTTTGTTTTGAGGACAGATGCTTGTGATAGAGGTTTAGGGGCAGTGTTACTGCAAGAACACGAGGGAAGCTTATTCCCAGTTGCTTATGGAAGTAGGAAACTGTCAAAGGCGGAAATTAATTATTCAGTGTCGGAGAAAGAATGTTTGGTGATTATATTTGGAATAACTAAGTTCCAACGGTATCTGTATGGTAGGAAGTTTACTTTAGAAACAGATCATCAACCACTGGCTTATTTGGCCCAGGCAAAATTAACTAACGGCCGATTAATGAGATGGTCGCTGTTTCTACAACAGTATCAGATTCTAGTGCGATACATCAAAGGTAGGGATAATGTAGGAGCGGAATGTTTAAGTCGGTTAGGAATGGCTGAAGTGAATAGGTCACCTAAGGCCATGTAACGGGAGCAGTATAGATCACCTAAAAATTTGGGAGAGTAAAAATACCGATTTTTCTCTTAGAAAGGGGGTAATGTCAAGTGCCAAATTTTTCGTCAGTGAAATCCAGTAATTAATTCGTAGGCTAGCCGACAATCAACTGTCTTGGAGTAGAGTTTGAACGGCAAGAATGTTTTCTTACCTCGGTCAGACTGTTACAATATTTAGAGTGAAAACGGACTGGGTGTTTGACACGCTTAAAAATTTGAATTTTTCACGTACAAGCTGACAAAATGATTAAGACAAACGATAAGGTGACATTTCGATCCTAAGTGGCATGTTGGCATCTTGATAGACGGTTTTCAAAAGGTCCGCAAAAATAGCGTTTATGCCGATTGGTCAAATGTACAGGAAAGAGGGTTGGGTCGAAATCCAGAATTGGGAAATATATTCTCTGAGCTAATGAGTTTAAATCAGTCTTCTGGAAGGCGCTTTGCAAGAAAGCAGTGTTGAACTACTATCATTAATTCCGGAATAAAGGCTCCGGGGGTAATTTTACAGCAGTGCCTTCGTAATAATAAGCTCAGGAAAGTCCGCCGGGAAATCAAACGGCAGAAGCACGTCAAAAACACAAGGTATTTAACTCAAATTCACCTTTATTATGATGTAATGTATATGCTGTTTATCTTTGGCATAGATGCATAATGTATCGATACTACGATACAAATAGTTCAGTATTACATTGATTTAATAACGTACTTTGATATGTTTCTTTGTTACAGATGCATGATATGTTCATATTTTGTATGGATAGTCGGTTTTACAGTGATTTAATAATGTATTTTGAATTCTGAATTAGCATTTTTTACCTTATATACTTAGGTAGGTAAATGGGTGGAGTAGAAAACCCGCCGTGTACATTTATGATGGGAAAGTGTTACCTTAATTTGAATTTATCATATTAGTAAATATGGACTGTGTGTTATGATATATTGCCTCACTTTATGTAATGATTTACGGGAATATATGACTTTCCCGAATTCTGATGTCGATAATTAGCAGTATAGCTCTATTGATCTGAAGACCTGTATAGTAATTGTTAGCCGTAAAAATGATAACACTGATAGTAAGATCTGATTTTTCGAACCTGGAAACGGACTTACTATCTCAACTCTGAAAGTAACGAGATACTTAGGGCGTTTTACCCTTTTCTTTTACAAGGAAAAATAGTTTGTTTGAAGAAAGAGCGGGGGAGTCGACGGCGAGGTTAAGTTCGCGACAAAGCGCGGTATTTTGTATCGGTACGCCAAGAAAGGGGTCGATACGTTTAAACAAGTTGTGGTACCCGTAGGGAAGCGCGACGAAGTGCTTAGGTTAGCACATGAGGGTCTTCTCGGAAGCCACATGGGCGTGGCGAAGACCAGAGATAGGTTGGTGAGGGAGTTTTATTGGCCAGGTGTGCATGGGGATGTGAGGAGGTTTTGTTTGTCATGTGACAAGTGTCAGCGAGTGGCACCGAAAACCTCCCATCGCCCAGTGCCACTAGGAACCACCCCACTAATAGATGAACCTTTCTCGAGAGTGGCGATGGATTTAGTAGGTCCGATTAAGCCGGCGGCGGAAAGTGGAAATCGGTATATATTAACGGTCGTAGATTACGCTACCCGGTACCCGGAGGCAGTGGCCTTGAAGAACATTGACTCCGTCACGGTGGCTGAGGCCTTGTTAGGGGTGTGGTCGAGAGTCGGAGTTCCAGACGAGATACTGACCGACCAAGGGACACAGTTCGTGAGCCAGGTGATGGAAGAGGTAAATAGATTACTCTCCATTAGACACCTGACGACTACCCCGTACCACCCGCAGTGTAATGGGTTGGTAGAACGTTTCAATGGGACATTGAAACAGGCTTTAAAGAAGCTATGTGAAGGTCGACCCAGGGATTGGGATCGATACCTTCCGGCGATACTGTTCGCGTATCGTGAAGTACCGCAGGCCAGTTTGGGTTTTTCACCTTTTGAATTAGTTTATGGGCGGACGGTAAGGGGGCCCATGGCTGTATTGAAACAGTTATGGACGGATGAGCAAGCATCCGAAGAAGTGCGTACAACATACCAATATGTTGTCGACTTGCGTAACAAACTGGAAGAAGTTTGTAAATTGGCTCAAGAAAATCTCTGCGACGCAAGGGGACGTCAAGCCAAGTATTACAACAAAAGGGCGAAGGAACGTCACTTTGAGGTGGGTGACAAGGTGTTGTTGTTGTTGCCATTGGAGCACAACAAGCTGCAAGTCTCATGGAGGGGGCCATTTGTTGTAACAGAGAAGAAAGGTGAACAAAACTACCGTATCCGAGTAGGGGATAAGGATAAGTTGTTCCACGTAAATCTTTTGAAGCGGTACCGTGTGCGAGAACCACCCACTGAGTTCGTGGTGGCTACCGTCGTGACGGAAGAATCCGACGACAACGCAGGGCAGGCGGAAGTACTCCCCAGTTGTCCGTTGACGAGGGAGGAAACCTACGTCGACGTCACACTTGACGTTACGTTAACGTCAGACCAACGTAAAGAGGTGGAGTCGGTACTTCAAGAATATTCGAGCGTCTTAACAGAGAGACCGGGGAGGACAGAGCTGGAGGAGTTCTCTTTGAAGCTGCTGGACGAGAACCCAGTAAAGTTAAGACCATATCCGTTGCCGTACGCGAAGTTAGAAGCGGTCCGTAAGGAAGTTGAAACTATGTTAGACTTGGGTATTATCGAACCAAGCGAGTCGGCGTATAGCTCTCCTGTTGTACTGCTCCAGAAGAAGGATGGGGCACACAGATTTTGTGTCGACTACCGAAAGTTAAACCGAATTACAGAATTCCAGGTAGAACTTTTACCTGACCCTGAGTCTATTTTCGCAGGAGTAACCCATGCTAAATATTTTTCCAAGATCGATCTGTCCAAAGGATACTGGCAAATTCCAGTCCGTAGTGAAGACAGAGCAAAACTCGCCTTCGCAACTCCAGATGGGACTTACCAGTGGGTGGTCATGCCATTCGGGGTGCAGAATGCGCCCAGTGTCTTCACCCGTATGATGCGGAAATTCCTTGAACCATTGCGGGGGATGGGAGTTTCCAACTTCATGGACGATCTTCTATTAGCTACAGCTACATGGGAAGAACACATACTTTTGCTGAAAAACGTCTTAGAATGACTACGACAAACCGGACTGACCGCACGACCATCTAAGTGCCATATAGGGTTCAGACAATTAGACTACCTAGGATATACCCTCAGCGAGGACACGTTAAAACCAGAGAGTTCAAAGGTCGAACAACTTAGGGACGCATTACGACCGACTACTAAGACTGAAGTTAGATCTTTTCTAGGTTTGGCAGGATACTATAGGAGATATGTGGCAAATTTTAGAGCTATTGCAAGTCCATTGACTGACTTGACTCGGAAAAAAGCGCCGACCAAAGTAGTATAGACAGACGCATGTGAACGCGCATTTCAGACGCTAAAAGACAGACTGACGTCAAACGCCATAGTTAAGTTACCTGACGTGACACGGGATTTTGTTTTGAGGACAGATGCTTGTGATAGAGGTTTAGGGGCAGTGTTACTGCAAGAACACGAAGGAAGCTTATTCCCAGTTGCTTATGGAAGTAGGAAACTGTCAAAGGCGGAAATTAATTATTCAGTGTCGGAGAAAGAATGTTTGGTGATTATATTTGGAATAACTAAGTTCCAACGGTATCTGTATGGTAGGAAGTTTACTTTAGAAACAGATCATCAACCACTGGCTTATTTGGCCCAGGCGAAATTAACTAACGGCCGATTAATGAGATGGTCGCTGTTTCTACAACAGTATCAGATTCTAGTGCGATACATCAAAGGTAGGGATAATGTAGGAGCGGAATGTTTAAGTCGGTTAGGAATGGCTGAAGTGAATAGGTCACCTAAGGCCATGTAACGGGAGCAGTATAGATCACCTAAAAATTTGGGAGAGTAAAAATACCGATTTTTCTCTTAGAAAGGGGGTAATGTCAAGTGCCAAATTTTTCGTCAGTGAAATCGAGTAATTAATTCGTAGGCTAGCCGACAATCAACTGTCTTGGAGTAGAGTTTGAACGGCAAGAATGTTTTCTTACCTCGGTCAGACTGTTACAATATTTAGAGTGAAAACGGACTGGGTGTTTGACACGCTTAAAAATATGATTTTTTCACGTACAAGCTGACAAAATGATTAAGACAAACGATAAGGTGACATTTCGATCCTAAGTGGCATGTTGGCATCTTGATAGACGGTTTTCAAAAGGTCCGCAAAAATAGCGTTTATGCCGATTGGTCAAATGTACAGGAAAGAGGGTTGGGTCGAAATCCAGAATTGGGAAATATATTCTCTGAGCTAATGAGTTTAAATCAGTCTTCTGGAAGGCGCTTTGCAAGAAAGCAGTGTTGAACTACTATCATTAATTCCGGAATAAAGGCTCCGGGGGTAATTTTACAGCAGTGCCTTCGTAATAATAAGCTCAGGAAAGTCCGCCGGGAAATCAAACGGCAGAAGCACGTCAAAAACACAAGGTATTTAACTCAAATTCACCTTTATTATGATGTAATGTATATGCTGTTTATCTTTGGCATAGATGCATAATGTATCGATACTACGATACAAATAGTTCAGTATTACATTGATTTAATAACGTACTTTGATATGTTTCTTTGTTACAGATGCATGATATGTTCATATTTTGTATGGATAGTCGGTTTTACAGTGATTTAATAATGTATTTTGAATTCTGAATTAGCATTTTTTACCTTATATACTTAGGTAGGTAAATGGGATGAGTAGAAAACCCGCCGTGTACATTTATGATTGGAAAGTGTTACCTTAATTTGAATTTATCATATTAGTAAATATGGACTGTGTGTTATGATATATTACCTCACTTTATGTAATGATTTACGGGAATATATGACTTTCCCGAATTCTGATGTCGATAATTAGCAGTATAGCTCTATTGATCTGAAGACCTGTATAGTAATTGTTAGCCGTATAAATGATAACACTGATAGTAAGATCTGATTTTTCGAACCTGGAAACGGACTTACTATCTCAACTCTGAAAGTAACGAGATACTTAGGGCGTTTTACCCTTTTCTTTTACAAGGAAAAATAGTTTGTTTGAAGAAAGAGCGAGGGAGTCGAAATTCAGAGACGGAAAAGAAGTTGGAAGACAGAGTTGTGTAATCCCGCTTACAACCAAAGGGCAAGCAAGTCAAGACGAACACAGAAGAGAAAAAAAAAGAACCAGTCGTCGAACAAGGTCATTTTGAATCACCCAACAGTCCAATGTTAAATGAACATTCGATTCCTTGATGAAATTTACTCTCAGTATTAACGGCTAACTTCATTTTTTTTCATTAGTGTTTGGATTTTTAGGAATGTATCCATTATTTTAAAGCTTCAGTTTATGTATTTCTGAACTAAGTGTATTCAGAAAGAAAGAAATTGTAATTCACAGTGTCATTCTTTTCTTAATTGTATTTTTGATTAAATTCATATTTTACCTTTACGGAGGCTCGTGTATTGTCTTGTTCAAAGTACCATCTCAGATTACTATATTCACTGACCGGGCAGATTACACCGTAGAGATCATCTTCTAGATAACGATAATTAGTGGGAGGCGGTCTTCAAGTGTTGTTTTTCCAAGTTGCGCAATACCTCTGACCAGGCCTTGTGCAATATTGTACTGATAACACTTTGATAACCCGCCAGCACCACGTTACAATATTATTATGATAACAATTGAAAAGAGGATTGGCCATGGATTCAGACTGATTGTTTGGCTTTGTGCTGCTGACATTTTATACAATATTTTCAATCTTTTTGAATCCATAGATATAGCCTTTCACAATTGTTCTTCTTATACCAGGATTTGTATACATTCTAAGACAGATTAGCACAAATGGGGAAACAACTGTCCAGTTAATGAAGCTGCTATCTTGTTTCACACGAACTATCTACTTTCACAAACGTGCGTCACTTCAAGATCTAACTTTAAACAAATCACATCTTAGAGCAATACAATATTCGGTAGAATCACGTCTTTATTGACATTACTTTTGTCAGTGTATTTACTTGAGCTTTTCTGCACCTGTTCAATAGAATTAAAATTTTTAAAAATCCTGTGGACACCCATGGAGTAGATCAAGATTATTTTCTATTCATTAGACCAAACGGGGTTAAGCCACACCATTAGCAATTTGTATTTCGATTATAATTTTGTTCATAAGTCGTGTCCATGGTAGACCAAACACAACTTACAAATTTGATTTAGAGCAAAGATTTGTGATATACCAATAAGTTTTTTGATATCATCAAGTCGCCAAATAGTTAGCAACACACACATACATTGAATCTTTCTATTTCTGAGATCTTAATTTCATATAACGATTCAATATATTTAATTTGTTGTCACTGAAATTTTCTAGCGGCTCGGAGAAAAAATATTCATCTCGTACATATTTACAGAGCTTACAGTGAGAGCCAATCGGATCACTTGCCTATGCCATAGCTGGTCCATACCTTACAGTAGTTAAGTGCAAAATAATTAATGCTTTCAGTTTATCGCCAAACAGGGCGTGTTCACACTTGTTCATTTATCAAATTATTGACTTGGACTTCTATACAATTACGGTGGTTTGTTTATTCTTATTCATTCGCTTATATGCATGACTTATAGTTACCGGTGTTGTTTTATATGCCGACGTGACATTTTTACGAGGAAGCGAAATGGGACCTATTAAGATAACATGGATTCTCTTTAGGAAGCAAAGATTCAAGATGTTTCTACTAACTGTTTTAATTCCGTGTGGGATAATTCTCCTCATAATTGAAAAAAATGAGTTTGTATATCAAAAGGACTTTCCAAGTTATTGTCTCCAAAGAAGCTTCGAGTTGAACAATGTGTTTGTTCCAGAATTAGAGCTGTATTTAAGGATGTACAGTAATGATTACAAGACTTACAAAGCAATGTTAACTAGAAGCATGAGATATTATTGGCCAGGAAATGCATCGATGGTGGTTGTGCTTGATTCGGAAAACGAGGAGGATCACAAACTTGCAAACGCTTTAGTTCGGACTTACCCATATCCGAGAATATGCTTCCAGGCCCCAGTGGACCCAAAAGTGTATCATGGCAGGGGTCATGAAAGAATGCAGAGAGATTATTTCTACCCGGAACTATTTGCGTCAAAAGAATACATCGGATATGTTGATACTGACACTTTATTCGTCACAAGAGTAACAAAGGATCTTCTTTTCGAGGATGGAAAACCGGTAATTATAGGATTTTATGGTAGAGCGTTTTGTGGATTTTGGAGCAAAATTTCAGAAACCACAGCTGCGTTATTTAAAACAAAGGAAGTTATGAGATGCATGTCTATATTTCCAGTAATAATTAAGGTTCAGCACGTCGTAGGTGCGAGAAAATATCTTGAAAAACTTCACAACACCACCTTTGATGAATTGTACGAAAAATACGTCGTTGCCTTTGATTCTTTCGCACAGTATAATACCTTTTGCCAATATATCTGGATGTTTCATAGAGATGAGTATAAATTTTATTTTCAATTAATCCCTCACACGCTGGATGGCCAATGGCACGGTGAGAAACTTTCCCCTGGACGCCAAACTCCAGAATACTACGAAATCAACGTAAAACCAGAACAGAAAATTCCTAAAGCAAGGTCATCACTTCATTATCGTTATTTCCATGATTGGCCGAATCCTGTGACATTCAGGCGAACGCTCATGTCTGGATTGTGTTACTCTGGTGGATTTGAAATATGTAAAGAGAAATGTAATTTTTTCAACAAAACTGCTCTGCAAGTGGAGATGTTTATATTTGATTTCAATGATTGGACCTGGGATAAACGATGCATGGAAGCGCAAAAGAGACATTATGCATCAGTACAGAAGGAATCCGAAGAAACACTTCGAAGTGCAATTCAGTTAGGATGTGACGAAATTGATTCGTTAACAATATATAATGACTAAATGGCCTTATATTTTTAAAATAGTATGATGGTCATGTGTATTGCATTTATACGTATGTATCAAGACACAAACCATGTGTTTACCAAAAGCACAATATTTGGAAAGAATTGATCAGTGCATTCTACATAGTGGCGTAACTTGAGCTTTTGTTTTCCTGATTCGCTCTGATGTGTTCAGCTTCATACATAAGGCCGTATACAAAGTTTTATTTCATATGTTGTAATTTTCATTTGTCTTCTTTTCTATGTGGTAAGTTTCACCCATGTTGTTTCTTTCAGCTTCTCTTTGTGACGTTCCTTGCAAAAGAACTTTACTGGATTTTACTTTTCCATGTATATAATTACATTATTAAATCGGTTTTTTAAGTCAAACTTTGAGTGTGATTGTTGTACTTCTGATATCCGCAATCATCGAAATTACTTTTGATGCGAAAATAAAGGTTTGTTGATTTCCTATTTTCCTGTAACTTTAATATTTAGAAAATTCATGCAATAGTTATTGGTTATTACATTTTCGTAGTAAAATATGAACGAATTTGTTTCGGATTATTTCTGCACGACCTCTGGCAGTGTAGTATTCATTCGAGTAAATGAATTGATATTTTCCTGTAAGCCTTTTATTATATTCTCATTTTCTTATATTACCTATGGCTTAATCACAAGAAACATAGTAATTGAATATGTGCTGTATTTAATCATAAATACACAACCGTAGTTTCCCCAATACAGAATTACAATATCAATGCACACATTGTTTCGATAAGAAGTATCGTGTTGATTTACTTAAAATAAAAACTTTGAGCGCATTGCAACGTTTTCATTTGGTGGAATGAATGAATTTTGTGTTTATGTTGATCCATCTCAAATCTGCTTTCTTATTGTTTCAGGTCAGGTTCCTGATACTTTTACTATTTATTTTGCTTTATCAAAAGCGGGGAAAACTATTTTTTCTCTGAGTTATGGCAACATATTATCCATGATATAATTTGCATTAATATGGCTTACCTTGATATTAAAAGTATAAAAAAAAATATTTCAGCTAAAAAGAAAATCATAGTGCCGCTATCATCACTCAAATGAATGACCAGTGCCTTATACAACATGCATTTGGTTTGAGTATGCTAATTCTTGTATACGTTGTAGTAGAAACGGTATAAATAAAGTCGGATGGTTAAGCTTGCATTTATAGGTTATACCATGAAAGATAACGTACTAATATTGGAAACCCTATTGATAAATATAAGAATGGTCGATACTGAAGCCTAGAATTTTATAACTAAGCTATGGATAAAATAGGCAGAGACACTTAGAGTGGGATGCCTACGCCCGGATAAGATATTTTTTAAAAAAGGCTAGATAACATAAAATAAACTTAGTTCACAAACTAGAGCATACTTAGTTCACAAGTGCGCAAAATAAAAACGGTAAGGTGTTTAGCAGTCTTAGAAAGTAACACATATACTTAACACATTCATATTTGCTAGTAGATCACTCGAACATGTATATATCGGTCGGTTATTATGGCCTGAAAACTATCCGAAAGTTGGATTTTACCGGAATATAATTTCACCATATCAAATTTGGGTACCTAGTGGCATAAATGACACGTGTTAAACAAAGAATAAAAATATAAAAATACAGTTTTGTTTGTAACATTCTCCATTACATTGTGACAGAGACAACATTTGTGTGCAAAATGATAATTTTTAAAACTATTTTGTCACGAATACTAAAATCATTCTGATAATATGGCTACAGTCGTGACAAGATTCTTTGGGAATGTACGTGCATTCTCTATTGACATAAACTACCAAGTACCGGAACTATGAGAAAGTACTGTGGTATATGCCGTCGGAAAAAAATGCCAAGTCTATAGTAATATCACGCACCATTAGAAGGTTTATCGGTAGAGAAAGTGACAGATATCTGCCAGCACACTCTTAAAAAAGTGATTTTGTGTTTGGTCCTTTCACAACTACTTGACATCATAATATATTTTATTATTATATATTATAATACTATCTATATATTATAGATAGTTACCACACCCCTCTTATTATTATGCTTTTTTATCTTTTCTATAGATTTTGTTTTCGTTTTTTTTTTTCCTATACAGAACGGCTCGATAACGACAACTTTTTTTAAAAATTTCAATTGTCATAACTCTCTCTCTCTCTCTCTCTCTCTCTCTCTCTCTCTCTCTCTCTCTTTCTCTCTCTCTCTCTCTGCAATGCCCTTAACTGGTATACAAGTTTAATTTAAGGTACTGAAAATTTGGAAAGATCAGACGAGAATCCTAGACAATTATAATGTAATGTTGGCTGTCAAACCACATCGCTATAAATAGTCACGATAGAGTTACTAAATCAGCCGAATCAGCATGCAGGTACATGTTTTAAAAAAAAGACTACATGCACTAATTTCAAGCATTATATATATATATATATATATATATATATATATATATATATATATATATATATTTATATATATAGATTTATATATATATATTGATCTTATAGAATCATATATATATATATATATATATATATATATATATATATTAGCATATACTTCATACTTGTCAACAATAAACGACTGAAAACCTAAACACAGCATACTCACTATTCCTAGCATAGAACAAATCGAAAAGACAAGGTGGACTTTTGTCGAACACGTATCGGATACAAAAACCTGACTTCATGTATACCTCCAGAAGGTTCAACCACGAGCGGAGTGTGTACACCTGCCAGTATCTACTGATAGTGGAGCAAATTCTTATTGAGTGTGCCGATTTCGGTCAAGTACGACATTCTGATGTTTGTTTTTACATGCTTTATACATTAGTAAATGATTTTACCCGAGCTCATAATTCTGAACTATATGCAGATATATGAATCAGCAAATACCTTTTGTCTTTCAAGTATAAAAATATGGAAAATGTAATTCTTCGAGAAGCTAGTGTTGGATGTATGCATTTATAAATAGCAATTAACAGACGTGCCCAAATGCCAGTGTCTGGTTTAACTGCGTCTTAAAATAATTCGTAGTTTCATTCGATGCGTATATTCATTATAGTTTGTTAGCTTGTTTGTTTTGGGTTTAAAGCCATTATTCAGCACACGATAGGCTATAAATGGCGGCCAGTATTATCGGTGGAAGAAGAATCCGGGAAACCCCCCGGAAAGAACCACCGACCCACGATATTCATTAAAGAGCAATAACACTAAATTAAGTGTTACCCAAACAACAAGTCTTCCAATGATATCTATAAAATGCAATAAAATATACACTTCCTATCAGCGCTGCATATGATTGCAACAGTTTAATCAAGAAAACGACCCAATGCGTATTTAATGAAGGCCAGTACACCCTATTTCCGCTTTACTATTGAGCAAATATAACCCAAAGAACGAGTTCCAGCATCAATCAAGATCCAAGATCTCACTTGAAGAATGGGAACATTCACAACTGCATATGCCTATGCTTGACTTGGGAAAATATGAGCTCTGTATCAGTTTTAGTGCAAAAATTGAGATGTTATCGTACAATGCTGAAATTCGACGGTTATGGTTATGACCTGGACGTAGTCGTATATAAATATACTGTTCTGTATGAGGACCCCTCTCCCGACAATTTCCAACATCTCCCTTACAAATATTGATAATTCTTTTTACATCACCTCATAGACCAATTTGATTATCGAATATGTCACTTGATCTAAGGAAGGATATATTTGGTTTTCATGTTGTGACTTGCTTAAAAACATTTGTTAACCATCACATGCATGATTAGGCACATGTATAATTATAAAAGTATCAAAATAAAATCAGCACCTGATTCATTAAAACAAACAACAGCTGTTTTGGCTTGCGAAGAACTATTATGCATAATAAACATTTGAAAATAAACAAGCAGCATGCAGCAATTATCTGCCTTGTCTTTATTTGCGATTGGTACCGACATAATGCAGATCAGTATTTGTTATGTGAGTAAAACATTTGTACCTCAAATATGTGAAACTGCAATAAATCTTTAAAAAGGTACGGTTTCGGAACACACTGAACTTGTAGACACACAATCACACACATTATATGAGCAGGATTGTACGAACACTTTTGTATTTTTGTTAAAACGAAAATATTGTATAATACCAGATAGGCTATCCGTCTTTCAGGAAGTAAAATAGCAGTGTATGGGACAAAATCTACCTTTATAATAATAAAAAGTCCGTTTTGTGCTTCGTTTGCTTGTATTATTTAGGATAAGGGGATTAATCGGCTTTAACAGGACGTTATACAACAAAATGAATGCTCTAACAGCAAACTAAATATGAGTTGTTTAAAATAGACTGAGTTTAGTTGTACCAATGAAATCCTACTTAAGGCAAGCTACGGTTTAAAATTATCTGCACAAAAGTATCGAGTGAATTATTGGTTCTGATCATTATTGATAACATTAACAGCTAGAATTAAATGCGGCACCTCAAAGAATATGATTGATAGATGTTAATAAATTTATCTTTGATTCAAATGTCTAAATATCGTGAGATGAGGATTGTGTTCAATGTAAAAAGTCAGAAATCGCATTTAAAAAGGATCGATATTACATACGTGTTTAATCTTATAAAATGAATATAGCTACAAATAATCTTGTCATTTGACTCCTTAGTATGTTGTCTGAGACGTGTCGGGGCATTGACTATATTTCTAAATGAAAGGGTAGTCTATAAGATTATTCCCCATACCTTATAGTGTAATTAGAAATCTGAATTAATAATGATCGCTTTTGTAATGTATACTAAAACTCAGCTTTCTAATCACTGCTGTATCTATATGTATGGTCATGCAGTTTCATATTTCCATTCACATATACCACTTACATTTACACTGATGTGAGAAAGAATGGGGTCGTGGTGATCAACGATTCTTGGTAAACTGGCTATTACAAAGTTTAGTAGTATGTGTTGCTTAAAACAAAGCAGGCAACACCTCAATTTCCTCTTGGTCCATTCTTTGAATAGATCTTCAAAATTGTGTCCAATCGTAAGTGTGAAAGAAAAGAAAATCTTTTATCTGACTTTGAATGCTTGTTTCGAGTCCTCTTTTCAAATTTGTAACGTACCTTATATATCCATGTTATCGAAGCGTACATTGTCCTTTATCGTAATCGGATGGTAAATACAGGTATAGCCTAGTTTATTGTTTGCATCTTATATTTTATCGCTCATAATAATTAACAATTCTAGCAAGTGTGCGTGTTTTGATAATAACTGCATCTGCCCTGAAACTATGAAATAACATGCTACCTTTGATTGCATTTTTATAGTTTTACATAAACGTTTCTGTATGTAATATTTTAGAATATATAATGCTCTAATAATGATCACACACGGTATTTTTCGTCCCATCATATGCTTGGATACGTTTGAAATACGCTGTACTGTTCATATCCTTTCTCGTGATGTGGCAACAGTTTCCATATACTACTAAAACATGAGTTGAAAATATGCATGACTAAATCTTTATCTTTTGATTTTAGGATACACGTACATCTTGATTTTACAAGCATCTCAAACTTCATTTGTTAGCAAGAATATGTTACAACTTGTTTCGATTGATTTTCATTTGTTTTGGTTTTTTATTCTTTTTGTGACCTTTTGGAAACTCTAAATGAATTTGACTTTGACAGCTATAGCAAGCTCTTACCAACCACGTTTACCTTTGATATTTATCATTCTGGCTATCTGAGCTTTGAACCGAAAATAATAATGTATCGTCTAGAGACAGTTTCCTAAACTGTGGCTGCCGTGTGAAATTTTGTATCAAGCTAGCACCAAAAGTCTGTATAGACTAAGGCCACATTGAATTAATAAACCTCTGCACTGATTTAAGCAAGTAACAACATGAACAATGTTTCCAAGGTTATAACATTCCGATACACGTTCTAAAGCCAGACACAAACCATGAGATTAACAAAAGCACAGTGTTTGGAAAGAATAGATCAGTGCATTCTACATAGTGGCGTAACTTGAGCTTTTGTTTTGCTGATTCGCTCTGATGTGTTTAGCTACATATATTAGGCCGTATACAAAGATTTATTTCATATGTCAAAATTCTTACGAAAGAACTGTACTGGATTTTACTTTTCCATGTATATAATTACATTATTATATCGGTTTTATAAGTCATACTTTGAGTTTGATCGTTGTACGTCTGATATCCGCAAGCATCGAAATTACGTTTGCAGCGTAAATATGAGTTAAATCAGTTTTATAAGTCATACTTTGAGTTTGATCGGTGTACTTCTGATATCCGCAAGCATCGAAATTACTTTTGCAGCGTAAATATGAGTTTGTTCATTTCCTATTTTTGATCGTTGTACTTCTGATATCCGCAAGCATCGAAATTACTTTTGCAGCGTAAATATGAGTTAAATCGGTTTTATAAGTCATACTTTGAGTTTGATCGTTGTACTTCTGATATCCGCAAGCATCGAAATTACTTTTGCAGCGTAAATATGAGTTTGTTCATTTCCTATTTTCCTGTAACTTTTATATTTAGAAACTTCATGCTATAGGTAATGGTTATTACATTTTCGGATTTTTTCTGCACGACCTTTGGAGTCTAGTATTCATTCGAGTAAATGAATTGATATTTTCCTGTAAGCCTTTTTATTATATACTCATTTTCTTATATTACCTAAGGCGTAATTACAAGAAATATAGTAATTGAATATATGCTGTATTCCAGCATACATGCACAGCCGTAATTTCCCCAATACAGAATTACAATATCAATGCACACATAGTTTCGATAAAAAGTACCGTGTTGGTTTACTTAAAATTGAAACTTAGAATCATTTTGTTAATGAATGCGCACTGCAACGTTTTCATTTGGTGGAATGAATGAATTTTGTGTTTATGTTGATCCAACTCAATTCTGATTTCTTAATGTTTCGGGTCAGGGTTCTGATACTTTTCTGTTTATTTCGCTTTTATCAATAGCGGGGAAAACTATTTTGCTCTGATTTATGGCAACATAACATCATATTTTATCCATGATATCTTTTGCAAAAATATGGCTTATCTTGATATTAAAAGTATACAAAGATATTTCATCTAAAAAGAAAATCATACCGCCGATCATTTCTTAAATGAATGCACAGTGCCTTATACATAATGCATTTGGTTTGAGTATGCTAGTTGTTGTATACGTTGAAGTCGAAACAGTATAAATGAAGTCGGATGGTTAAGCTTGCATTTATAGGTCATACCATGAAAGATAACGTACTAATATAGGAAACCCTATTGATAAATATATGAATGGTCGGTACTGAAGCCTAAAATTTTATAAATAAGCTATGGATAAAATCGGCAGAGGAAATTAGAGTGGGATGCCTACGCCCGGACAAGATATTTTAAAAAAAGGCTAGATAACATAAAATACACTTAGTTCACAAACTAGAGCATACTTAGTTCACAAGTGCGCAAAATAAAAACGGTAAGGTGATTAGCAGTCTTAGAAAGTAACACATATACTTAACACATACATATTTACTAGTAAATCACTCGAACATGTATATATCGGTCGGTTATTTTGGCCTGAAAACTATCCGAAAGTTGGATTTTACCGGAATATAATTTCACCATATCAAACTTGGGTACCTAGTGGCATAAATGACACGTGTTAAACAAAGAATACAAATATAAAAATACAGTTTTGTTTGTAATATTCTCCATTAAATTTTAATAGCAACAACATTTGTGTGCAAAATGATAATTTTTAAAACTATTTTGTCACGAATACTAAAATCATGCTATTAATATGGCTACAGTCGTAACAAGATTCCTCGAGAATGTACATGCATTCTCTATTTACATAAACCACCAATGTACCGGAACTGCGAGAAAGTACTGTGGTATATGCCGTCGGAAAAAAATACCAAGTCTATAGTAATATCACGCATCATTAGAAGGTTTATCGGTAGAGAAAGTGACAGATATCTGCCAGCACACTCTTAAAAAAGTGATTTTGTGGTTGGTCCTTTCACAACCTCTTGACATCATAATATATTTTATTATTATATATTATAATACTATCTATATATTATAGATAGTTACCACACCCCTCTTATTATTAGGATTGTTTGTTTTTTCTCTAGGTTTTGTTTTCGTTTTTTTTTTGCTCCTATACAGAACGGCACGATAGCGACAATTTTTAAAAAAAAAATTCCATTGTCATTACTCTCTCTCTCTCTCTCTCTCTCTCTCTCTCTCTCTCTCTCTCTCTCTCTCTCTCTCTCTCTCTCTCTCTCTCTCTCTCTCTTGCAATGTCCTTAACTGGTATACAAGTTTAATTTAAGGTACGGAAAATTGGGAAAGATCAGACGAGAATCCTAGACAATTATAATGTAATGTTGGCTGTCAAACCACATCGGTATAAATAGTTACGATAGATTGGTACCGACACAGTGCAGATCATTGTTTGTTATGTGAGTAACACATTTGTACGAACACTTTGTATTTTTGTTAAAACGAAAATATTGTATAATACCAGATAGTATATCCGTCTTTCAGGAAGTAAAATAGCAGTGTATAGGACAAACTCTACCTTTGTTAATAATAAAAAGTCCGTTTTCTGCTTCGTTTGCTTGTATTATTTAGGATAATGTGATTAATCGGTTTTAACAGGACGTTATACAACACAATGAATGCTCTAACAGCAAACTAAATATGAGTTGCTTAAAATAGACTGAGTTTAGTTTTACCAATAAAATCCTACTTAAGTCAAGCTATGATTTATAATTATCTGCACAAAAGCATCGAATGCATTATTGGTTTTGATCATTATAGATAACATTAACAGCTAGAATTAGATACGACCCCTCAAAGGATATTAACTGATAGATGTTAATAAAGTTATCTTTGATGCTTCAAATGTCTAAATGTCGTGAGATGAGGATTTTGTTCAATATAAAAAGTCAGAAATCGCATTTAGAAAGGATCGGTATTACATACGTAATATTGTCATTTGACTTCTTAGTATGTTGTCTGAGACGTGAGGGGGCATTGAATGTATTTGCAAATGAAAGGGTAGCCTATAACATTATTTCCCCTTCTCTTATAGTGTCGTTAGAAATTTTAATTAATAATGATCGCTTTTCTAATGTATTCTAAAACTCAGGTTTCTAATCACTGCTGTATCTATATGTATGGTCATGCAGTTTCATATGTCCATTCACATATACCACTTACATTTACAGTGATGAAAAAAAGAATGGGGTTGTGGTGATCAACGTTTCTTGGTAAACTGGTTATTACATAGTTTGGTAGTATGTGTTGCATACCCAAAGCAGGCAACACCTCAATTTCCTCTTGGTCCATTCTTTGAATAGACCTTCAAAATTGTGTCCAATCGTAAGTGTGAAAGAAAAAAATATCTTCCATTTGACTTTGAATGCATGTTTCGAGTCCTCTTTTCACATTTGTAACGTACCTTATATATCCATGTTATCAAAACGTACATTGTCTTTTACGGTAATCTGATGGTATATATAGGTCTAGCGAGTTTTTGTTGTTTGCATTTTATATTTTACCTGTCATAATAATTAACAATTCTAGCAAGTGTGCGTGTTTTGATAATAACTGCATCTGCCCTGAAACTATTAAATAACATGTTACCTTTGATTGCATTTTTATAGTTTTACATAAACGTTTCTGTATGTAATATTTTAGAATATATAATGCTCTAATAATGATCACACATGGTATTTTTCGTCCCATCATATGCTTGGATACGTTTGAAATACAATGTACTGTTCATATCCTTTCTCGTGATGTGGCAACAGCTTGCATATACTACTAAAACATGAGATAAAAATACGTATGGCTACATCTTCTCTATCCTTTTAGGATACAAGTAAATCTTGATCTTAAACTTTATTTGTTTGCAAAAATATTTTACAACTTGTTTCGAATGATTTTCATTTGTTTGTTGTTTTTTCTTTTTCGTGTGACCTTTTGGAAACTAAATTTTGAATGTAACAGTTATTGCAAACTCTTACTTGCCAAGTTTACCTTGATATTTATCATCCTGTCTATCTGAGCTTTGAACCGAAAATTGAGATGTCTAGTCTAGAGACAGTTTCTCATATTATGGCTGCCATGTGAAATTTTGTAACAAGCTAGCACCATAGGTATGTATAGACTAACGCCAGCCTGAATTAATAAACCTCTGCACTGATTTAAACAATTAACAACATAAACAATGTTTCCAAGGTTTCCATATTCAGATAGACGTTCTAAAGATGATTGGTCGGCATACCTAGTTTAGGTGAAAAATAAACATTACTGCGTTATGGGCAATATTTTGAGCGTCATAATTCAAAACCAAAACACAACAAAGAGAAACGGTTGAACATTGCTTTTCAAAATATTTCTTTCGCGATTTATGAAAAAGATTATGTTTGTAGTAGCATCAACCATGTGAATTGTTTATCTTTGTGCGTTTAGTTGACGGTTTATCACATCCAAACAGTATCTAGCACAGGTGTGCGTATCAAATTGGACTAATAAACCAGAACATGTCATTTGTTTTTCATGCACCCGATTTTATAAGCTATGTAAAGGGCTATCAAATCAAGACAACAAGGTAGTTCGCACAAACCTGCTCATCTAGCCAGTGCTAATAATACTGAGTATACTAAACCGATCAATATTAATACAAACTGAATTTTCTAATAAAATGACATGGAAGACGTATTCTGTGAGATAAAATAAAATGCACGATATCTACGAGGTTATAAATGATAGAATGTTGACAGACGTGTGACACATATTAATATTACTTTGACTTACGTATACTGTCATGACTTGTGTCGACCTCATAATAATGTGTTTAGGTCTTTCTATAAAAATGTTGCATTAAACTATATGGCTGAAAATATAAATAAATAATTAAATATTATTTTACGTTTCGTTCCTTAAAAGTGGATGATTCCTTTCTAGTGATGAGATTCATTTGGGCCATCATTGTTGTGATCGTCTTATGTAATGAAGCAGAATGTTTGGTTATCTCTTTAGCGTGTATAGTAATGTTTGGATAACTTTATAGCATGTATAGTATTTGCCATCATTTACCAAACAATTATCTTTTGGCAGTACATTCTTTTCCTGTCGTTTTTCCGTTTCTCGAATTCCAAAATGTCATTGCCTCATTGTACTGTTGATCTTCTTTATAGCTTCAAAGTTCTGCTAAATCAAGTAGCGTTATTCAAGGTGAAATGGTTTAAGATTTCTTAACATGATTGGGGTGTATAGATATATTTTCCAAAATCATACACTAAGATGTTTAACATTATTCAAGTACGACTGAAATTCAGTAATTTTAATCACTTTATTTCATTCAGTACCTTACTGAATATACCATATTTGTTTACCAAGTTCGTGCCATTGTTCAGTATTGAACACTTCGCTAATATACAGAATACATCTAAAATATTATGTGAATTATCGCAATTGTATACTGTAGAGAGGCTATTGGAAGAAACCCTACGAGGATATCTAAATTTGTCTGCTCCCCACCCCCATGTATTTTCAAACTATTTCATATGGTTCAAAGTCTTTCTTACCATTATATGATTCTCAGTCAGATATTGCACCTCGGTGTACAAGGACAAATGTTTAGATGAGTGCAATTTAGTGCGTGGTTTAATCTGGTATTGGTTGTACTACACACACCATATACAAATTACAGTCAATTCGTTTAAATGAGGACTCAAATTCAATGAAAGGAGCTATTTCTAGTGTTTAACATTATGTTTAAAAGCATCAAATATCAAGACATTGCTGTTATGCATGTAGTCAGTTAAAATCTGGTAGATTGTCTCGAACACAGATAATAAGTTCCATATATATGTTCTTTATATGAATCATCGTAATGGTAAGTTTACATTTTACTTGTTATATTTGCTAACTAGTTCTAGAATTACGTAGAATATAAAATATTGCATGTATTTTTAAACGGTCATTATGTGCCACAAATAATTCTGCCATCATTACAACAGTGTTTTTCAAGATATAAAAGGTAAAGGCAATGAACGTAGCCCAGCCTAGCATGTATAGTAATGTTTGGATATCTCTTTAGCATGTATAGTAATGTTTGGATATCTCAATAGCATGTATAGTAATGTTTGGGTATCTCTTTAGCGTGTATAGTAATGTTTGGACATCTCTTTAGTGTGTATAGTAATGTTTGGATATCTCAATAGCATGAATAGTAATGTTTGGATATCTCAATAGCATGTATAGTAACGTTTGGTTATCTCTTTAGCGTGTATAGTAATGTTTGGGTATCTCTTTAGCGTGTATAGTAATGTTTGGATATCTCAATAGCATGTATATTAATGTTTGGGTATCTCTTTAGCGTGTATAGTATTGTTTGGGTATCTCTTTAGCGTGTATAGTAATGTTTGGATATCTCAATAGCATATATAGTAATGTTTGGATATCTCTTTAGCGTGTATAGTAATGTTTGGATATCTCAATAGCATGTATAGTAATGTTTGGATATCTCTTTAGCGTGTATAGTAACGTTTGGTTATCTCATTAGCGTGTATAGTAATGTTTGGGTATATCTTTAGCGTGTATAGTAATGTTTGGATATCTCAATAGCATGTATAGTAAGATTTGGGTATCTCTTTAGCGTGTATAGTAATGTTTGGATATCTCTTTAGCATGTATAGTAATGTTTGGATATCTCTTTAGCGTGTTTTGTAATGTTTGGATATCTCTTTAGCATGTATAGTAATGTTTGGATATCTCTTTAGCGTGTATAGTAATGTTTGGTTATCTCATTAGCGTGTATAGTAATGTTTGGATAACTTTAGAGCATGTATAGTATTTGCCATCATTTACCAAACAATTATCTTTTGGCAGTACATTTTTTTCCTGTCGTTTTTCCGT
Organism: Unio pictorum; assembly: GCA_030141615.1. Taxonomy (NCBI): domain Eukaryota; kingdom Metazoa; phylum Mollusca; class Bivalvia; order Unionida; family Unionidae; genus Unio; species Unio pictorum. The sequence goes on from JARLTB010000061.1 coordinate 169,683, forward strand.
TTCTCGAATTCCAAAATGTCATTGCCTCATTGTACTGTTGATCTTCTTTATAGCTTTAAAGTTGTGCTAAATCAAGTAGCGTTATTCAAGGTGAAATACCTTACGATTTCTTAACATGATTGGGGGTGTATAGATATATTTTCCAAACTCATACACTAAGAAGTTTAGCATTATTCAAGTACGACTGAAATTCAGTAATTTTAATCACTTTTTTCAGTCAGTACCTTACTGAATATACCATATTTGTTTACCAAGTTCGTGCCATTGTTCAGTGTGGAACACTTCGCTAATATACAGAATACATCTAAAATATTATGTGAATTATTGCAATTGTATAATGTAGAGAGGCTATTGAAGAAACCCAACGGGGATATCTAAATTTGTCTGCTCCCCCAACCCCATGTATTTTCAAACTATTTTATATGGTTCAAAGTCTTTCTTAACATTATATGATTCCAGGTCAGACATTTCACCTTGGCGTACAAGGACAAATGTTTAGATTAGTGCAATTTAGTGCGTGGTTTAATCTGGTATTGGTTGTACTACACACACTATATGCAAATTACAGTCAATTAGTTTAAATGAGGACTCAAATTCAATGAAATGAGCTATTTCTAGTGTTTAACATTATGTTTAAAAGCATCAAATATCAAGACATTGCTGTTATGCATGTAGTCAGTTAAAATCTGGTAGATTGTCTCGAACACAGATAATAAGTTCCATAAATATGTTCTTTATATGAATCATCGTAATGGTAAGTTTACATTTTACTTGTTATATTTACTAACTAGTTCTAGAATTACGTAGAAAATAAAATATTGCATGTATTTTTAAACGGTCATTATGCAGTGGTAGCGTTTGTTATAGTCAGACAGGAATGAGTACAATATTCAAAGTGTATTGAGTTTCTTTGTGTGCATCTGAAAACAATTCGGTATAGACACACACACGAGATTGATGTCGCATAAAAATTAACTTGCTTGAATCACCAAAGACACCAGTTGCGGTCAATAGATCTTCGACAATAATACTAATTGGTGCAATTACAATAGTTGATGTTGTCGTGATTCAAATAACACCAGATGCTGCCGCACTAAGACCTCTAAAATGATATACGATTAAACTTGCGCGTATGTACTTCTCGATGAGCTTGGGTTTTTTTTGGTTATTTCATTTCGATGCTGTTTTCAGCTTCGATTATTTATTCATGCCGTTATGAATGAGGATTCTTCATATTTTTATATTAATAATCCAATCGCTTATTTTAAATGCAGGGGCAATACGCCGTTCAAATCAATTATTTTGTTATAACTGGCACAATTGTCATGCATTAATCAAGAACTCCTACGTAGGAAAAATTGATGTCAACGGCGATTGTACCTTCTGGTGGTTTGAAAATCCCTTCATACAAAGATACAGCGAATACTCTAGCATGCTGAACATATAACACTCGTCTTTGACCAGTAAATGTTACCCGAACAAGCGCATTCTTCTTAAATAACATCTGAGATCATTTTAGTCTTAGATGAGTCAAAGTTGGTGTAAGCTATTCATTGATGAAAATAAACATGGTGGATATATATATATATATATATATATATATATATATATATATATATATATATATATATATATATTCCCGAAGAAGCTTTATAATTGCAGTTGAAAAGAACGTTTGTGCATTTGCCTAGGCGATGATTTTAAGTTGGTAGTGGTAGATATCGTTGGTTCCTAACAACAGTGTTTACTTGGTTCCTAACAAAATTATATGACAGTTCATGCGAGAGATTGGTAACATCAGTTTTAATGAGAAAAGTGCATCCAAATTGTGATCGATGCTAACATTTGCTGATCAAACCCCGTCGGTAGATTTTGCAACCTGATAACCGCAATTAGAATCCAATGCTTTTATAATAATTATAAGATTTAGTCTTAACCAAATACTCCAATGACGGTTACGAACTCATCGGGTTAAAGGTTAAGTGATTTGAACTGAACTTCATCTCCAGCAACAATTGATTTTGAGAATGCAACAGTATAAAATTCAATGACAATGTAATCCGACCTGTTAATCCGTGATATCAGTGAACATAATCAGTACCAATGTGCCGCTTAGAATTAATTAATATTTCAATTCGAGCCCCCTTATCATTACTTCCAGTTATGATAAACAAGTTTGATCCAGACTCGCGCACCTGCAAGACGTGACGTTTGTGTCTGTCAAAACTGTTTCCACCAAGATAAGGTAAATTAAATTGACCACTCAACCATTTACTAAATTGGTCTCTCTCTCTCTCTCTCTCTCTCTCTCTCTCTCTCTCTCTCTCTCTCTCTCTCTCTCATTAAAATTATCATAATTGCTCTAAAATCAATTCAATACGAGTGGTGAGTGGGCATTTGAGCGATTTATTCTTGCACGTATTGTCTTGTTGCAAAATAAGCTGTATTAACATAATTGTTTTAATAAATGCGACCGACGCGCTGTAGAGGTTCCATGCTTTAGTGACTTGAAGCAGCTTTTTTGCGGCAGAGCCTTTGAACTTGACATTAATATCTTCAATGTCTACGATTGACGATTCTCAGTTGCCAGTGTGATCTTTAAAACTGATCAAGGCATCTGGTTAGAGGTCACCAACCATGCTGATAAACTCAGATAAATCCGGTTTGGTTGGAAACAAAGGCTCAGATTCATATCAAAGGCGTCATCTAGCTGAGTAACTTCCGTAAACGGTAATAATCATTGTGTATTATAGCATAGGTACTTTAATGTGGAATCAATAAACGTTTGAGGTGTTGGGGAACGTTCTAGTGCACGAAACGCTTCAAACACAAGATGACTATATACAGAGTTATCGATTCACGAGCACAGGCGCTCCTATGTTGATACTGGATCAAATACCTCTTTCACATATGCAATAGTATAAATTTCTTATATAAACAATTAACATCTTCAACTGGCGGTGCAAGTCCATACCAGTCGCAATATAAACAATTTTGAGATGTTACAACGTATGCGACACAGTGAATGCCAGAGCCTGCTGATGAAACCTGAAAAAAATTGACAAGTTCGCGTCTGCTTAGCATCATCAATGCAAATGTATCTCGCATAAAAATACCAAAACACTGATTTTTCACTCGCGAGTGAATTAGGTTTATTCAGCGGACGGGTAAACTGTGTGATATTATGTGCCCTAATAATCGAAGACCTTAGTATGGGGGTATTTGACGGCTCGTGCATTGTAATAAAAAGATCGTTTCTTTTTATAAAGCCAGAGACCGCGTTTTTCAAAGCTTGTATTGATGCAGTACTTCCAACAATGCTGTAATTGCCTTAAGGATTGGGAATATATCACCAGTCTTTTGCACATCTTTCACCTCTTACTTGGACATTTTACAAATTTCTGGGGAGTTTTTTCTGTTTTGCCGCATAGGATGAGCGAGCTTTGTTTGTTTCAACTACACGGTGACATTCCCGCTTAATTTTGTCAGCTAAAGCTTTACTGCTTTCGCCTTTTAGTTTTGCAAGTTGATTCTCATTATGACATATCCTCACTTCGTGATAGGTAACTATTCAGGAAAGTATGGAACACTTCAATTATGAATGTTCGCCAGATGCATTATCACATTCATTTGACTATTATCACCCTCCAACAACATTCTTGTCAGAAACGTATCACAACATAACAATAGACACCACACCAGCACCCACCAACACGATTTTTGTCAGTAAAATATCACAACATAATAATAGCCACCAGAGTAACCAGAGTAACACCGACAAATGCACGAGAATGCATGGCGAAAACGCATTGCCTGAACAAAAAACATCGTACGTAACCCTCCAATAACAGCCACTTTGTTATAAATGAATCGTTAGCAAGCTTCCATAGGAGGCTTAACTGTGCTAGGAAACATTTATTAACAAATAACACACATATGTTATGTGCTAATTATTTAAAATCATCGCAGTGTGTTTCTCTCCTGATTTGTGCATGGATAGACTATCCTGTCTCTAGAGGGCGCTGACAGAAAATGCTAACAATGCAAGTAAAATGTTCTTTCAACTTATATTTTATTACAAGGCCGAATGTAAATCATGGTCAAATATTTCTTTAGTACAAGGTCCCATGTAAATTAATCTAACAGATACCAGTTGTTATGAACAAGAGTATGAATCTAAACATCAATAATGTTTTTAAACAATTCAAATATTAAACAAATTCTTAAACCAAAATAAATTACCTATTTGAGATTGTTTTATAGATATTAGGAGATACATGGGTAAAGACATTTAATAAAGTAAATTAATACCTCGCGTATAAGGACAGGGATGTGTAAGAACTGTGCCTATGAGAAGAATCTATAAGAAAATGTCTTTATTCTAATTATCAACTTTATCATTAAATGATATACATCCATGGTTCTTGACATGGAGAATGTAAATCAAATATACTATCTAGATTGGTTTTGTCACCAAATATATGTAGTTGCATGTGCTTGGAAACATTTTAAATATTGCATATTTATATTTCGAATAAATTTATGATTGTAACGTCTCATTCTTGGATTTAGATACTTTATCTTCGTTATTATGACCGGTATATTGAAAACATAGAATATCAACATAGAATTGTGCAATATTATTGGGAAGGAATAATGCAATACGATCCTCCTTAGACAAGAATAAAATAACACATTTAATTCAACACATTAATAGTGTTAATATAAATTCATCTAAAATGCACGTGACTTAATAGCAGGGTCTAATTTGGATTTATTTCATCATCATAACGAGCGGTGAAAAGAGCGCAATGTATATGACTGGTTGCATCATTCATCCCTACCGTGTCCAACGTTTCTTATGTCCTCGATGCTTCCTATTCCTACTGCCCCAAGCTTCTTGGGCTTCCAAGAGTTTATTTTGAACTCGTCACTTTCCCTTTTCATACTTCACTCGTCACTTCTCCCTTTTACGGACTACACTCGTCCTTCTTTATTTTCAGACTCTGTATTCATACTGCAGATTCCTTAACGGACACAATTATCTCTAAATCGCTAGTTGTACCACTTTCAAGATGTACGTAAACTTCCTTAACTTACTTTACTCAGAACACAATAGCAATTCAAACACTACGTAAAAAGCCTACCTACTGTAGTACCTTTCCATAAATTACCACGTGAGCTTTCAGCTGAAACTGTAATGACGCTAATTCATGTGCAATTACTATTGTATAACATTCACAGATCCTAACCCACTTCCAGATTATTTAAACATTACAAAAGCAAATATGATAGTATTTATCGTTAACTCACGATAATCAGTATCCTCTTAACAGACAAAAGAAATTATTTCATATTTATTTATATAACCCTATACATCCTATAAATGTTGCACATCTGAACAGTTGGATCGCATGCAATCAATCCTGCTAATTAACAAATAACTGTAAAAGTAAAAGATAAATAAAATAGAAACTCTAGCTTCAACACATTTCTCATCTGAAACTTAATGATAAATACTATGTAACCTAGTCATGCTGGAAATATTTGCAATGCATGAGCTTCCTTGGCTCTCACTTGGTGTTCTGTCCATCCCACGACCCACATTGTACATGTGAATGCTGACATGCATGTTTTTGAGAAATTGTAATTTGTAAAATACATATGGTTTATCAGTGCATTGAAGAAAAAGCATTTTACTGCAATAGATGTATTGTCTCGGATTTTTCGTTTGCTGAAATTTGGATAAGTCATATTTTCTGAATAAACGATCACATGAGTAGCTCTGGTTATAGTTTCAGAGCCCATTTGCGATATAGAGTGATTGACACGAAATTAGATAGTTTGATTCTAGCAAATAGTCTAGGGCCTAAGCGGTCGAGGAATAGGTTCATGCAGGGTTCTGGAGCCTAGGGATCCCTGGAGAAAGGTCGTCGATTAAGTTATTAACATACTGCAATTGCGATCAGATCTCACAAAAACCTGTTTAGGTGGTATCAGAAAACAAAAACACAGTCGCAAAGGAGATACACCATCTCATTTCATGTTAGCTTTCTCCCTCCTTTCTTTACCTCTATTACGTACATACGTATCAGCTCATATGTGCGATATATACGATATAGGTGATGTCAATTTTCATTGATGGGTTTAATGTTACGAAACTTGTTTCTGGAGTTTTCGCTTCATATATATGTAAAGTATACGCAACATGTGAATTTAAATAATATTTAGTCATAATATGGAATGTTCCAATAGAATACGGTTGAGTGCGTGGCAGATTTAATTGCTTTATCTGTCAGTTAATTAACTTTAGAACCTGAGTGACTAGGCAACCAGCGAAGGCTTGTAGCCAATTTTCTTTCCTTTGAATAACAAGTTGGCAGGATAGAACCAAGTGGTCCTCTATTACTTTCGGTTTTAATTCGTCTTAACAAACAAGCAAACCATTTATTTCATTTTCATCTTGCTTTACAACAATATCTTGAGAGAGCTAAGGACCGATGCTCTCAATGCGAAAGAAATGAGTTTTTCGACAGAAAAGAAAAATCAGACATAATCGCTGTTATCGAAAATAAAAAATCACCCAACTCTATAAAATATTAATCAAATAATTGGTATGTTCCATTGTTTTTTGTGTGTGCATAAATATTAAATTGTATGTTTGACTGTTTATCTTTACATTATTATTTTAATGTTTCAGGTTTCTTTAGAGACTGTTATTTCTGATATAGTTATACATATAACATTAGTATGATGATACATATCATTTATAACGTGATGACAATGACGTAATTCTTGTTTTGAAATATAAAAACGTCATCCGTTTCGTTCAAAACATGTTGTGCCTGTGGAAACAAACAGTGAATGTAAAACTATTTTACCTTAATTTATCAGTCTGTGTTGCTTCTTTATTTCAATTCTGACTACCACAATCTCTCTCTCTCTCTCTCTCTCTCTCTCTCTCTCTCTCTCTCTCTCTCTCTCTCTCTCTCTCTCACACACACACACACACACACACACACACACACACTATGTTAAATTAACTTTTGCCCTCTTGTCGGTGAATATCTGCATTACAGTCGGGTTACCAGACCGTCATACCCACTGAAATATAACCTTTTTAAGGGTCAAATATAAATAAATAGCTGGAATCATACTAATGTACCACTACCAACTGAACACCAACTTGGACTTATCGCCCAGGCAAACGCCCAATATGTTAAAATGAGTTGACTACGGCAGCAGATGTAAAACCCTTTCGTGATTATTTATACAATGGTGAAGTGGCATTCACCGATGTATTCACATCGGTTAGGTTCACTAATGAAAATGTTACACCATTAATACCTTAGCTGATACAAAAATGATTTCAACTGTTATTGAAAAAGGATGCACTTGTTCGGGTAACAGTTATTTGACAAAGACGATCGTGAGATAAAATATGTGATAGAGTAATCTTTTAACCTATTGTAATATAAGACCTCAAGTATACACAATCGCCTGAGATTTAAAATATGCCTTTCGTGCAATTAAAAATCCGCAACTCTGTTATTAATAATATAACTATATCAGACACTTGGTATTTCCGTGAAAAAATAATTGAAGAACAACAGCTGATAAATGAAATTAACAACAGGTGATAAATGAAATTAAAGGAGACTAGAAATGAAAATTTTTATTTTATAAATGTAATTCTGTACAAATTCTAATTCGAATATAATGTTTTAAAAAATAGTATCGTGTACGGATATTGATTATATTGCGAAGAAGATACAATGATTCCGTAAATTGCCGAGTATTTCCGAGTTTTAATGGCACGACTGATCACGTGATCTCGTGACGTCATACTAGCCAGTATTCGTATTCTTACAGAAACATGGCAAGCGAGAAAGGCCATTGATAACGGTTTTCATCGGAAGTAATTTTTCACACACACAAATAAACAACACCCCACACATAAATCTGCAAGGAGGAAATCATACGTAATTAATTTCAACATTAAGAAGCTTCCTTTCTATGATTCAATTACAGTGTATTTTACATGCATGCTACAGCTAGCATATTGACAAATCTGTAAGTATATAAATGCTTCGTTAAAATAGATTACGTACTGTACTGGTCAGTGCTGAAAGAAATGTTTAAGCACAGGCCCCGGGCTGATGACTTAAATAAACTTACTAGCCCTGAAAGAAATTACACAAACCCGAATAGTTCATATATGTTAACTTTCAAGCCGGGAGAAGAAAGAAAGAAAATAAATTCCTCCCTATCTCGTAATATCTCTCTTGATTTTTCGCAGTTAACTCTCGATTATTTCAATATGTCTCTCAATTTTAATTCTCAGAAGAAGAAAATCCATATATAATATTTTTTATCAAGTGTGCAGTCCACAGATGTCATATTCTATTGTATCACTTGTGAATATTGTAGTGAAGAAATAATTAATATCACAGGACAATTTTTGTCTTTAGTAAGTAGTTTAAGATTAAACATTATTCACGTAAATTTCAGATTGTTTAACTACTACAGAAGAACTTGTTGTAAAAAAATTGTCACCAATTAGTTTAAAACCCATGAATTATCACAATGAAGGCTGCGTAATTTTCTCTGCAAACAAAATCTCCATTTCCGCCCCCAAAAAACTCGGCCAATTAACACCTGACATTCCTGTACTATATATGTAAAGTTTCATTGCCATGATTAAATTAAAAGAAGTAATTTTAAAAAAATACGACGCAGTATATGTGCCCCTAAAAAACTAATTCAAAATAATTATTTAATTCAGTAAACAGTGTTACATATCTTAACACTTAAACTAAAGGAAATAGGGTGGGATACAAAACGTGGGAAAACAAAGGCCACATACATGTATGGTAACGTTTGACTGCAGATTTGAACTCTTAAAATGAAGTCTTTGGCCTCGAAGTTACAACAAAATTCGACATCGTGTATTTGCCAATGAAATTCTGGTGCTTACATACACACTCTGTAGCACATGGTTTCCTTGACCTATGTCAGAGGGCCAGTACTTTTCACAACATAAGTGCAATGATAAGGAATAATTGTTAATTTGTTAAACTGCCATTATGTTTGTGTACTTAATTCTAACCTCTAACTATTATGCAGAGCAGAATATGAAAATAGGTCTTATCCTGGGGTATAATAAGGCGTATCACAGGGAGAAATTGCACATTGGGGCAAATGGGCGGGGTCAATAGTCGCCTCCCCCAATTTCTTTTGTCAGCCAGTTAATGTGAAACTTTGATTTTATATCGGATCTCTTTTCTTTTAATCGCTGCTATTTAAACTGCCCAAGGTACAATTTTATATCAGATTTACGTTTATACATTTTACGTGTAATAGGCATAGACTGAAAGGTTGTGTTTTTTAAAATAATTTGTTTAATATTTTTTTAAAAAATTACTTAAATTGTTTTTCTCGAAATACAACCGTGTCCAGGGTTGATAATCTTATTATTATTTTTTTTTAGCAAAGCTTCCATTTGATTAAAGTCAGATCTCAATTACACATAGGACAGTGGTGACTTTATTTAGATTGTAATCTTGAAGAAGAAAAAAACATTTACTCATTTCATCAGGACGATCAGGTGTCGGGCTGTCATATTTTTTATTAGCACTTACTCGGCCTTCTGCCTATTTTCGTAACTCGTACGTTTGATACTCTTTACCAGGATTTAAAATATACAATGGTATGTCTGGAACAGTTTCAACTTTTAGTCAAGGCTTAGCATTCGTGTATCCTAGAGGTTCTATTTTTTTTTATCCCTCTGGTAATATTCCTCTGAGAAATGTAATGAGCACGGATTGCTGTATGGTGTTGCATTGAAATCGACTCGCTTGTAATAATGTATCCATACTTTCTTTATGCCTTTATCATTTGGAAAAGAAGAAGAATGTTGTCCATAGCCTTTTCTTAATGCGCTATTTACACCCGTAAGCAATAATGCAAAATCGCCAGTCGGGATGCTGGAGTTGCTACTATGACGTCACATCACGAGAGTAACCGAATAGATGCGGAAATTTTGCATACGAGGTCACGGAAATTCAGCTCGTTGAACATATGCCAATATTTAAATACTGGGAATGCGGTCGAATATAATAATTCAGAAGAAGGTTTTCTTCATTAGTCTTGTTCTTATTATTCTATATTTCCATTGGTTTCTGGTCTCCTTTAACAACAGCGCTAATCATGAAATACAGACGCGCGTGTTTAGTCGTAGATGCCGGGTTCCTGCTGCGGCAGCAACTGTCGGTCTTGGGGTGACCACACCAAGTACTGTATGTGCACCAAGCGGTATTATTATTAGGACTACATCTACATTAACCGGTGTCACTGTTAGTGCTCGTAATAAAACAGCGCTTAAATGAAATTGACAACAGCGCTAATCATGAAATACAGACGCTTGACATCACACAGTGTAGTATAAAAACCATCAATAAATTGTATAAAGTCGCAATTCAAGATAAAATAATCATGTAGGATTGTTTTTAATTGCGATGGCGAAAATTGAAAATCTATGACCGGTACAAGCGCAAATTAGAAACAGGTCAGATTTACATACAGAGAAAGTAAAATGAAATTCGTTACCGATCGAAAATACATTAGCTCGCAATGTGTGTGTATTGATCACCACAATAGACTTGCTTGAATGGGCACATTTTGCGAGATTTTGTATCTACAATCACAATAGAGCATATGTTTTATTATTCAAGTAGTACAGAAGGCTTTAGGCTTTTGTTTTGAAACTCTTTGTGGTCATTGACATCTGTAAGAGACTACCCTCGTGACTGGCTCACTCGCATGACGTTGGCGTTTACCCCTCCGACAACATTTAAATTGTTAAACATGTTTCGACAGCGTGGGTACAACTATGTCATGGGGTAGAGCCGAGAACGGGTATTAGTGGATCCACAAAGTAAAAAAAAATGATAAAATTTGCAATTTCATGCTTCAATTATTATTATTATTAGTAGTAGTAGTAGTAGTAGTAGTAGTAGTAGTAGTAGTAGTAGTATCAGTAGTAGTAATATTATTTCAAGTTATAAAACAAGTTACATTGCTTTTGTTATATCAAGAGATATATGAGAAATAAAATACATCATGTAACATAAATCTTTTAAAACACCAATAGGACTGTCCTGCATTCATTTAAATTCAGTGGAATGAAAGAAAAGTGGTTTGAGCTTTCATCTAGGTCAAAGGTATGTTCAGATATTTTAAAAATTCAGTTTTTCTAAACATTTGTATTCCTTTATTGCGATACGAGTCAATGTGTCTCTGAATAAAAAGGATGATAATCAAGAAGTTTTTTTTTCTGTAGTTGGGTAGGTAGGTATGACATCCAAGCAAACCTAAAATATTCATTACCTCCTAAAGCAGTTCAACAACAACAATTGCTTGTTGTTGTTTTTTTTTGGACAGACAAGCATGTCCAAGCGAACAAGTGTAGAGTACCAGTTCAAAAGGATTCTCCCTAGCGTAGTAAGAGCAAAGAGGATTTCACTTTCCCCGGCCCTATAATTCATAAGCAGATTTAACAAGCTGCTATGAAATATGTTACATAGTTCGTTCAGCCAAATCAGCCATCTTCACTAGAAAAAACGCCGAACGTTCAAAACAAGAAAGAGCTGTTAAAACAAGCTAATGCCAAGGAATAAATGAACACCACTTACAAAAACGTTCTCTTCGGCGGATTTTACGGATCTGTTTGCAATCCTTCTCCGTGATAAAGTTAAATCCATTAGAGGTAAGCTTGAAGAAGAACAAAATTAAATCAACTCATTGTCACCATACAGTTGTGATACATAGTGTACATGGCAAATTTTAATAGCATCTGAACTCTTTATTATGGATTTGATACATATAATTGTGATGAAGAGCACGCAGTCAGGTGAACTCGAAAGAGTTACGACGTTTCTGGTGCTTTAGTGTTTACATTAAATATTGCCTTTATTAGCGGATGTAATCAATATGTCTATCTGATCCTGGGAATTCCCGTCATTTTTTGAAACTGCTATTGTAAAGCCTTTTCTGAAGCAATCAATAATAGCTCCTCGAGATTTAAATATCTACCGATCAGATTCTAACCTCTTATTAATGTAAAACGAAATCGTATAAAAAGTGGTTTTATTCCAACTTGTATCTCATCCGATTCCAAAAACTAATATGCACTTCCTGCATATCACTCTGGCCATAGTAATGAAACTTTCCTTCTGAGAGTAGCAGTGTTTGTCTGTCTGTCTGTCTGTCTGTCTGTCTGTATGTATGTATGTATGTATGTGTGTGTGTGTGTGTGTGTGTGTGTGTGTGTGTGTGTGTGTGTGTGCGTGCGTGCGTGCGTGCGTGCGTGCATATGTACTTAATGGTTCGTCAGACCAATAATGGTCATATTGTGCTAATTAAAACTGACACACATAGCGCGCATTTTTTCTGGCTGATTGATCTCGAGGAATACAGGATTTCCTTCGTGAATGGTGTCTATTGCATAATTTTTAAAATAAATGTCAAACAAATGTCAATGCATAAACTCTATAAATAGCGGAAGTAATGGCACATGTGTTAAGGACTTTTCGCCATTTGTGTTGTTCCAGTATTCCCTCATGTCTCGAAATGACTTCAAACGTTCCATGAGGTAAGAACGGTCGGTAATTAGATACGGCCCAAACGACATTGAAATATAAATCCGCTAAGTAGAAGTAACATCTTTACAAACTATCTTTACATGTGCGTGTTTTAAATGGCCGGTACTCATAGGGCGCCCCGTCCTTTGCTCTTACCTTTCGATAAAAATTGTCAGGATATCGGTCGAGAATGAAATCTATCCCTTACAGATAAACTATCAAAGAAGGGTCTATGTCAATACTCGATAATTAGAAGACGTAATGGGCCAATAGAAGACGTACTGACTCAACTATGTAAGATAGTATCTTAGTTCCAGATGTATTGTAGGTAATATCCTTTATCTAACCACGAATTTCTCGAAATCGGCTTCACGAATTTTCTGGAAATGTTTCGTACAATTCGAGCTTTTACCTATTTAGATATCGACCAAGATCGGTTGAAATTAAAATCCACTAAGTATTGTGTCAATTAGAACAAAATAGTGATACAATCTACTAACATTTTCATACAAGGTATCCTTATTCCGTAGACGACACTCAGCGACATTCGACATGACATCATTCGTGGATAGAATATATCCCCCAATAAAAAAAATGTTAAGGAAGGGCCTATGTCAACACTCTATAAAGAGGGGAATAATGGCCCAAATGTTTAAGGAAAATAAAAATCTTCTTACTCAATCGAATTTATATAGCCTCATATTTTTCGAAACTTTGTTCAACATTGTTTTTAAAAAAATTTTATTTTGTTAGAACGGGTGCGTTGAAAATCAAAATCGTCTAGGTTTGGGGTTCATATAGTACAAACCTTTCATACAATATATTAACATTTGCATGATTTTCATACTCGTTACCCACTGAACCTCCTTAATATAGAAATTCCCTAACAACAACATTGGTCAGGACTTCGTACATAGGTGGACACTATCCACTAGAAACACAATATCAAGGAAAGTTCCATGCCAAGACTAAAAGAGGGAATGTAATGGTTCATCTAGCCGCAAATACCTCCAAATTGTCTCAACAATTTGCTTTTCAAAACTTTGTTATTTGTAAAATATTTTCGTTTTAGATACTGTGCAACAGACACTGAAATTATAATCCTCTAAGTAGGGGTTAACTTAGTACAAACTATCAGTACTATATATTATCAGTTGTGTATTTTCCATACAAGATACCCCTAATGCGCCCCTTATTTCTATGTCATACTTAATAAAGAGGAGATGTGATAATCCAAATAAATACTTAATAAAAATATTCTTACGGAATACGTTGTACCCGATCACCTTTATCTAGCCACGAATTTCTCGAAATAAGCTCGACCTGGTTAGATACTGTTCACGAGATCGTGAAATCAAAATCCTCTAAGTAGTGGTTAGATGCGTACAAATAATCGATGTAACCTACATTTGCGTTTATTTCACACCGCGTACCCATAGGCGTTGACATAAAAATCCTCTGGAGATGGGTTATTGATACCAGGTAGCCATAGGCGTTGAAATAAAAATCCTCTGATAGTGGTTATTGCTACCAGGTAGCTATATGCGTTGAAATAAAAATCTTCTGAAGAGGGGTTATTGATACCAGGTTGCCGTAGGCGTTGAAATAAAAATTCTCTGAAGAGGGGTTATTGATACGCGGTAGCCAATGTATACCACTTTTCTTTTGATTCCTCTCGACGAACTTCGTCAAGCCGTCTTGTCTGGGTGAACTCTATCCCGAGAGATAAAATATCAAAGAAGAGTCATTAATTGAAAAATGTTCAAGAGGTTTTCTAATTAATATCCATGAAGTAGGGTTTCAGTTCGTGAAAACACCATTTACCTTATACTAATTGTATGAGACTTTTCTTAGATGTTTAGCTGGTACGTTCTATAGATCAGTCTCATAAACACAGGCTGGGAACTCAGGAGGATAGAAAGAAGAAAAAGGATGAGTCCCCAGATAAAGAATGTCACCCGATGATGAAATGTCAAGGGAATTAGGTAAGGTACGGAATCGAAGCTGAAATGAAGAGCCAGACGTCAAGTTTCTGCTGATACGTAGAACTTTATTTAAATAATCAACACACATATATATTACTACATTCTAGAAACACATCTAAAAGCTTTATAATAAAAATTCATGAAATACATATTACATTTTCATCATTAAGCTTTCCAACTTCATTTTATTCATATAACTTCTGCACCTTAGAATATTATACACTAGTTAATTCTCAATCAATTTCAAGATAGTAAAAGTATTAAATGTAATAACAGTTAATTCATTTTACTCATTTTAAAACAGAATATTAAGAATATTGATTTAGAATATATTGCTAGATATTACTCTTTCTTACTTAAGGAATACTTTATTTCAATCATTAAATCAAAACATGAAGTTGGTAGCGAATTCAATCTTTATAATAAAAACTACATAAATATAATTAAATAATGATTCTTTAAAACATTTAAACATTCAATTACAATATATTATCAATAAAAGAATTTCAGTAGCAATGTTGCACACAAAACAATTTTACCATTAAAATCTCAATCATTAAAAATACTTATTCCTAAAAGAAGTTATACAGTTCCTTATCTGAAATGAAGAGCCAGACGTCAATTTTCTGCTGATACGTAGAACTAATCTGACCTGATTTGCGCATTTGTATTTATGCACTCGGCCAGACTCAGGGTTAGACAAGGTCATACCCTCTACGCATCAGACAGAAAAATACTAACTCTTCAATCCGGTAAAAACCAGTTTCAGCAGGTGAAAACCACCTTACTTGCGTCATAAGACTTACCGTTGTAGTTATTTATATTTGTTTTAACGACGTCAGACCAAATATGGATATTCGTTAGTTGGAAGCCATTTTGTTTTTCTGTCGTCCAGAAGCTTCTTAGAGAGAGAAGTTACTCCACCTTCATTAACCGAATTGAACTTATGCCAATACTAGGTCAGAAACATATTTTTACTGATGGAACCTAGAACTGTAGCTGCGCAAGCAAAATCCATGTATTATGTTTTTCGTTATATGCTTCCACACAGCTTATACATTGGCAAGCTTTTAGTTATTTTTATGCAGTATGTCTATATACATTGCCTTTTTTCCACTTGCTCAGCAACCCTTCTATTCTATATAGTTGTACTTGAAAAACAAGTGAAATTACCTTTAATATCTTTTAGAATATAAACAAATAAAACATTACTTTAATACAATTCAAGGAAAATATCAATCTTATTAATTTTACTAAAAATTCAATCCTAACACTAACATTTGCGTGTTTTTCATACCCTGTACACAAAGAGCGCTTCTTTCAAAGACTATATTCCTCAGGACTTCTTTCGTTGGTGGACTCTAACCTCGGCAGAAAAGGTCCCAATGGTCCACTACAATCGCGTTACTACTGAGAAAATAAAACCAAAAGGAAATCAACCAACATTATTTAATATCAACGATTTCATTTGAACAATGACAAAGTTCGTAAATGCATGAAATAGAAAGTGTTCTTGACGCAGGAAAATCTAGCCTCTATATTAGCTTCAGTTCAAGACTTGAACTGTTCTCAGAAATGCTCAAATGCGGCGTTTATGTATTTGACTTGGATCTAGTCGGTATATAAAAGTACTGTTTTGCAAAATGACCCTACCTTCACCCCCACCCCATCCCCAACCCCACCCCAAAAAAGAAAGATTAAATAAATAAATATTGTCACTGCTTCAAACACCAGCTCTTCGCACACTTTGATAATCAGATACGTTATTGTATGCAAGCAAGGTAGTAATGGTTTTCTTGTTTTTCTTACAAACTGCTGATAACTATGTGTTGTTTTGTCATGGCTGGGTGCATATATAGTTTTTAGTGTCAAAATATTATCAGCACCTCTTGAATAATTAAAATGAACTACCAATAAGTTGTCAATAAACATTGTAAAATGTATTTTTACATGTCTTTGGAAAAAATGAAAGAAAATAAAGCAATGAAAAAAATGATAGAAAAAGAGATGAAATTCAAATTATTTTTTCTTTCGAATGAATATGTTTTGAAGAAAGAAAGATAGTAATGGCGTGCACAGTAGAGGTGACGTGATGCATAACATAACACTCCCAAGTTAAGACGGTGATATAAATAATTAAATATGATATAAAATGTTTAACAGCTGTGATCTATATAAGCTACCACATAGGGTTTCCAACTCAGCTAGTGGAGATAACACTATAAAGCAATTACAATTGCATACACATTATGACAAATTACGATCATTCACAATACATGCTTGTTTCCTTTAATTCAGAAAGTTATAGTACATGAAGATACAAAGAAAAAAGAAATACCAAGATATATAGTGACTTGAACAAGTGATAATCATGCTCTCTTTGATCATGATAATAGAAATAAGGTTTACAAAATAAACTACCTAATGGAAACAACTACGGGATTGCAAAACACGCATGGAGAACGGTTATGTCTCTTTGACCGTTATACTATTATATATGAAAGAAATCCATATGTCGCCATATATAATTGGGACATAAGCGTTTATAAGAAATCGTGCACAATGAATTTAAGTTTGTTCCACATTGGATAGATACTAATGACTGATTATAATAGGAGAGAGACAGAGATGGGTGGGGGTGTTTTCAAATGCTGGGCTGCTATCACTGTGCTAGTGTTTCTCAAATAAAAATGATATTACACTTTTAGCGATTTAAGGGATATGTTAGTTGCTTTCTGTTTGGTACTATAGATGTGAGTGATCGGTTAGTGCCTGTAAAGATTCCAATTTCATTTTGAACTTTGGAAAACTTATTTTTGTGACGTAACATATTGTGTATCAAAGGACTTTACTTTTAGCATAACCATGTGTCAGTCACCATCAATCAACTATTAACCAGTTTGCTTTTAGTTCATATTGATAACTCAATGACTTATATAAAGTATAGTGTCAAAATAGTGCAGATTGAATTCCGTTTTGAGAAATATGAATAGAATTTACGGTATTTGCTGTGTGTTTGACCAAGTATACATGATGCATATAGATAAATTTGGTGGCAGAAGTCATGCCATAAATAGTGGTCAAAAGTATGCATACTGATTATTCTAAAGCCAGACGACATTTCAAAACGATGAATAATGATAACTTTTATTCCATCATTAACGACATAGACAAAATGATTCAGCTTTCACGATTTTTTAAAAGAAATTTAATTACTAGGAAACCCAGGATTTTTATATATAATGTAGAAATCTTGATGGGCACAGCCACTAGAGAGAAGCTCTAATTGTATTTAGCCGTCGGGGCGAGATTGCCATTTCGTTTTGTTTGAGCCAAAAAGTTGTCTTCGTGCGTATGAATAGCCGGATGAGCGTGTGAATATGAGGATGTCTAGTGCACCATTACGATTTTAAATCACCAGCTCAGTGCCCACGTGTATTTACAAGTCTGGAGGGTGGAGTGACCGTGCCGAGTAGCGGGCCGAGTCAACACTAGATCCACATGTGGTGAGATCGACGTAGTGCTTAACAGTATTGTTTGACTACATGAATTTTCTAATGAAAGTAGTTTTTGACCACATGCATTTTGTAATAACAGTAGTGTTTGACTACATACATTTTGTGATAACAGTAGTGTTTGGCTACATGAATTTTTTTATAACAGTAGTGTTTGACTACATGAATTTTTTATAACAGTAGTGTTTGACTACATGAAGTTTGTAATGACAGTAGTGTCTGACTACATGAAGTTTGTAACAAGTATTTGACTACATGAATTTTGTAATAACAGTAGTGTTTGACTAGTAATAACAGTAGTGTATGACTACATGAATTTTGTAATGACAGTAGTGTTTGACTACATGAATTATGTAACAGTAGTGTCTGACTACATGAAGTTTGTAACAAGTATTTGACTACATGAGTCTGATATAGTAGTGAAATCCAATTACCTATTTGTGTTATATTCATATTGTTCCTTTGTGGCTATGTTATTCTCGTGTTTCCAACTCGTTAGTGTGAGTGTGTAATACATTTTCATTGGCACTCACATACGTGTTTGTTATTTCTTAAAACCCCTCCCAGTCTCCAAGGCTCTCCACTCGATTACGTTACAACTGAATCCGCAGAAATGCATTGTCAACTGTACCGCGACATTTAATTTGTTACTACGTTTCTGAAAGAGCTCAACTGTGATGAACACAAACTTGAAGAGTTGAGAAAATGTATGTTCAATGTTGTAAAAGAAACACCAGACTTTCCACTTGAATAAAAGGGTCGATTCCTTGTACGGTAGTGATATTTAGTCCTCCGTAATCTATCTTGAGATGTCCATGGGTTAATAGCGTAACTAGAACGTGAAGAGTTATATGTATATTATACACAGTTTGGCCATATCAATTACGTAATACATGTATATGTATCAATGAAACTTTTACCGGTTTGCAGAGGCGTAGCTAGAGTGTTTGGAGCCTGGGGACAAGATACGTCCCCCCCCCCCAACTCTGAAACTCATTATTCCACATACAACCTATTTCAAAACCCATTTTGGCGCCCCCACAAGTCTGTCGCCTGTGGATATCTGTCCCGCTCTGCCTTCCTCCCCTCCCCTCTCTACGCCATTGCCGGTTTGAGAGCTTGCAACAAAAGGTTGGAGAAACATTTTATAGACAGTGGTTAGTGCAATATCAAAAGATTGATCGATAAATGGACTAACACAGCTCATGGCGGAAGTTCAGATAAGATTAAGAAACGGTCAGTTATGTTTTATCCATAACCAAATTGGGTAAGAGCTTTGTCGCCAAACAATCACTATGGTTCCATATCTTATTTTTGATGTTTCGAGAAGTCCAAGTAATACGCATGTCCAGTCTTTATTGAAACATCATAAGTCTTATTCGAAATAGTATTTTACTGTTTTGCTCACAATAGTCTCGCCCCTATGTCAAGGTCACGTTTATATCCTTGACAAATGAAAAAAGGACATGCACCCGTATGGGTATATGGTTTTGACTTCTGATCAAATTGTAATTATGTTTTAGCCACATTCATGTACCTCGCTCCAAACAAGGCCAGAGCGACGTAATATTAACTCAGTGACTTATATTATTGTGAAGGGTATACACTTGGAAAACTGAAATTATTTCGAAGACCCATTAGTCAATTGTATATGATTAGTTGATGCAGTGTTATGTACATCTATGTCAGGAGCAATAACTGTTATCCTTATCAGTTCTATATTGAAACTTGGGCCACTGGTATACTCATTATGGGGCACATTTAAATGTATAATATTTACTGATCCATGATTTTTTTCACAAAAAGTGTATGTTCATAAAATTGTATCTCTACCTTATTATCAAAATGCGAATAGCCATTTAATTTCAGGATTTGTGCATTTCCGTAGGTGTCGTGAGTGAATTGTGATGAAGACTGTTTTAGGGTAATTTTGACACACACGCACGCACACACAGAGCCAGTAAATACTCCATCGAGACCATTCTCAAAAGTTGTCAAAAGGGTATTTAAGGCACCGCATGTGGTACTCTTCTCTACTCTGTAAAAGTGTCTTTCACCGACACTTTCAAACTTTCGCGTTCTTGTTTTATTTATTAACCAATTAGTCTGCTTTGAGTTTGCAGATTTACAAACAATTACACTGGTTTAAACTTTCATCGATGTTGTCTGCTTCAGAGATAACATATGCTAATTATTACGGATTTTGATGTGCTGAATTAGAATATGGTAATTAAACTAGCGCTATTAAACTATACATACATATATGACGCAGATTGTAAGTATTCGTGTGTCGAAGAGAATCTATTAAAGTCTGCTTGATTAGACATACAAACTCTCCAGAGGCTATTTTCATGACCAAGAATTTTTGACCTTACAATTTCTTTCAAATTTTGTTTATCTGGAATTTCAGAATGATGTAAATAATCAGTTAGATACCCGAGCAAGTCAAACTTCTTTGAGGTAAATGAAGTGAAATAACGCAACGTTAAACGCACGTTTAGTATGTACATTGTTAGGCATCAAACACAATCAATCAATGTTCTTCTATCAATTTCGTACTGCGCTGATGTCCATCCTAGCATTCCCAATGCAATGTCTGATCTTGTATGTGTTGGAAAACCTTGTGAATGTTTGGCAAAATACCTCCGTTTTATCCAATAAAGCGAGGTCACTTTTTGAAATGCTACACCATAATTCACTTCCGTAAAATATTGAAGGGAAAATTGCCTGTTTAATTACATTTGCAACAAATTATTTTTTTTCCTTTCTTGCAGGCATCGAGAATTGCTTCATGCGACGTCAGCTTAGAGTTAATCCGGTGACCCAGGTGTGTTGCCGAATCAGTAACCGGCGAACATGACGGGCCAAGATACCATTTCATATTGATATAATTCTTGTATTGGGGACTGCAATGATAATGTATTTGTGACACTAAGCTCGAATCGCCACTTATTACTGTAGTCATATACTATATCTAAACGCTTTTGTAGATTGCTAGGATATATAGCCAAAAGTGAAATATCATCAGCTATGGTTGGATTTCCCACAGCTAAGGGTCCAATCTTTGATCCAAATCCACTATTTTCTAACTGTAGCAAGTCATTTATAAATAGTGTGTACATCACGGTTCACAAAAAAAACCCTTGTCTCACTCCTTGGTCAATTGAGAACCAATCTCAAAATTGCCCATTGACAAGAACTTTACTCTGTAAATTTGTATACATGTTAAAAATATTAAAATGGATTTATCCGTAATTCCCAACATGAATAATTTAAAAAGCAGTCCTTTGTGCCACACGGTATCAAATGCCATTGTTGTATCAAGAAACGCAGCGAAAACCCGTGATCCCATGTATACATTATAATGTACTGATTGCAACAGCACAAAACTCGCTGTTGTGCAGCCTAAACCTTTTTGGTAACCATGTTGATGTGAACTGGGTATACTAGAATTTGTATCTTTGAGCCAAGTTACCATCCGTTCTAGTTTTCTCAAAGGTTTTGTAGATAACAGGCAGTAAAGTAACAGGCCTGTAACGTACAAGGGAGTTCTTTGATTTTCTGTTACCTTTGTACAGTGGTACTACTAACCTTGTTTTCCAATCAACAGGTATGTAACATTGATCAATCATCCGAGTAAATAAAATTGCCATACATTCGATGAGGTAGTCGCTGCCATGGATCAAATGTTCACTGCAAATTTGATCATGCCCGACGCTTTTGATTTCTTTAGACTTTTAATGATTTCTCACTGATACTGGTCTGTAAAGCCTTGATATGGCTAACTCCGTCCTATAGACCCCGATTAAATTCTCTCTCTCTATCAATTCATAAACGTTTATGTCAAAACAATGGCTACAATTCGGCGTGTGAATGTCCTCATTGTATCTGGCAAAGCCTTATGCGATGGAATCATCATCACGGACACAAACTCCGCCAGTTCATTGTTCCTGACAAATATTTATATTGTTCCCTCTCTTAACGTTGATCATTTTCCAAAAGTGTCTTACATCGCATTCATGTGATTTTTCAATTCCTTCATACACATCCCCCATATATTATTCCACAGCCAGTTTTTGAACTTTTCTAAAGTCTATTTTCTTATCTTTATATTCTCTGTAAGAATTATATTGATTACCCCTCGGTCTTCCTTCATTTATCCAAGTATACCTAGCTTGTCATTGCAGTTTATGTGCTTCTTTGAGTTCATTTAACCATTATAGTTTAGCATAATAATTTAATTTAGACTTTGGAAGCGCGATGTCGCTTGACTGCTGTATTGCATTAACAATGTGCCCGTAAAATATATCAACATTGTCCGAAATATTATCTGTATCTAAAGTATTTTTTCTGGCTACGTTTTGTATTTCTAACTGGAACATACATAATTATACCTCTTTGATTAGCGTTACAGCCCGCCGAGCTATAAATTACCAGTTGAAATGTCAGTTGCTCCAAGCTGCTTACGCTCAAGTAGTAATGTGGGGTCGTATAGCTACAATGGGAAATCCAGTCAAAAAGGTCGTGTGGCGATATAGCGACAACGGGAATTTAACATGGTGGGCCTATCTAGCGACAAGGAAAATTTAACATGGTTGGGTAAGATAGCGTCAATGGGAATTTAACATGGGGAATATTATTCGGGCCTGTCAAGCGACAAGGGAAACTATAACATGGTGGGCTAATATAGCGTCAATGGGAATTTAACATAGTGAATATTATTTTGGCTTGTCTAGCAACAAGGGAAATATAGGCAAAGAAAGCAAATATCTTTTCGAGGTATATAAGTGGCCCTGAAAAAGAACTTTGGTTACTTCTTCTTCTTTTATTTTCTACCATTGTTTCACCACTTTTTGATTTTACCAATGATTCTGTTCTTCGTCTTCTTTTCCTCCTCGTGAATCAAGTCAGGATGTCCCATAGCTCTAAACGTTTCCTGAACTTTGTTCCATCTCTGATTTAGTTTATCAACGTCCTCTCTTTTCTTTGTGTTTGGCTTGTTCCTTTCTCTCCTTTGTCCAGTTATCTTTAATCTTGATCACCTCTTCTTCCATCACCTTTCTCCAAGTCACATATGCCCATTCTACACAATACAGTGTGTCTTCTAGAAAGCACCTAACTTTGTTGATATTATGAAGTGCCTTCTTCAAGCTCCCTACTCTTACATATTTTGCTATAATAAATCTTCTTAATTTCTTGACTTCCTCCTCTATCATACCTTCTAGCAGATCTCTCGGTAATTTCAAATTGGTTACAAAGTCCAGGCTACACTGAAATTCTTTCTCAATTCTTTCCATCGCATATTCTGCATCCATTATCCAAAACCAGCTGTGTCGGAGTTGGTTGAACAAGTCCATGGCCATCTTGATGTGTACAATAAATTGAATGGCTCGAATCGATCAATCGATAATTGAATTTATTTGCTTCCGCCACTTAGGGTTATTTAGCAGCTTTATCCAGCAAAGGCTGGTTATTTAATTATTCCTGAGGGTAGGAATGATGCAGCCTCATTAAGGCTTTTATGTGTTCATAGAACACTATTTACTTTTGGCCGTCAGATTGGAGTCGCTATTGAGCAACTATCGAGATGAATGGTAGGCCGAGGTGACTGTGAATGGACCCAACACACACTCATTCTTATCCAGGTCGATACTGCTGCGTAATAATGGACGTGCTTCGCACGTGTGGTTTTTGGTTGGTGATTTCCGGTAGTGGAAAAGGTGGAAAGGTGGCGCGGGCAGGTTGGCGTGTATGTTGGTCAGTTGTGCTTCCTTACTCCAGGGTATCTTGGTCTAAAATGTTCCCTATTAATTTTGATAGACTCTGTGCTTTTGTTAATCTATAGTGTATACAACCCCGTATGACAGCCTAATTATGTGGTTTTATAACCCGCTGCCCTGATGGTTCTAGGTTCGATACTACCTTGTATTTCTTAAGTTGAATGGTTAATTACTGTCTAATAATAGTGTTTGATGCAGCATTGTGCTGCTGTGTCTGATGGCGTTGGGTTTTTTGACCACCTTATATTTATTGTTTTGGGCCCTGGTTCTTATACCTCAGTTTCGGATGCAGCCTTGTGCCGCTGGGCCTGATAGTCTTGGGCTTTGGACTACCTTATAGAATTAAATTGGGGTATTGTATTGCGTATGATATCTAAAAGTTGTGTTGCGGCCTTGTGTCGCGGGGCCTGATAGTCATTGGTGTTTAGACTGCCTTATAATTTCTAAGTTGGGACATCAACACAGGTTGAAAGTGTTACGTGTACTGGTTTCAGACCACTGATATACAATTTACTTTTATGGTACTTATCTTTCAGTTTGTTTCATATTGGTTAACTGTTAATGCTGTCCACTAGGCTGTATATAGAGAAGTCAGAGATAGATAGATGTGATAGTATTAGTACCTAGACTCATTTATTGCCTGTCATATACGCCTATCTTTTGTTGTTGCTATCTGATTTTCACACCTTCCTTTTAAATTATATTTCCCTTCCTTCAATGTTATGCTATTTGATGTTCTTTGATGTTATACCCTTATTTTGTTTCTGTTCTTTTTATTCCCGAAGTGGTCGGTGACTCAGAGTGCTTGAGTAATTCTTCCTATCTCCCTAGCTTGTTTCTAAGGTTACTTCCATCTTTAATTATCGGTTTGGTTGCTCAGTGTACGGGCATTTGTGATCGCCGTGCCCAGCGTAGGGTATCTAGGTCCATACAGGAGGTCACTCACTGTCAGTTCCTGGTGGTGCTTCCATCTCTTAAAGATGTTTTCAGTTTGGTTCCGCACTTCGAGAATACTCTAGTGCTAGTTTTTTATGTAATCTTTATGCTTCCTAGTTTGCTTATAGGGTTAATTGCTTCTTTAAATTTTGGTTTGGTTGCTCAGTGTACGGGTTTTTGGTGATCGCTGTGTCCAACATAGTGTACCTGGGTCCATAAAGGAAGTCGCTCACAACGCGTTCCTGATGGTGCTTCCATCCCTTAAAGATGTTTTCACTTTTGTTGATTACTTATGGTTTAACTAGTACTAGGTTATTTCCCTATTTTAGTGTTAATTTTCTTATTCCCATTTTTAAGTTGTTTATTATTTTTCCATTTTGATGTGGTCGCTTAGGTCGCGGACTTTTGTGATCAATCTGCCCAGCGTAGTGTAGGTGGGTCCATATTGGAACTAGTCACCGTCCGTTGCTCGGTGCTTCCATTCCTTAAAGTGGCTTTTTATTTTGGTTACACACTTGAGGAATATTAGGCACTAGTTTTGGTTTTGTGGTGGTACTAGGGTTTGGATGTTTTATGGGTGACACAATTTGAATTGTTTCTATTAACCCTGTTAATAGAATAAAGGGTTGGTGTTAGTTAATTGTATTATTTCTGGATAAGTATTTGGTGCGGCTATTGTTTGTTGTTTTGATCTGAATTTGTCTCTTTCCTTTTTGGTTTAGTATACAATTGTTGAAGATGTGGTGTAAATCGTCTGGGGTGTTACAATTGTAGCAATTTATGTTATGTGGGAAGGGTCCTATGTATTTTCTAAAGCTGTGTGTCAGTTTGGTTTTCAATAATATTATTCTATTTATTTTAGATTGCTCATAGCCTGTGCACCTGGGTGGTTTTCTGATTCTACTTACTTCCTTAATGGTGTTATGCAATACTCTCCCTTGCTTATTTATGTTCCAATGATTTTGCCATTTTTGATTTATCAATGTGGTAATTAGACTACATAGTTGAGTTTGGCTATATTTGAGTGGCATGTAATTAGGTTCGCTGAGTTTGTTTTTAGAGAGTTGGTCTGCGAGTTCGTTACCTTTGATATGTATGTGGGACGGAATCCACATGAATTCTACTACTAGGTTATTTGAATTTAGGTTTTTCAGTAGCAGATCAATTTTATTTAAAAAACATTCCCTCGATTTGGTGGTGTTTTTCTGGATCGAGGTCAGGACGATGAGCGAGTCATTGATAATTACAGTGACATTTGGTTTATTGTCCTTAATCCATCTTAATGCTTCTAGAATGGCCCAGAATTCAGCTGTATAAATGGAGCAGATGTCAGGTAGACAACTCCGCATTTGAATTTTAAGATCTGGTATAACCATTGCAGCAGCTGTTTTAAACGGATTTGTTACTTCAGAGCCATCCGTTTAAAGTTTGGTATAGTTTTGGTATTCATTATTAATTACTTCTAAAACTAATGATTTTAGATAGTTTTATTGGTTTTCCTTGTGTCCTTTATTTGATAAGGAAATGTTTACTTTTGATCGTGCATTACTCCAAGGTTCTTGATCGTACGCTATGTTGTTTTTTGCTTGGAATATGTATATCGGAAGCTGAGTTTTTAGATCATGAACTCGTTTTCCAATGGATGTAGTTTTCCATAGTGTATTTCTAATGGGGGTGTTGCATTTATTGATGGCCAGGTAAGTGGGGTGCGTTATTGCATGGGTTAAGAGTCGGGCTGCATATTTTAGTACGAGTTCTTGCCTTCTAAGACTTAGTGCCAGTTCCCCTGTTAAAATCTGCAGCTCGGCTGTCGAGGTTGATGGCAGTGCGCCGGTACCAATCATTAGGGCCTTTCTCTGTATTTTATCTAACTTGTTTAAATGACGTTTGGGTGCTATTAACTTGTCATCCGTAGTCAAGCGTAGATCTTATTAAGTCCCTTATAGAGTGTTATAATAGTTTCCTGGTTTGCACCCCACCGATTGCCTTTGAGTCTTTTTAATAGATTTAGATCCTGGTTGCATCTTCTAACTAGTTCATCTATGTGGTGTGCCCATGTTTAGTGTTCATCAATGTACACCCCGCAAATTTAGTATAGTGTCAAAATAGTGCAGATTGAATTCCGTTTTGAGAAATATGAATAGAATTTACGGTATTTGCTGTGTGTTTGACCAAGTATACATGATGCATATAGATAAATTTGGTGGCAGAAGTCATGCCATAAATAGTGGTCAAAAGTATGCATACTGATTATTCTAAAGCCAGACGACATTTCAAAACGATGAATAATGATAACTTTTATTCCATCATTAACGACATAGACAAAATGATTCAGCTTTCACGATTTTTTAAAAGAAATTTAATTACTAGGAAACCCAGGATTTTTATATATAATGTAGAAATCTTGATGGGCACAGCCACTAGAGAGAAGCTCTAATTGTATTTAGCCGTCGGGGCGAGATTGCCATTTCGTTTTGTTTGAGCCAAAAAGTTGTCTTCGTGCGTATGAATAGCCGGATGAGCGTGTGAATATGAGGATGTCTAGTGCACCATTACGATTTTAAATCACCAGCTCAGTGCCCACGTGTATTTACAAGTCTGGAGGGTGGAGTGACCGTGCCGAGTAGCGGGCCGAGTCAACACTAGATCCACATGTGGTGAGATCGACGTAGTGCTTAACAGTATTGTTTGACTACATGAATTTTCTAATGAAAGTAGTTTTTGACCACATGCATTTTGTAATAACAGTAGTGTTTGACTACATACATTTTGTGATAACAGTAGTGTTTGGCTACATGAATTTTTTTATAACAGTAGTGTTTGACTACATGAATTTTTTATAACAGTAGTGTTTGACTACATGAAGTTTGTAATGACAGTAGTGTCTGACTACATGAAGTTTGTAACAAGTATTTGACTACATGAATTTTGTAATAACAGTAGTGTTTGACTAGTAATAACAGTAGTGTATGACTACATGAATTTTGTAATGACAGTAGTGTTTGACTACATGAATTATGTAACAGTAGTGTCTGACTACATGAAGTTTGTAACAAGTATTTGACTACATGAGTCTGATATAGTAGTGAAATCCAATTACCTATTTGTGTTATATTCATATTGTTCCTTTGTGGCTATGTTATTCTCGTGTTTCCAACTCGTTAGTGTGAGTGTGTAATACATTTTCATTGGCACTCACATACGTGTTTGTTATTTCTTAAAACCCCTCCCAGTCTCCAAGGCTCTCCACTCGATTACGTTACAACTGAATCCGCAGAAATGCATTGTCAACTGTACCGCGACATTTAATTTGTTACTACGTTTCTGAAAGAGCTCAACTGTGATGAACACAAACTTGAAGAGTTGAGAAAATGTATGTTCAATGTTGTAAAAGAAACACCAGACTTTCCACTTGAATAAAAGGGTCGATTCCTTGTACGGTAGTGATATTTAGTCCTCCGTAATCTATCTTGAGATGTCCATGGGTTAATAGCGTAACTAGAACGTGAAGAGTTATATGTATATTATACACAGTTTGGCCATATCAATTACGTAATACATGTATATGTATCAATGAAACTTTTACCGGTTTGCAGAGGCGTAGCTAGAGTGTTTGGAGCCTGGGGACAAGATACGTCCCCCCCCCCCCCAACTCTGAAACTCATTATTCCACATACAACCTATTTCAAAACCCATTTTGGCGCCCCCACAAGTCTGTCGCCTGTGGATATCTGTCCCGCTCTGCCTTCCTCCCCTCCCCTCTCTACGCCATTGCCGGTTTGAGAGCTTGCAACAAAAGGTTGGAGAAACATTTTATAGACAGTGGTTAGTGCAATATCAAAAGATTGATCGATAAATGGACTAACACAGCTCATGGCGGAAGTTCAGATAAGATTAAGAAACGGTCAGTTATGTTTTATCCATAACCAAATTGGGTAAGAGCTTTGTCGCCAAACAATCACTATGGTTCCATATCTTATTTTTGATGTTTCGAGAAGTCCAAGTAATACGCATGTCCAGTCTTTATTGAAACATCATAAGTCTTATTCGAAATAGTATTTTACTGTTTTGCTCACAATAGTCTCGCCCCTATGTCAAGGTCACGTTTATATCCTTGACAAATGAAAAAAGGACATGCACCCGTATGGGTATATGGTTTTGACTTCTGATCAAATTGTAATTATGTTTTAGCCACATTCATGTACCTCGCTCCAAACAAGGCCAGAGCGACGTAATATTAACTCAGTGACTTATATTATTGTGAAGGGTATACACTTGGAAAACTGAAATTATTTCGAAGACCCATTAGTCAATTGTATATGATTAGTTGATGCAGTGTTATGTACATCTATGTCAGGAGCAATAACTGTTATCCTTATCAGTTCTATATTGAAACTTGGGCCACTGGTATACTCATTATGGGGCACATTTAAATGTATAATATTTACTGATCCATGATTTTTTTCACAAAAAGTGTATGTTCATAAAATTGTATCTCTACCTTATTATCAAAATGCGAATAGCCATTTAATTTCAGGATTTGTGCATTTCCGTAGGTGTCGTGAGTGAATTGTGATGAAGACTGTTTTAGGGTAATTTTGACACACACGCACGCACACACAGAGCCAGTAAATACTCCATCGAGACCATTCTCAAAAGTTGTCAAAAGGGTATTTAAGGCACCGCATGTGGTACTCTTCTCTACTCTGTAAAAGTGTCTTTCACCGACACTTTCAAACTTTCGCGTTCTTGTTTTATTTATTAACCAATTAGTCTGCTTTGAGTTTGCAGATTTACAAACAATTACACTGGTTTAAACTTTCATCGATGTTGTCTGCTTCAGAGATAACATATGCTAATTATTACGGATTTTGATGTGCTGAATTAGAATATGGTAATTAAACTAGCGCTATTAAACTATACATACATATATGACGCAGATTGTAAGTATTCGTGTGTCGAAGAGAATCTATTAAAGTCTGCTTGATTAGACATACAAACTCTCCAGAGGCTATTTTCATGACCAAGAATTTTTGACCTTACAATTTCTTTCAAATTTTGTTTATCTGGAATTTCAGAATGATGTAAATAATCAGTTAGATACCCGAGCAAGTCAAACTTCTTTGAGGTAAATGAAGTGAAATAACGCAACGTTAAACGCACGTTTAGTATGTACATTGTTAGGCATCAAACACAATCAATCAATGTTCTTCTATCAATTTCGTACTGCGCTGATGTCCATCCTAGCATTCCCAATGCAATGTCTGATCTTGTATGTGTTGGAAAACCTTGTGAATGTTTGGCAAAATACCTCCGTTTTATCCAATAAAGCGAGGTCACTTTTTGAAATGCTACACCATAATTCACTTCCGTAAAATATTGAAGGGAAAATTGCCTGTTTAATTACATTTGCAACAAATTATTTTTTTTCCTTTCTTGCAGGCATCGAGAATTGCTTCATGCGACGTCAGCTTAGAGTTAATCCGGTGACCCAGGTGTGTTGCCGAATCAGTAACCGGCGAACATGACGGGCCAAGATACCATTTCATATTGATATAATTCTTGTATTGGGGACTGCAATGATAATGTATTTGTGACACTAAGCTCGAATCGCCACTTATTACTGTAGTCATATACTATATCTAAACGCTTTTGTAGATTGCTAGGATATATAGCCAAAAGTGAAATATCATCAGCTATGGTTGGATTTCCCACAGCTAAGGGTCCAATCTTTGATCCAAATCCACTATTTTCTAACTGTAGCAAGTCATTTATAAATAGTGTGTACATCACGGTTCACAAAAAAAACCCTTGTCTCACTCCTTGGTCAATTGAGAACCAATCTCAAAATTGCCCATTGACAAGAACTTTACTCTGTAAATTTGTATACATGTTAAAAATATTAAAATGGATTTATCCGTAATTCCCAACATGAATAATTTAAAAAGCAGTCCTTTGTGCCACACGGTATCAAATGCCATTGTTGTATCAAGAAACGCAGCGAAAACCCGTGATCCCATGTATACATTATAATGTACTGATTGCAACAGCACAAAACTCGCTGTTGTGCAGCCTAAACCTTTTTGGTAACCATGTTGATGTGAACTGGGTATACTAGAATTTGTATCTTTGAGCCAAGTTACCATCCGTTCTAGTTTTCTCAAAGGTTTTGTAGATAACAGGCAGTAAAGTAACAGGCCTGTAACGTACAAGGGAGTTCTTTGATTTTCTGTTACCTTTGTACAGTGGTACTACTAACCTTGTTTTCCAATCAACAGGTATGTAACATTGATCAATCATCCGAGTAAATAAAATTGCCATACATTCGATGAGGTAGTCGCTGCCATGGATCAAATGTTCACTGCAAATTTGATCATGCCCGACGCTTTTGATTTCTTTAGACTTTTAATGATTTCTCACTGATACTGGTCTGTAAAGCCTTGATATGGCTAACTCCGTCCTATAGACCCCGATTAAATTCTCTCTCTCTATCAATTCATAAACGTTTATGTCAAAACAATGGCTACAATTCGGCGTGTGAATGTCCTCATTGTATCTGGCAAAGCCTTATGCGATGGAATCATCATCACGGACACAAACTCCGCCAGTTCATTGTTCCTGACAAATATTTATATTGTTCCCTCTCTTAACGTTGATCATTTTCCAAAAGTGTCTTACATCGCATTCATGTGATTTTTCAATTCCTTCATACACATCCCCCATATATTATTCCACAGCCAGTTTTTGAACTTTTCTAAAGTCTATTTTCTTATCTTTATATTCTCTGTAAGAATTATATTGATTACCCCTCGGTCTTCCTTCATTTATCCAAGTATACCTAGCTTGTCATTGCAGTTTATGTGCTTCTTTGAGTTCATTTAACCATTATAGTTTAGCATAATAATTTAATTTAGACTTTGGAAGCGCGATGTCGCTTGACTGCTGTATTGCATTAACAATGTGCCCGTAAAATATATCAACATTGTCCGAAATATTATCTGTATCTAAAGTATTTTTTCTGGCTACGTTTTGTATTTCTAACTGGAACATACATAATTATACCTCTTTGATTAGCGTTACAGCCCGCCGAGCTATAAATTACCAGTTGAAATGTCAGTTGCTCCAAGCTGCTTACGCTCAAGTAGTAATGTGGGGTCGTATAGCTACAATGGGAAATCCAGTCAAAAAGGTCGTGTGGCGATATAGCGACAACGGGAATTTAACATGGTGGGCCTATCTAGCGACAAGGAAAATTTAACATGGTTGGGTAAGATAGCGTCAATGGGAATTTAACATGGGGAATATTATTCGGGCCTGTCAAGCGACAAGGGAAACTATAACATGGTGGGCTAATATAGCGTCAATGGGAATTTAACATAGTGAATATTATTTTGGCTTGTCTAGCAACAAGGGAAATATAGGCAAAGAAAGCAAATATCTTTTCGAGGTATATAAGTGGCCCTGAAAAAGAACTTTGGTTACTTCTTCTTCTTTTATTTTCTACCATTGTTTCACCACTTTTTGATTTTACCAATGATTCTGTTCTTCGTCTTCTTTTCCTCCTCGTGAATCAAGTCAGGATGTCCCATAGCTCTAAACGTTTCCTGAACTTTGTTCCATCTCTGATTTAGTTTATCAACGTCCTCTCTTTTCTTTGTGTTTGGCTTGTTCCTTTCTCTCCTTTGTCCAGTTATCTTTAATCTTGATCACCTCTTCTTCCATCACCTTTCTCCAAGTCACATATGCCCATTCTACACAATACAGTGTGTCTTCTAGAAAGCACCTAACTTTGTTGATATTATGAAGTGCCTTCTTCAAGCTCCCTACTCTTACATATTTTGCTATAATAAATCTTCTTAATTTCTTGACTTCCTCCTCTATCATACCTTCTAGCAGATCTCTCGGTAATTTCAAATTGGTTACAAAGTCCAGGCTACACTGAAATTCTTTCTCAATTCTTTCCATCGCATATTCTGCATCCATTATCCAAAACCAGCTGTGTCGGAGTTGGTTGAACAAGTCCATGGCCATCTTGATGTGTACAATAAATTGAATGGCTCGAATCGATCAATCGATAATTGAATTTATTTGCTTCCGCCACTTAGGGTTATTTAGCAGCTTTATCCAGCAAAGGCTGGTTATTTAATTATTCCTGAGGGTAGGAATGATGCAGCCTCATTAAGGCTTTTATGTGTTCATAGAACACTATTTACTTTTGGCCGTCAGATTGGAGTCGCTATTGAGCAACTATCGAGATGAATGGTAGGCCGAGGTGACTGTGAATGGACCCAACACACACTCATTCTTATCCAGGTCGATACTGCTGCGTAATAATGGACGTGCTTCGCACGTGTGGTTTTTGGTTGGTGATTTCCGGTAGTGGAAAAGGTGGAAAGGTGGCGCGGGCAGGTTGGCGTGTATGTTGGTCAGTTGTGCTTCCTTACTCCAGGGTATCTTGGTCTAAAATGTTCCCTATTAATTTTGATAGACTCTGTGCTTTTGTTAATCTATAGTGTATACAACCCCGTATGACAGCCTAATTATGTGGTTTTATAACCCGCTGCCCTGATGGTTCTAGGTTCGATACTACCTTGTATTTCTTAAGTTGAATGGTTAATTACTGTCTAATAATAGTGTTTGATGCAGCATTGTGCTGCTGTGTCTGATGGCGTTGGGTTTTTTGACCACCTTATATTTATTGTTTTGGGCCCTGGTTCTTATACCTCAGTTTCGGATGCAGCCTTGTGCCGCTGGGCCTGATAGTCTTGGGCTTTGGACTACCTTATAGAATTAAATTGGGGTATTGTATTGCGTATGATATCTAAAAGTTGTGTTGCGGCCTTGTGTCGCGGGGCCTGATAGTCATTGGTGTTTAGACTGCCTTATAATTTCTAAGTTGGGACATCAACACAGGTTGAAAGTGTTACGTGTACTGGTTTCAGACCACTGATATACAATTTACTTTTATGGTACTTATCTTTCAGTTTGTTTCATATTGGTTAACTGTTAATGCTGTCCACTAGGCTGTATATAGAGAAGTCAGAGATAGATAGATGTGATAGTATTAGTACCTAGACTCATTTATTGCCTGTCATATACGCCTATCTTTTGTTGTTGCTATCTGATTTTCACACCTTCCTTTTAAATTATATTTCCCTTCCTTCAATGTTATGCTATTTGATGTTCTTTGATGTTATACCCTTATTTTGTTTCTGTTCTTTTTATTCCCGAAGTGGTCGGTGACTCAGAGTGCTTGAGTAATTTTTCCTATCTCCCTAGCTTGTTTCTAAGGTTACTTCCATCTTTAATTATCGGTTTGGTTGCTCAGTGTACGGGCATTTGTGATCGCCGTGCCCAGCGTAGGGTATCTAGGTCCATACAGGAGGTCACTCACTGTCAGTTCCTGGTGGTGCTTCCATCTCTTAAAGATGTTTTCAGTTTGGTTCCGCACTTCGAGAATACTCTAGTGCTAGTTTTTTATGTAATCTTTATGCTTCCTAGTTTGCTTATAGGGTTAATTGCTTCTTTAAATTTTGGTTTGGTTGCTCAGTGTACGGGTTTTTGGTGATCGCTGTGTCCAACATAGTGTACCTGGGTCCATAAAGGAAGTCGCTCACAACGCGTTCCTGATGGTGCTTCCATCCCTTAAAGATGTTTTCACTTTTGTTGATTACTTATGGTTTAACTAGTACTAGGTTATTTCCCTATTTTAGTGTTAATTTTCTTATTCCCATTTTTAAGTTGTTTATTATTTTTCCATTTTGATGTGGTCGCTTAGGTCGCGGACTTTTGTGATCAATCTGCCCAGCGTAGTGTAGGTGGGTCCATATTGGAACTAGTCACCGTCCGTTGCTCGGTGCTTCCATTCCTTAAAGTGGCTTTTTATTTTGGTTACACACTTGAGGAATATTAGGCACTAGTTTTGGTTTTGTGGTGGTACTAGGGTTTGGATGTTTTATGGGTGACACAATTTGAATTGTTTCTATTAACCCTGTTAATAGAATAAAGGGTTGGTGTTAGTTAATTGTATTATTTCTGGATAAGTATTTGGTGCGGCTATTGTTTGTTGTTTTGATCTGAATTTGTCTCTTTCCTTTTTGGTTTAGTATACAATTGTTGAAGATGTGGTGTAAATCGTCTGGGGTGTTACAATTGTAGCAATTTATGTTATGTGGGAAGGGTCCTATGTATTTTCTAAAGCTGTGTGTCAGTTTGGTTTTCAATAATATTATTCTATTTATTTTAGATTGCTCATAGCCTGTGCACCTGGGTGGTTTTCTGATTCTACTTACTTCCTTAATGGTGTTATGCAATACTCTCCCTTGCTTATTTATGTTCCAATGATTTTGCCATTTTTGATTTATCAATGTGGTAATTAGACTACATAGTTGAGTTTGGCTATATTTGAGTGGCATGTAATTAGGTTCGCTGAGTTTGTTTTTAGAGAGTTGGTCTGCGAGTTCGTTACCTTTGATATGTATGTGGGACGGAATCCACATGAATTCTACTACTAGGTTATTTGAATTTAGGTTTTTCAGTAGCAGATCAATTTTATTTAAAAAACATTCCCTCGATTTGGTGGTGTTTTTCTGGATCGAGGTCAGGACGATGAGCGAGTCATTGATAATTACAGTGACATTTGGTTTATTGTCCTTAATCCATCTTAATGCTTCTAGAATGGCCCAGAATTCAGCTGTATAAATGGAGCAGATGTCAGGTAGACAACTCCGCATTTGAATTTTAAGATCTGGTATAACCATTGCAGCAGCTGTTTTAAACGGATTTGTTACTTCAGAGCCATCCGTTTAAAGCTTGGTATAGTTTTGGTATTCATTATTAATTACTTCTAAAACTAATGATTTTAGATAGTTTTATTGGTTTTCCTTGTGTCCTTTATTTGATAAGGAAATGTTTACTTTTGATCGTGCATTACTCCAAGGTTCTTGATCGTACGCTATGTTGTTTTTTGCTTGGAATATGTATATCGGAAGCTGAGTTTTTAGATCATGAACTCGTTTTCCAATGGATGTAGTTTTCCATAGTGTATTTCTAATGGGGGTGTTGCATTTATTGATGGCCAGGTAAGTGGGGTGCGTTATTGCATGGGTTAAGAGTCGGGCTGCATATTTTAGTACGAGTTCTTGCCTTCTAAGACTTAGTGCCAGTTCCCCTGTTAAAATCTGCAGCTCGGCTGTCGAGGTTGATGGCAGTGCGCCGGTACCAATCATTAGGGCCTTTCTCTGTATTTTATCTAACTTGTTTAAATGACGTTTGGGTGCTATTAACTTGTCATCCGTAGTCAAGCGTAGATCTTATTAAGTCCCTTATAGAGTGTTATAATAGTTTCCTGGTTTGCACCCCACCGATTGCCTTTGAGTCTTTTTAATAGATTTAGATCCTGGTTGCATCTTCTAACTAGTTCATCTATGTGGTGTGCCCATGTTTAGTGTTCATCAATGTACACCCCGCAAATTTAGCTACTTTTACAAATGTTATTTCCTTGTTTTGAATTGTTAATTTGGAGTATGTTTTTATATGGGGTGAACATTACAGCTACCGTTTTCTGGTGCGATAGTTTGAAACCCCATTTATCGGCCCATTTTCCTATGTTATTTAAGCTGGTTTGAATTTCAGCCATATGAGTGTGGTTGGAAGGGTTGCCTGCTCTCCATAGCCCATTATCATCAGCTAATTCTGGTAATCCAATTTTAGGTGATACCAAGTTTTGGTCAATGTCATTTATCATTAAATTAAAGAGTATGAGGCTGAGTACACTCCCCTTTTCAAGGATGAGTTCCTCACAGTATGTTGTCCCTACCCTAGTTATAATTTTTCGGTCGGTCAGGATATTTTCTGTAAAGTTGTACATTCGCCCCGTAATGCCATAATGATTTAATTTGACTATGAGGCCTTAGGTCCATACGAGGTCGAATGCTTTTTACAGATCTAGAAATACCGCAATTAAGTTTTTATCTGCTCTTCTTGCTAAGTTTAATGCCAATTTGATAGCGGTTTCTAATCTTATTAGTTGATCCGTGGTGGACCTTTTGTTTCTAAACCCAAATTGATTTTCAGATATTAAGTTGCTGCTTTCAAGGTGGTGTGTAAGTCTATTGGTAATAATAATTTCCATAATTTTACATATGCTATTAGTGAGTCAGATGGTATTGTACGAATTAATATCGTTTCAATCTTTATTTGGTTTACGTATGGGTATTGCTATCGCAGATTTCATTTTTTTAGGTAGCTTTCCTGTGTCCCATATTCTGTTGAGCATTTTTATTATTTAGTTAACTAAGTTTAAGGCTAGATTTTTGTAAATTACATACCCTATAGGATCTTTCCCAGGTAAAGTTTCTTTTTTAGTCTTCAGTGTCTGTTGCCATTCGTATAAAGTGATATCTTTATTCAGATGAGCAGCAGAGGGGTGAATCGTACTTCTCTAATTGGGTTGGATTTTAAGCAAAATATTTTAATCCTCCTTTTGCCAAATGGATCCTTAACGATTTTAGAGCCCTATTTGTCAAATTAGGGCTTTCTCAAAATCCAATCCAATTAGAGAGAAGTACAGTCCGCCCCCCGCCCCCTGCTGCTAACGGGTTAACTGAATATTTTATCAAGTCTGACATCCGTGTGGGATTAACTGAGCGTGACTAAAGAAATTTCTCAATCGATTATGATCCATATCACCGCCGCACCAAGTTTGCCAAATATTTGGTAGTGTATAAGCATCAACTCCGTTAAACACACACAATAAATTGCAGTTATCTCTGATCACCTTTGGTATTTGAGTGTATCGTTGAGTGACATATATCACGTCGGTGTTTTTGTGTCTGCCTCTGGAAAATATCCTAGCAGGATTCTTTTGATTGTCTAACATGATATCATCATATACGACTAAGTTGTTAATACTTCCATCGATATCATCAATGCTCGGTGCTTCTTCGATATCGGTTATAAATCCAATAATACTCGTTGATCGTCTACACTCGAGGCTACTAAATACAACTTGTTCCATTTCATCCATCTCGTTATCAAATTAAGTAGCAGTTTTGTCTTGCCACTTCCAGATGGCCGGATTATAATCATTCTAATTGAATTCGGCAACATCGCATGGTGTTTAATAGGTTCCCGTCGTCAGGTAGCTGAATAATCAATTACATTCATGTTATTATATATAAATTATGGATCTATATTGTGTGAAGTGTAAGGCGCTTACTGGCACAGATGACTTGACGACGATTACAACTAAAAATAACAGATCAGCACTTTCTGGTAAATGCATACAATGTAGTACAAAAAAATTCAGATTTGTTTCCCTTGATAAAATCAAGGATTTAAAAAAAACGAGGAGGTGATATTGCAGCCAAGCTAACTAAACTTCCGGGAACACCATGGGCGAAGTATCCAGGAGAAAAACACCTTCCAGGATATAGTTATTGTGGACCCAGGACTAGACTCGATATCTGACTCGATGATCATAACCAAACCGACCGGGTGAATATCAAATAAACGCCATTGATAAAGCGTGTCATGTTTTGATGTTGCTTATAAAAGCAGCAATCTGCAACACAGACATCTCGCAGATGTAAAATTAATTCATGCGTTGGATTCTATCACTGATAAATCCTTCAAAGAAAAGTTGGCTTCATGGTTAGTAAAATCGGTTATGAAAGGTAAATTGATGTTAGGTGCCGGTAATTAATAATAACATGGAATCTATTTATATTCTCCAAAAGGATACTGGCGGGGTAAAGCAGCCATTGGTAAACTGGCTAGCGCCGCGAAGGTAAAATATACCACCGCGG
Organism: Unio pictorum; assembly: GCA_030141615.1. Taxonomy (NCBI): domain Eukaryota; kingdom Metazoa; phylum Mollusca; class Bivalvia; order Unionida; family Unionidae; genus Unio; species Unio pictorum. The sequence continues at coordinate 208,348 of JARLTB010000061.1, forward strand.
CTAATTGTTTATCCAAACAGGCGATATGGCAAATTTATCCTAAACAAATTAACTACGCACATTTTGATGTGACAGTTCCTAATGAAGTTCATGAAGCTGATATATTATTTCTGCCACATGATGGTGGTTACAAATACGCGTTAACCGTAGTTGATGTTGCGAGTCGATACAAACAAGCAGAACCGCTAAAGACAAAATCTTCAACTGAAGTAGCTTCTACATTTGAAAGAATTTATCGAAGGAGTCCTCTGCGTCGGCCAAATCTATTATAAGTTGATCCTGGCAAGGAATTTCAGGGTGCAGTGTTATCAACGATGAAAAATCATAATGTCACTATCAGACGAGGACATACTGCACTACATCGCGATCAGGCAATTGTTGAACGAAAATCGGACACTTGCTGAGCGGTTATTTGGATATCAATACGCGAAGGAATTTATTCAGGAAAAACGATCCCGTGATTGGGTCAAGAGATTACCAGGTGTAATTACCACGCTGAATAATGAGATTACTCGAACAATCAACATAAAACCTAACAACGCGATTAAAAAGAAGTCTATACCAGTACACCCGCAAAAATATTTTTCAAAACAACCAATACTCGGTAATATCACTGTTAGGTATTTATATGAACCAGGAAAGCTCGAAGGTGGTACAAAATGGGCTACTGATCCTGTTTGGAGTGTTACTGTACATAAAATATCTAACATAACTCGATCCACTGGTAGACCAGCAATCTATAGATTGGATTCAACTGCTCCTCAGCGAGGATTTACTCGTGAACAACTACAAGTAATACCCGAGGATACTCAATTACCACCGCGTGGTCTTAACTAGCGCCTCTTCGTCTGTTACATTCAAGACAAGTCAGCATCACGTTATCGTTGGTATGACCTACGCTGCTATCTTTTCTATCTACGGTAAATTGTCGAGAATCCCTATCCGACCAACTCCAACGCATTATACAATTGCAACTCGCGCAGTGATTATTCTTTTGTTGCTTCATCGTAATTATTAATTCAGCATCAATATCAAATTCTCTATTATTTTTTTTATCCTGCTGTTTATAACCAGAAAGTTTTTTTTTTAGTATGTCCTTGACAGAGTCAAGGCTGACAATATCACTTATTGTAGTGTCATTATCATCTAAAACAACCCTTCGAAGCTGATTTATTCTTCGTACTCTGGATACTGCGAGATAAACTAAATTAGACCACTCGATGTGATTATCCACCATCCAAACAATTGTATCTGATATAGTCAATCCCTGTGAAGAATGTATCGTCGCTGCGTAACCTAGCGTCCATGGGGATTTATCAGCACGCAGTGCATCTTCGATGATGCTGATATCAACCAGCACAATATCATTTAACACTAAATTCTGCATTTTAACGCTCTAATGGAATATCAACTTTAATAGTCTGTTTTTGTGTATCCGAAGGCCTATAACACAACGGTACTGGAAGTGTTGCAAATTTTTCTTTATGCAATTAAAATAACTTCATCTGAAGTGTGTCTCTGACTATTTTTCTACTTGCGATTATCAAATCGTTTGGTCTCCACGCTTCCCAGAAATCTTTTAATGGTGTTTCCGAAATTATTTCACGCACTATTTCACATTGAATTCTATCAGGTTGTAATCTGATTAGTTTTTTGAACTCACGTAATTGTTCATCAAGTGCTCTATGATTGGTGTTAATTTCTTCATAATAGTCTACAAAATTCTTTAGCCAATCATGTGGGGATAAACCGACAAATGGTGGTGGTTGGCCATGATCGCCGCACATGACGACTTTTGTGTTCGCGTGCAATAACCAATCAAGAAATTTTTGTAATACATCTAATGACACCGTGCATATTTCATCCCAAATCATGACTTCAGGAATAAATTTCTCACCCATTCGTTCAGGAGTCCATTCATCGCCTTTCCATCGAAGGAAGCTGTGATAAGTACAGGCATTTACCCCTCGTTGTTTCATCTCTCTGGCAAGTCTGTGTGTCGGTGTTAGCACAATCATGTTTGATTTGGAAACGCTAGAGTGAAAATCCGTAGGATTTTTCCCACAAAATAACTCAATCGCACGAGTCGACTTTCCTGACCCGCCACTGTTTTATATCTACATATTGGATCAGATATCTGCGGTGCATTAGATAGTTCTGATATCTGATTATTTTTCAAATATTTATCTTCAATCGTAACATCTGCTGACTTGGAATAATCATTTAGTATTTCCCGCTTAATTCTCCATGATCCCCAACTCTCGTCAGAATTAGTGAATACGGCCATTTCTTCTCTGTGTTTCGCGTCCATGTAAAATGAATCAGTAGCTACTCTAACTGCGGTGTCAGGAAATCTATTTATCATTGAAAATAAATTGATAGAAGCATAAGCTAGCGTAGATGCTCTCCAATGTTTATACTGAAGATTTTCTCATTCTGCGTAAGTAACAACTGTACCAAATTTTGTTCCATTGGACAAGAAAGCGTCTTTACGATCCACGTATATACCCTTAGATGTTATATCTGCGATAATAAAATCGTACTCAACGCTATCTATAATCAACCGTGAAGAATATCGTTTATTTTCGTATTTACCACCCTGAGTGAACTTACCAATTATTCTTCTACCAAGATCCTTTGCGTCTTTATTCCTAAATTCAAATAACTGTTTGGACCATTTCATGATATTTTCTTCGTTGAGATCGGGAAATTGTTTTTTGTTTTCGCTGATTAAGCTATCTAGATAACGTTGTGGTAACCAAACCTCAGTCTGCGCGTGATATGATATAATCGCTTCACTGACAATCAGCGATATCAGCATTCTACAATCAATCATATATCGTAACAGCACTATTGGCATCCAGTGTTTTTCAGATATATGTCTACCAATCCAAACATAACAGCACGGATGAAGTCCTGTAGCTAATTAAAATGATACCACACGAGCGAGTCCGGTTAAATCAAAATCAGGCAGTGGCCCATTAATAGCAACACTGGCCATCTCATGTGTGGGATGTCCAAATCGTTTAAGGTACTTAGTGCATTCTCCGTACCCGAGAAAACTCGCCGGATAACACGCAACCATATCAACTGAAATAATAGTTTTGGGGTCGTATTTTGTATTCCATAATCCGCCATGGTTGTATTCGATGCAGCTTGATTTGATATCCGTGAGAAACTCACCTCGCGTTGGTTTCCATGAGTTTCTCTTTCTCGCAAAATGAGCCGCAAGCAACGGAATTGTAAAACAATTTGTTAGTAATTGTTCGTCGTCGAAACTCTTCGAGAAACTACTAGCTAGTTTCTTCATCGCCTCATGGAGGGCTTCAGTGCGGTATAATTCTCCATTGGGTAGAACAAATTGATCGAATCTGCCCTCGGAGTTAAGTAACCACACTGATACAGGATCATTTATACTCAGCTGGTAAATAAAATCAAATAATTTCTCTTCTCCAGAGAATTCCGGGGGTAGATATTTTACGTTTCTATCCCGTGGAAATATTGTTACCGCAGGTGTCTACGCGTGTTCGTTATGATCAATAATTTTGATTGGAGCTCCTCTCAACTTATATTTCGGTTTATATAATACTTCTCCTGTTATCTTCATTATGGTTATTGGGAATCTTAATGATGTTTCTAATTTGGCTATATCCTCGATCGTTGCTCCATTCTTCCTAACTGTTAATTCCCATTCATTTGTTTACGTCTTAGATCAGTCAGTTTATTTTTATGCAACACATTTGTGAAGTGTTCTATTATTCGTTCTGCTACACAATTTATCCTCGTTGACAAAGTCAGCGGCGACAGTTTCATGGGTTTTAGTTTTTCAATACTCGATTTGTCATTTAAAGGATATATCCCATAAACAACTGCGGTTACAGGATAAGATCTTTCGTAATATGGTTTGTCAATTCCAGTCAAAATTCCTGGTTTGGAATCTCGACTCACAACGACGGTTCTTTTTTTATCCTTCAAGATGGGTTCAAATTTATCCCTGATAATCCAATCTCCTGTGTCTGAGCTGATAATGAATCTCACTCTAAAAAAAATACCTTTTCCGCCCAAGATGTGAGATTATCACTGCTGCGCTTTTATCGTTCATGGTAGCATCAATGTCACCATCAATTCGAAATGTCGACCAACAGTGTGATGCTCCATCACGCTTGATTTCATTAAAACAGTCGCTGATTTTACATATCATGCTTCTATCACGAATTTTACCCTTTGGTGTATCAGAGACTCTATCGAGATTGAATTTAGCATTTTTCCAGAGCGTAATTTTCGATAATCTCTTGAACTCCTTCATGCTATAATTAAAACAAGTATTTAAATAGAGAATTTATATATAATGAATCATTGCAAATGGCTTATGATTGGATCAGTAACCCCGTGTAACAAATCATGCAGAAAGGAGTTATGTGGATATCATATGCAAAGTTTTCGACGTGGAAGTCTTGGTCCGTAGCCTGCATACAATGTGGGGTAGGTGTGCGTGGTAAATCACAGTTGTGTCTCAGTTGCGGTGGTAAGCGATATAGAGAGTTGAAGCGTTACTATGATAAGAGAGCTAAAAATTCCATCAATGACCTTGACTCCGTCAAAGACAAAGTCATAAGAACTCCTCAAGACTACATCGGAAGATTCTCAGGTAGTGTTATCATTCAACCAAACAATTAATTAGACAAATAGTATTAGTATACAAATGAATCAAGAATTCAGACCACACCCTGTGATCACAAACTATGAGGCATCCAGTAATGGTATTGTCAGACATCGTAAACTGAAGAAACCAGTTGGATGGGATAATGGTATAATGTTTACAGCTGGGAAGAAGACACATCTTAATCACATAATAATATATGAATGTTTCCATGGATTGATCAAGGATGGTTTTGTTATCGGTCACATTGATTCCAATCCTAAGAACAATTCTTTATCAAATCTGCAGGTTGTTATACAAAGTGAATCTTTGAAACGAGGAAAGACTGTACAATACTCGAAAAAAGCGAGACCTGTAAGATCTTTTAATACAACGAATAACGAATAAATAGTATTTCAATCAATAGCTAAGGCCGGTAGATATTTCGATATTTGTCCACCTTCTGTTCAATGTGTTGCAGAGGGAATTTGTCGATCTGCGAATTCAAAAAAGACCGGACAAAAAATTAAATTCGTTTATGTCTGAGGTGTCCATCTCTGGAAATATATTTTTCATATTAGAAGTATATAATTATTAATAATATGAATTCTCAAAATATCAATGAGGTTATAACCAAAATTTTAATTTTGAAATCTCAGGGGGTTTACAAATCTGATAGTTTAAACTGCGATCAAATTATGTCCGACTTCCATGATATTGAATACGGCGCTTTGAATAACAAGTATGTACCACCCAAAAAATATGCCCTCGTAAAACGAACTCAGAATTCTATCCGTGACTTCCTTCTATGTTGTGACGACGTTAGTAAGTTTGTCTCGTTATTTACTATCGTGGAAAAAATAAGAAATGAATTAGGGAAGGAATATGAAATAAAAAGAACAATTAATTCTAAAATCAGAAATATAAAATTGTTAATTGAACAAAACGAAAAATCTCCTTCGGATGGTCGGTTTTAGTCAATACTGGCATGTATTACTTTTTTTAAATTCAAATTGGAAAATTGTTAACAATTGAAATAATGGTTAATGAATCATTAACGACTATATTGGCTCGTGAGCGACTAGATGCAATTAAGAGATTTATACCAATCCGCGACTCTGTCAGGAATAAACTACAAGCTAGACAGAGTTTACAAACGGATTTTGCTGCGGGATCTGAAGAGTTATTTAAACCAATAAGCACAGCAACGAAGGGGGCAATATCAGCTACTGAGCGTGCTATATCGGGAGATATTCCCGAGACGGGGGAAAAAGAAAACAAAAACCTCTGATTGGTGAACTTGAAAAAATAGCAACGGAAACTGAAAAAATAGCAAAAAGATATGTAAAAACACTTCCTGGTGATATAATAACTGCTGCAAGACAACAAGAACAACAAGAACGAGAACAAAAAGAACCAGAACAACAAAAACGAGAACAACGAGAACGAGAACTTCTTGAAGAACTTGAAAGAGAACTTGCTAGTAGACCACCACTTATCACACCGTCTGAACCTCAACAAGAAGAAAAGGGTAAAAAAAGAAAGAGTAAAAAGAAAGAGTTTCATTCAAAGATAAATTTATTTCGGATAAACTCGATGAATTAAAAAGTAAAACATTTTCCAATATGGAAGAAATGGCTAAATTCGTCGTTAATAGTTTTAATTACAGAGAACAATATCTCGGCAATCATTATAAAACCATAGACCAAAAAAAACATGGAAAGATGGATCATTCCGTGTGTTTGCAAAAGTAGAACAAATAAGAGATAAGGATGAAAATGATACATAACAGGCTTATATCAAAGCAATAGAAAATGTTGAAACAAAAACAGAAGAAGATCCTGGATTTCTTCATTTACCACAACAATCAAAACTTCTTGATATAACACAAGGTGCAACTGGTATCACTGGCGAAAAAAAACAATCAGGACACGAATATTCCAGTAGCCCAAGAGGGATATCAGGTAGTGGTCTTATTCATTGTCCTGGTAATATTATCAGCGATATAACACGATTAGAAGTTCTCATCGGAGGAAAACGAGCTGAAAATAACTCACCGGAACTGATTAATGAAGCAGCTGATATCTGCAGACGGTTACTTGAAGGTGGCGTCATGGACATTAAAATATATCGGATTGTCACAGTGACTAAGTCATCGGTAATGAATCACTGATTATAAAAATATCATTTAAATAAGATAATCATACACTACAACCATGAAAACCAACCAGCGCCTATGTAGTCAACTCACGATTTCCAGTTTATAGAGCGTACTATGGTGATAGTCTCGGTGATACCATTGCGGGGTTATTTGCAAGAATGGCTCCAAAAGTGGCGCCGCTAGTAAAACAATTATCGATGAAAGCCATTGATGTTATTCGTGATAAGGGTATTAGTGCTGTTGGAGATCTTACCGGGAAAGCGTTTTCAGCCGCGAAGGATAAATTAACAGCACTAGTTCGGCGGCGAAAATCCAAAGGATTTTCAAATCCACAGTTGACAACTCCGTCGTTACCATCTACAGCGGAAATGCCCGCGAGTGTTAGTAAAATAATAAATAACGCAAAGGATCGGAAACTAGCGTCGCTGGTGACTCCGTCACACACCAACGACCAAAGCAACATCGCAAATATGATAGCGGGAAGCGGCTTAAAAAAACCACGACAACGACAAGGTCGTCATCGACGATGAAATTCCTACGGATTTTACGATTTAGATCAATGGATTTATAATAAAATGTTCAAAAGGTCACCTGATCCAGCGTCTGATATGGACGATCCAGTCCGTAAAGATGATTCCGTATTCGATTAGCAATTGTATTCTTACCACGCAGTACAACCAGATCTCCGATCAAGAATCGAACTTCAAGTTCATGATACCAGTAAATACTTTCTACCGTGTGAAGCGTTTATCGAAGTAGAAGGAGAGCTTTTACGAGATACAGCATATCCAGATGACACCCAAGTCGGTTTTGTTAATAATGGTATCATGGCGCTATTTGAAAGTGCAAGATATCTCATTGATGGAAAGGAGATTGAGTCGATAGAACGCGAGGTTGATGTGGCCACAACAATAATAGGGCTAGCAAGATATTCCGACGATCATACAAGATCGGCGGGCCCTTCTATGATGTTTGCAAAGGATAATAAGGATACGACTGGAAAAATTCCATTTGTTTTCAGACAATCAAATGATCGTGCTGGTCCTCCTCCTGCTCCTGCTGGTATCGAGAATATGATTATAAACCATGATCCCAACTACAACCAAGGAGCTGCAACACGTATGTCAATGGTGAAGGGGAGGCGTAGATCATTTTCATGTGCGATTCCACTACATCATATATTTGGATTCTGCAGAAATGTCCGAAAAGTTATCTACGGGGCGAAGCATGCAGTAGCACTCGTGCGAAAGGGTATTGACCATAACGCAATTTGGATGATTCCAGCGGATTTACGTCCAGATCATGTAAATGAGATGCCAGTAAAGTCGTTTTAACAAAACTATCATTGTGGATGCCAGTGTTGACTCCAACACTCGGCACAGAAGAACGGTTACTATCATTTATGGATCAAGGAGTAAAATCATTGCTGAGTTGGATAACGACGACTACAGATGTTAAACAGGGCAACGCTGATGATATATTCACATGTAATCTGGCATCGCGACAACGTGTTTCAGCTCCGCGTCATATATTTATTATGTTACAGGTTATGACGCGATTAGACAATCAAACACGTAGCAATATATTATTTGATCAACTTGGGTGTACGGAAGTTTCGCTGAGAATAAACGGACAGCAGTAACCATCCGAGGATATACAACTTGATTACGATCATAACCATATTGCGCGCGTGTATCACAGGTTGTTGTCATATATTGCGCGCGAACAAAATGTCGATACTGGTTTGCAGATATCACAACACGATTTTAGTGCTCATTACCCGATTTATTACTTTTCGTTGGAACATCTTGATTTAACAAGACAATCCGTCGTTGATATACACTTTAGAGCCCGTGTAACCCGTCCGACAGGCGCACCAGTTAGTGGGGTACCTGTTGTCCTTTTTCCGAATTATAGAGCGGTTGCTATCATTCTAAGTGATAAATCAATGCTACTCGAATGTGTTGGTGGGCGAATGAGAGTAATAGATGCACCAGTGGAAAACATGTAATTGAAAATCCTTTCGGATTTTTCCATTATAATCAATCTGTTATTGTATAACGTCATATAGTCATATTAGTGTTATGCTAACTCCCGGTCAACTCAAGAAATTGCAATCAGAATCAGCTAAAAAATGTGGAACCACGATCACGCTGAAACACAATCAGATGACTGGCGGGGCGAATAAATTGTCGCTGACGATTCGTCAAGTAAAACACTTCAATGATGCGTTCAAGGATAAAAAAGGCGTTCAGATCACTCTCTCTGCGGCTGCTATTAACAATATGATAAAATCGGGTGGTATATTCCGATTGTTAGCTGCAATTCAGGCGTTGATTGCTGAGACTGCCCCAGCGGTTGCCAAAGCGGCAGCGTTAGGGGCCGTTGATACCGAGGCAGGAATGGCACTAAAGAAAGCAACTGGGAAGGGGTATAAAAAGGGAATGGGTCTAAGACTACCAGGAACCCCGTATTCATGGTACAGCGGAAAAGGTCTGAGAATCCCAGGAACGGTTTATTAACTAGGGAATCTTTGGTTGTAGAGTCTTTGACTCCAATGTCCAATTTTGATTTACTCGATGCTGCTAAAAAAACTATCGATAAAAAGCTTCAGAGGTGTCTTTATGAAAGATCAGTTGCCGGCACAACTAAACAGCGCCGAAACCGGTATAATTAATCTCGATAACAGCACCGGACCTGGTACTCACTGTGTTGCATACGCAATTGACCCGCGCATGATTGTTTATTTCGATTCATATGGGTTAGCGCCGCCGAAGGAATTCACGCGTTATATAAACCGTTTTAACACCCCTCGTTGGTATTCAACGCTACCAACACAACAAATGAATGACCCACCAATATGTGGCAGCAAAGTATTGAATGTACTCAACGCCATTTCAACATCTGGAAAACCACCACATGTTGTCGTAAATGAATACACTAGTAATCTCTTTTTAGAGAGAGATTATATAGAATAACATGATTGATATTTGGGGACGACCTCTATTACCGTCGAAGAAACCCGAAACCGGTGGCACTGCAACCGATGATATAAAATGAATAATCGAAGATGAAATAGCTGAGACGTTGAACTTAGCATGTGTTGATCCCAATGAAATAGTTGTTTTTCAAGATCGTCAGGGTAAATTGAAATCTAGTAATGTTTCCCTGGATGATAGTTGAGTTAAACAAAGCGGCGTAACCGAGAACGCCATTACGTTGTTTTCCGATCAGGATAAACTCAAACCGGGTGTACTCATTTCAACTATCTTGGAACAAATTAGCAATATTGATAAACTCGTGTTAGAATTTTTTGGTAATCCTCCAGTGACCATACCGAAGCTCACAACGATAAAAGATTCTATGTTGGAACTAGCAACACTTCAATCCAAATATACAGATCACGTTGAAAGGTTTACATCATTTCGTTAAAATATCATCGAGAAATTCTTTGTAACCACGCTGGATAAAATTGACATAAAACTCCGTGATATTAAAAAGTCCATCGATGAGATGAAACACGTTATCGAAGCAATCAAAGATGATTTTCCGAGAATGATAACAATCACTGAAAAAACAAAAATTCCTCATGCGAAAACCATCAACGTAGTATACACGATCCAATACGGATCATTTGCGTGGCCACCTACAAACAACAAATTAGATATCACTGCAACCGTCAAAGGTATTTATCGATTAACACCAGTGACACCGATACAATTTAATATATCATCGTCGAGTTCATCTGGGGTCAACAATATGATATCAACGATCATCGATAAGGATACAACCGAACAATTCACGATAGCATCCACTGATAATAATTTGGCTAGGATTTCAGTGTCATGGTATGCGGAATTCGTAGCGGATTTGAGTAAACAACTTAATTGAAATCGTAAATGATTTAAAAATAAAATGGCAACGTCAGAACAATATCGATATCATCAAGTTAAAGAATTTCAAACTAAACTCAAAACCCTCACTGAGGAGTATCAAACAAAAATAAAAAATAACGACGATGAATCGTCTCGGTTGATGTTACCATGTACTCTGTGTCAGACGTTCTCGCTGGCACAGGAATAATACTCGCATGGGTTACAATGATTGCTCCGGTCGTGGTTCCAATTTGCATTTCTGCGGCGGCTACAATCGCGGGAATATTAACCAGGATAACAAAAACACTATCATCATGCAGCCAGCGTAAACTGCAGGATTACTTAATTAAATTTAATGTTGTATCAACCGCGTATTCACAATTATCCTCGTTGATATCGTCGTCATTCGGTGATACATTTATATCCGATAGTGAGTTCTCAGCGATGGTAAGTATTTATGAATCCGCGATATCGAAATAAGAGCAGGATGATAATAATAATGACAACACCGTAAGAACTACTTCAACAAATAGTAAAAAATACTGAACCGATTCAACAAATAACGGAAAATACCACACCGGTGTTGATCAGCATGATATCAATAACCTCAACGAATCCTGAATTCAGTGTGAATTTCCCGATTCCGATTCCCGTGAAAGAGATAGCGCTAGCAAAGTTACGAGTATACCATAGTTGGCCTAATATCAGATCGGTAGCATTTGGAGGTCAACAACCGTATAATTCCTTGGTGTTTGCAAATAAGAATAGCGAAGACGGGACTCCAGACTGGAACGTTGTTTCGATACCATCTGGGTCATACCAAATCGATCAAATCAATGCCGAATTTCAGCGCAGAATAAAATATATTACTGGAGCAGAATCGAAAATCCCTATAACGGTCCAAGAGCCGACGTTATCATCTGCCATTGAGATAAACTCACCTAGTTATGTCGTAGATATTTATCAGAGTTCTATAAGAACTATACTGGGATGGCCTGAAATCCCTTCTCAGACAGCTTATCAAATACCCGAACCACAAAAATCTGATTATGTCACAGACGAAAAATCGTATCATGAAATCAACCCATCATATCGAAATGATTTATCCGATATAAAAAATACAAAAGTAATCGATAGATTTATATTTTCCGATAATAATACCATGCAGTGGGATTTTAGTTTTGAGAAAACCCTTGATTCATTCGTTACCATTGCATTTACGCTAAAATACATTATTGATTACTTTAGCGAGATCAATCAATTACATAAAACACAACTAGAACGACTACAATGGAGCTTCCAAGAGCATCTCTCTGATATAACAAAACCACGTGATGAGATTATAAAACACATTAGAATATTAAATCAGCTTGTATCCGATATGGAATATATCAACAAACGAATAGTTCAAGCAATAATTGATGACAAAAACGGAGATGAACAAAAATTCCTAAACGGTCATAATATCACAGAGGTCGAGTTACCCGATTTCAAGTTTCCTGGGTATAACGCATATGAACTAAAAAAATCTGTTAATGATCTTATTCAAGAAAACTTTTCTATGATACTCGACGCATGGAAAAAATACCACAAAAACAACTATCCTTAAATATAATAATGACCCAGACGGAGGCGGGCGGCATATCGCTCCGTTCAACGTGAATATATCCACGGTGATAGCATTGAATTTAGTATGTGATGTTATCGAAGGAAGCTATCAAATAAATCTCGAGCGATCAAATCAAGCTCAGCAGGGATATATTTTATACTCTTTTGCACCAACAGCTCCTCCAAGATTTCTAATTATTGAGGATCCAACAAATCTAGTCTATATGCGATGTCATAATTCGCTAACGAGAATTAATTTCAGACTCACTGACCAGTCTAATAATCTAATTGATTTACGAGCTGAGGTTCTACAAATTAGTATGTTTTTAAAGTCCTAAGGACTTTCATCGTAGCGATTTTTATTGTTAACCCGTTAGCAGCAGATGGGGGGGGGGGGGGCGGACTATACTTTTCTCCAATTGGGTTGGATTTTGAGAAACCCCTAATTTGACAAATAGGGCTCTAAAATCGTTAAGGATCCATTTGCAAAAGGAAGCTTAAAATATTTTGCTTAAAATCTAACCCAATTAGAGAAGTACGATTCAACCACTCTGCTGCTAGATGTGATATTTTGGGTCCAATGTCTTTGAAAAGGTCGCTATATTTGATTTCTAATTTAGCCCTGTGATTTTGGAATTCCTTTTTGTTGTTACTGCTCATGTTTTTAAAATGTTGGGCTAATGAGTCAGCTTTTTCCTTATCGTTGCTAGTGTTGTTTATTTTCGGGGTGCTAATGGTGTGCTTCCCCCTAACATTTCTAATCTTATCCCACACCTGTTTGGAGTTACTTCTAAAATGTATACTACTACTGCAGTAGTTTTGCCAAGTTGTTTCTTTTGACTGCTTGATTAAGTATTTGAGCTTGTTGCCCTGACTGTTGTACTATAGGAAGATAGTAGTATTGTTAGATCTTTTAAATTTATTTAAATCTCTAATTTGTGCATGCCTTGTTTAATTTAATTTCTTCGCTCCACCATGGTACACTTAGCTTTCTTGTTTTACTGCTAGTGTTTGGGTATAATGCTGGTGGCTGCCTGAGTAATGCTCTTAGTTATGTTATACATAGTAGCTATCTGTGTCCTCTGTTTCTATGTGCTCTAGGTTACTATTAGCAAAGGAGTCTGACGTTTTATCAATAAAGTACGGCTAAATCTCTGACAACATGAATTTCCTTATCGGTAATATAAATAAATGCAAGCGTGACCACAACCATTCGCTAGATTCGGCTTTTTCTCACGAGTCTTTCATCACTTCAGAATCTCAAGATGACTGAAAAAACTCACACATTCATTCAAAAGACAATGACGTACCAGCACATAACTCTTAAATGACCATGTCCTGAATCCAATCGGCGCATTAACCTTTATTTTCACATTTACGGTCACAATCCCTTTCTGGAAAAATAGACCTGACGAAAGTAATTCATTCTACCAGGTTGTACGAGTAAAATAGGCGTGTGGGGTTTGAGAGGCATCATCGTACGCGTGAGTCAGCCAAGGTGTTCCTAACTGCTTGGCTAAGACTTGCACTTGCAATTTATCTCTATGGCTTTTAAACAAGGCCAGGTAATGAGTATTGAAACTAATGGTACGATGGGCTTTACTTTGTTGAAACAAAGTTTGTGTATTGGAAATGACACAGGCAATACGATGATGTCCTTTGCGCGCAAACTAGTTTCATTTCTTCTTCGTCTTCTTCTAAAATGTCGAAAATGAACAAATCAGTTTCACTGGGGTTAAACACGATCTCATCGTATTCGCTAGGAATGCCTTCCACAAACATAATGGAACCACCTTGACTTTCTTGCAAGAGGCTAATTACCGACTGCCACTGTTGTAACACCACACGATGCTCTAAGGTGACCTATTGATCAAATAATGTTTATGTTCGATCAAACGTTTGACAAATTCGGTTTTGCCTGAAGCGCTAGGTCCAGCAATCAACATGTTAAAAGGATTACAGAGATACAAGGTCTCCCAACTAGCATGATCTACGTGTTCGTCGATGACTTTGAATGTCAAGGAGGAAGGATTAGAAATAGCACAGGTAGCCATAGTAGTGTAGGGTATGACACTTTGAAACAAAAAACAGACAAGACAAGAGCTTTTTTATACATTTTAGGACACGTTTATTTCAATTCATGTTTAAACTGGGACAACACGAAAGACAAAAATACATAAAAGCCAAATGGATAAGTACAGGAATAAAATACACATTGTAACAATCAAAGTGGCATATAAACAAGTTTCTGTACAACATCGTTTTGGTAACCAAGGTGTCGTAGAGGTAGTAAGTAATGTTCTTACAGTTTCTACATTGGGTATAATCACACAGGTGTCCACCCGAAATGGCCTTTCGGGAATGTACATGACAATCCTGTCCTGAAAGGAGTGATTGTCCTCGATGACAGATTGACAGATTCATCTTCTTCTGGTACTGTCACTAACACAGGTTTAAAACTGACTTTTTTGACTCGACAATGGATTTTACGATCGCAACACTTGAGCATAATGGGATACTTCTTTTTTTCAGGCCTCTAAACCCCAACGTTTCGAGTCACTTACATCTGTTAAATGACGGTTTAAATCAGAACCTTCACACACATCGTCCTACACCTCTTCCGTGCCTAAAAGTTGACGAATCTTTTTTTTCTGTAGAGGTCAAGAAGTATTCAGATCAAAGCGTAAGGCTTTTAACAAAATGTGTTTTTGTGGACATTTAAAGGAGTCACCATTCGGTCTTTGTAGGTATTGTTCTTGAAGAACCCAAAAGGAATCTACGGCTAAACGAAATCCAAGAAAGTAAGTTACAAAAACACACATTATACGTCTACCTCTATTGACACAGTTCTCGTAATAAGTGTTGGTAATCCTTCACCGTTTGAATATTCTCATTGATATCCTTCTTCTTGTCGAAGTCAATAAGTGTACAATCTGCACATAATTATTTAAAATCTTCTACTCGATCGAAAGTGACAAACTTAGTGTGTAATTTCGGACCACTGCCGTTCGAGGTAACGGATAAAGAATTCTAATACAATCTTCTGATTTAATCGGTCTAAAGTGAAATCTTTGGAAGAAAACACATTTGATCCAGAGAAATCTGACACGTTGGTTGGCTTTAGTCACTTTCCTCTTGTAAATTTCTCGACACAAAAGTTCTATAGTCACCAACTGAGATTTTGCTCTTGCAAGTCGCTGCCAAACTTCCTTGAAGATCTCATCTTGTAATTCGTTTGATAATCATTGAGTATTATGTTTTACATGGGGTTTAAATACTTGTCTAGGTTTGAGTCCTAGTCAAGCTGGTTTCTTAAACGACATGAGATTTTCACTTTCAATAACCAAGATGCCACTAAAGGTAGGTAGTGACACTTCGGAGACCATCGAGCATGTTCCAGGTAAGCGTAATCGCTCTGTTCCCACTGATAAATTTGACATACCGCAACTGAAGCACCTTATCCCTTTCGCCTAAGTAGAAAAATCCGGCTCTGGCTAATTCTTCACTCTCTTCTTGTACACGATTTGATATACTTTTCCAAAGGTCGGCTAACGATTTGGTGCGGTGTGGGTAAACGGACATTCATGGGTGGTCACTTTAAAGGTTTCATGCTGTTCAGACTGTACGGCTTCTTGCAGGACGTCAAAGTTCACCACTCGACTGGTGCAATAATTGAGAGTCAATCCTTTCACTTTACATTCGGTGTGCATTTCTCCTTTTGCGTCTCGGTATTCGTATCCGTAATGTTTAGGACCGCCGCTTGCAAAACTTAGAATCGTGTCTATCTGTTTATATGTTTATCTGTTCAGGCTCCTTCAATGTCAGGGTAACACTGGTTCGGACGATCGATGTAGATGCAACTGTCCTTATCAAAATATAACAAAAGATCTCCGAATAGTACTATAAATTCGTGCAATTTTAAGCGACCATGAGCTGTCACGGAAGCCACAATGATGACATTTCCAAATTTGTCGGCTTCTACAAAGTCTAGCTCTTCTTCGTAATTGACTAAGATCAAGTCTTTACGAATGATGTCCACGTGTTTCATGTATTTGGTTTTGTCTTGAATCATCTAGAAGTGGCGGGAAGGTTAGGAAAAATGCTCCATCTTGCGTAAAGACGTTGTGCCATTTTACCCCACAAGCAACTTAACATCAATGTGGCAAACGATCGCCTTCCGTCGTTTTTCTCAATGTGGTCTAAAGTGATGCTTTCCTGCTCCGAGTATTTTTTTTAAAATTTATTTTGGTCTTCGGGAGTGTGGCACCAGTAAGGATAGCCGCTAGCTTCTTGTTTTAAAAAGGCATCCACATAGTTTGCAAAAATACCTTTCTGTGTCTTGTCGCCCTTGTGGTATTTTTGTGTTTTGGGAAAGTGGTAAATTTCGTACACTTCTAACAGTTGGTATCCCAGGTCCAGAGCTTTAAACAATTCTACGTTAACCCACGTTCCAGTCAATGCGCGTTCTTCTTGGGTGTGCTGACAAGGTTGGTATTGTTTGCATATTTCTGCACAAGTACGACACAAAGGAAATTTCAGTTTCCATTTGCAATGGTGAGGTAAAACGGGATGATACAAGTCCATAGGAGGCAAGACTTTGCACTTGATCAATCCTTCGTACTGTCAAATGTTGTCCATGTCAATGTGTTCGGTCATCATTTGTGGGAGCCCTACGGGAAAATGTTAATATTTGCACACAAAAGGTTACAGCGAACACACTTAAAAGTATTTTATTTTTTCTCCCTTTTCCTCCTCCGCTTGGTACAACAAACAGGTGGCATTCGTTCGTCCTCCGTACAAACTATCCCGGGGTTCAGTGGGTCCACCAACTTGTAACTTTCTACGATGCGTTTGAACACGGAATCAGTTTTCAAATGGTGATCGTACTCATGTTCCCACATTACCACCACTTGGTATCCTTGCGTTCTAACTTCAAACGCTGTTGACAAGTAGCCTGGTACAAGTCTCCCATGGTCCATTGCAAAAACTGATTTTTGGTGTCATGTTGAGGGTAGCTTAGGGGACATCTGTGAAATAAGCATCCGTTAAACTCATACACGATTTCATGGTTCTCTAAGTCCCAGCCATCCAACAAATACGTTCCGATGGTCTTTTTGCCTCCTCCGTTGCTGGAGTGTTGGATCAATTTGTCTTCCTTGTCGCACAAGTAATGTAGCCAGATTTGACTGAGTATTGACGTTTAACAAAATGTGTCGTTTGAGGACTGATGACAACTAGGGTGTTTTCGGGCATGAATCGTTTTCGGTACACTAAGGAACACGCTTTGGCGATGGTGCAAGCTTCTTTCAAAGGATCGATTCCTCTGTGCTCCATGAACAATTCTCAAATTTTCCACAGCAACGCCGTAAAATGTCCACGTCCGATCGACAATACTTCAACATTTCTTCTTGAAAGTCGAAGGGGTCCGAGGCATGAGTCTGGTGCCAAGCGTTAAAAGCTTCTCGTTGTTCGGTGCGCATGTTGTCGTGGTCGTAATAGTGAGCCTAATGCAAATGGGGTAGTTCATCACGTTGATTGACTTCAGTATTGAAAAAGTGTGGAAAGTAGCATTTGGCCTTTTCTGGCATTCCAAAAGTTTTAGGCATGCGACACAAAGGCATGGCCAACTAACTCTTCGAATTTTAATCTGCACTTGTCCTACTTGCATAGAAATTATGTTGGCTCCGTTTAAAGTCACTTTAGGACGTTCGGTACTTTGTTCCGTATAGTATCTGAGCAGAAATTGCCCGTCGCATCTGCTGTGAACCTCGTATCTTCAAATGTTATTGGTAACAGATAGGACTGACAAAAGTGCGCTGACAAACAGAGCAATGCACTCGTTCTTTTTCGTTGTCCAGATAGGGTTGAGAGGCAAACATCCCACATATTTTGATCCACAATGTTTGTGGTGTTTATAACCATAGTCACATTTTCCAAAGTAGTAACTGTATCACAGGAATCCAGTGATACTGGTAATGGTATCAAAATACCCATCGTGATGATAGACGGGAATGTATTTTCCGTCTTTGAACTTGTTGCCTCGAAACAAAAGCGGTCCACGCACTTCTTGACGGTGCACTTTTACGGTGTAACGTGGCGCCAAGAATTATTCCAATTTTTGCTTTTCTGGAATGCCGCAAGTGATGTCTTTGGATATCCCCGCTTGCTGTAACAGGAGTTCTGCTTCACTTCGTTGTTTGGCCCGTTCCGATCGTTGAATAGTTTTCCAGGTTCTTTTCCATTTTGCCGTGTCGTTTTTTGCCGGCATACGTTCGTCCCACAAAGATGGCACGGGCTTAGCCCATATAGTCTTGATAATTGTAAATTTGGACGAGGCTTTTGCTTAATGCTGCAAAAGTTGCCCACTAATAACGTCTTTTTGGGTCATGTCCCTTGGGGAAGAGAAACGTTGGTCATGAACAACGTGGCTTTTCCATCGGTGATGTGAAACTTGTCATTGGATTGTTGCACATGTTGAATCTTGTCGATGACTTTAGAAGGTGTCAATTCTGATGGGCTGCTAAACTCGATCCAAATGGGAGACTTCAAATTATCGTGATGAGTAGAAAGTCTCAAACGATCGTCTTATTTGGCTTGACATTGCTGTTCCAGTGCAGTTAACACAGCATCCCACACCTCGGTACTGAACCCCTCTGTATTCTCCAAAGGTACGTTGGATCTGGAAATCTTTAAACTTCACTGCGTATGTGTAAGGTGTAGTTCTAAATTTTCGAGAGGAACGCTTTTCCGTCTGTCGAATTTGATATTACTCTTCAGGGTTTACTAAGGGTGGTAAGCACTGCTTGGACGTCGATTGTCTGCGTCTGGATTCGGTCTCACTCATGTCATCTCCATAAATTAGAGCCAAGACTTCAGCTACTTGCAAGGAGATAAATCACGTTTCTGTCTCTTTTTGTCTTCTCCTTTCTCTACAAAATGATGCAATCGTTTCATCTTGTCTGCAAAAGTTCAAATTACTACATTTTAATGACTATGACCCCTATATATTCATATCAGATCATAGTCTAACATTTCAGTATTCATTTCACACTCACGTGAACCAGAACGATGGAAAAGCCTATATAAGTTGAACTTCTCATCAGAGCTTTGCGTGTCGTAATACGAAAGTTTTCTTCAGACAAGCCGACGGACTACTCCGCCTCCTTTCGAGTTAAACGTCAAGATACTTGCTAGATCTGTATGAAGAACCGACACTGGGCTCCATAATGTTAAGAACCTGTGACAGTGAATAAATTTAAAAAACAGATAGAATGAATAGAAAAAGCCTATGAACATTTTAAAGTTGTATTGTGTTATGTTATTTTGTATTGTTGGATTGTAACATTTGTACCAGAATACACCAGACAGAAATAAACGTATCTCTTGGTTTTGATTTTATAGAATAAAAGCCTGCACTCACACACTCATTCATGCACACATACATCATGGCTAAAAATGGGACTTTTGCGTTTTCATTGAATTAACAATTGAAATAGTATTTCTTTTCGAAAGACTTAAGTGGCTCCGAAAAGGACCGTTGGGTTATTGCTTGTTTAAAAAAATAAAAAACAAAAAAAAATCAGGAACGGGACGAAACCAACTTTAACTGTCTTAAGCCTTGGCCACGGCCAAGGACTACTTCTGGATTGGTTCCTGTCAATTATTTGGTAGAAATCACTAAAGCTGGTATGGGAGACGTAGTCACGGTTAGATTGTGTTGTTTAGCTCGAGAAGGTCTTTCTCTCTTGGATCGTAATAAAGAAGGCTGATACATTTGTTTCAGACTCCTTAACTCTGCTTAAATATCTACATGTACCGTGATCGTTTGACTTTCACTATTCTCCTTCTATCCTTGGTATTGTATCTTCTCTGCTGATCTTTTTTCCTCGTGTTTCCTTCTTGCTTCTTCTTCTTCGCGCCGTTGAAGGATAAAATCTGCTTTTTCTGTTTCATTTTGTTGTTGTAAAAATTGCTCCAGTTCTTCTTTCTGTCTTTGTTTAAAATCATTGACGTGTAAGAAAGGAGATGGTGACGAAGGTTCCGGAACAAATTCTTGTGAAGTTAGAAAATCCACAACATCCCAGTTAAAATCAACTTCTTCTGGAAGTAGATTTGTATTGACTTTGCTATGCCATTACTTGCTGTATCCACTGCTGGCTCACCCCAATTCATCGCCTTCTTAGTTTCCGTCATGATTGACAATTATGTCGCATGGATTGACTGCGCACAGACGCTAGTACCACTATTTACGTTTGTGACGTCACATGTGCTCTCGTTCGAGTGGACGACTGTGATTGACTTTTGTAACGCGTATTTGAATTGGTGAATAAACTCAATCCGTTTCGATGCGCTCTTTTCCTATAAATAACCGCAGTACACTACATTCACTTCACCTATTCTCTCACAAGATGTGGACCAACGTAGAATCCTCTACCCTTGTTTCATCAACGCAATTCCGTACTGACTTACCCATGTATGCCGAAGCATCATGGACCATTATAAGGTTCACAGACACAAAGTTTTGGATCAGAAGAATTTATGTAGAGAGACAAGGTTGTTTTCAAGAGAGTTCTCCTCTACGGACCAGAAGGGAGGAAAAGTTGGAGGAAGAGAAGAAGATCCGTGAGATGTCCTTTAAGCTAATTATATAATGTTAAACAAAAAAACCAAAGGCCCTTTTCAGGGCCAATTAGATACTTAAAGATATTTCCTTTCTTTGCCTAAATTTCCCTTGTCGCTAGACAGGCTAAAATCATATTCCCCATGTTAAATTCCAATTGACGCTATATTACCCCACCATGTTAAATTTCCCTTGTCGCTATAAAGCCGCACGACATTTTTGACTGGATTTTCCATTACCGCTATTCCACCCGACATTACTACCTCGCTAAAATCATCGATTCTCGTTTGAAAAGAATTCTTTATCAAACACATAACTAATTCCTTGTGTAACAGAATTGTTACCGAGAGGAGGGTGGATTAAATGAACAATACAAACACAATTTGTGAAAGAAAATATAAATTTATGTAATAAATTATAAATGAAAAAAATACAGATGTAACAACACAATAATTCATGCACTCAACCCACAATTACACTCACAACCATTCACAATACATGAACAAATTAAATAACAATACAAAAGGAATCTCAGATGTAAAGGGATCTCTTGGATTATACACAGATCCAAGAATCCTTTACGAAAGTTAAATAAATGCAAGTATGATTTACGAAAAAAAATAAACACAAACGACAAACTATCTATCGCACGATGGATTGCGATAACTAGCACGATCATATACTTGTATTCAATCAAGTTGCTAGTTTTTATTGATATCTATGTGATCACTTGAAATATTATTGCGATCTGACATAAGCATGCAAATACAACAATGTATTAAATTATATTATAATTTCAATACACCTATGTGTCTCCCCTGTATAACCGCACGATTCAGCAACAGTTGAATCGTCTCCCAGTTTCCCCGAGAACCGAGGGTTGACCAATACTATTATCGGACGTTTCCCTACACGGATCCACCACAGTTATACGTTCAGACAGCATACAACATCTACCCGAACCAACGGTTCCTCACTCCCCTAGATGTCTACCCGGACGTTTTACAACTCTAAGACAGCTCCGACACTCGGACTTCTAGCTTTCCGGATATTTACACGTTACACAGATATTGACGAACAGACAGTTCGACACACAGACAGATACTTCAATTCCGTTTGCACAAATTAACGGCACAAGCACATTCAGATATTTATACAGAGATGTTCCAGAACAAACAATAGATGTCCCACAACAAATCAAACGATATCAAAGACGTTTATCAAAAGATGGTATCAGATGTGTTAACAGCTACGGTATCAACGATGTTATTAGCAGCTACGGTATCAACGATGTTATTAGCAGCTACGGTATCAACGATGTTATTAGCAGCTACGGTATCAGAAACAATGTAACAACTATGTTAGCAGCTACGGTATCAGAGACGGTATCAACGATGTTATTAGATGCGCTATCAGTGATGTACTTCTACGGTATCAACGACGGAATCAGACGGAATCAGACTGAATCAGACGGAATCAATGATTGTCAGATGTTATCAGATCTACGGAATCAACGATGTTATTAGATCTCCGGAATCAACGATGTTATTAGATCTCCGGAATCAACTATAATAAACAAAACCAGACTAATAATAGTTGTCTCAAAAATAATCTAAGCTGTAGATTACGATATTTCATTTAAAGTCTAAAAGCGACTAGTAATTCCAAATATTCCACGTTCATTGCAATAAAGGCATCATTATACGAAATGATAATCTGAATAAAATTCACAATAAAACGAAATGTAATTTTAACACTCACCCCTTTGGCTGGAGATTTGCAAGACGAGGTTATCTATCCTTCGATTAGATATTTGGGTTCCCGTAAATAATAATGAGAAATCCTTAGCCTTATATACTCTCTATAGGTGAACATAAATCACATCGAGCTTATTGTGCACCACGTGAAACTAAAGTTCCGGATTCCATGTAAATTAACATCAAGCCCATGCAAATCGCTACACGCCGCTTACCCTGGAGAAAAGCACTTAATCACCCCAGGTAATGCGTGTACGACGAAATCAAGAAAATGGTGTGTTTCGTTTACAATTCAAGAACAACAAAAATCAGTTCAATTTTCGCCTAATTCTGTGACAATACCTCCCCCCTAAGAATAAAAATGTACACATTTTTAAAACTAACACAGAATAGAAGAAAAATAACTACTGATGATATCTTACAACATTTACACTGGTTATACTACAAACTGAATTTTATTACTGGGCAAATTCATACAAATTTCCCATCATGCCCTACTCAAGTAGTCTGCGCCTATATTTTCAACTCCCCTTATTGCTTCTACACGGAAACGATAAGGTTGTAGTGTTAGCGCCCAACGCATCAACCGAGCGTTAGCGACCTTGGCCTTGTTCAAATACAGTAGGGGTTGGTGATCAGTCTCAAGAACGAAATCTCTCCCAAATAGATATGCGTGATACTTCCCAATTCCCCATACTACGGCCAAACATTCCTTTTCTATAACGGAATAATTTTTCTCCCTGGGTAGCAATTTTCTACTCGAGTAAGCTACGGGTAACTTACTGTCGTCCTGCTCTTGCAGTAAAACTGCCCCCAACCCAGTTTCAGAAGCGTCTGTTCTTAGAATAAAAAGTTTGCTGACATCTGGCAATTTCAATATAGGTGCACTAACCAGTTTCTCTTTCAGAGTACAAAATGCTTTATCTTGCGGCGGTCCCCATTCAACTTTGTTTGGTTGCCCCTTCTTGGTCAAATCAGACAGCGGGCTAGCAATGGCTGCAAAGTTCGGTATAAACTTTCTGTAAAAACCTACTAGACCTAGAAATGATCTTACCTGCGTTTTATTGGTTGGCTTTGGTGCGTCTCTAATTGCTTCAATTTGCTTGGGATGAGGTTTTAACTGACCCATACCGCTGACCCTATGACCCAAACAATCTAAATCTGTATAACCAATACTGCATTTAGTGGGTCTCACTGTGAGGTTCGCTCTGCGGAGTCTATTGAAGAGCTCGCTCAGTACGGACACGTGCTCACTCCAAGTATTCGTGTACACGAATATGTCGTCTACAAAGCTATCAACGTTTGTTAAACCTTTCAGCAACTTTCGCATCAAACGACAACAAGTGGCGCTGGCTCCAACTAACCCGAAAGGCATCACTTTGAATTGATACAATCCTTTCTGGGTCGCAAATGCCGTCAAAGTTCGGGACTCTGGGACAATGGGAACCTGCCAATATCCCTTGGACAGATCCAATTTGGAAATCCATCGGTTTCCCGACAACTTCGCAAATAGACCCTCCATATCTGGCATTGGTTCTGCATCGAACACAGTGATTTTATTCAACTGCCGAAAATCGATACAGAATCGGTTCGTCCCGTCCTTTTTCCTTACTAACACTACTGGAGACGAATATGGTGAGTTGGAGGGTTCAACCACCCCCAGATCCAACATTTTACTCACCTCTTCGTCCACAGCTTCACGTGCGTTGTATGGCACCGGATATCCCTTGATTCGAATTGGGTCAGACGTATTCAGTTTGATTTTGAGGTCCAACAAAGTTGTACAACCTGGTCTATCTGTGAATACATAAGAGTGTTTAGCCAAGAGCGCATTAATCTGTTGACGTTGGTCTTTCGTCAACTCCGCACTCACATCGACTTTGTCTATCCCCTCCCCCGCAACTCCCAAGGGACATTCAAGGGCACTCTCGATATTCGAATCAGCTTCATCATCGTCTACGACTGCCGTACAAACGACATTTAAGACCCCCTTTTCAACATTGTCGCTCTGTCTCTTGATATACAATTTGAGCATGTTTGCATGGAATGTCTTTACATTACCGTCCATGTCAATTTTATAGTCCATGTCACCTTTTACTTCTTTAACTTCATATGGACCTTTCCACTGGACTAATAACTTATTCGAACTCGTTGGAAGAAGCAATAGAACCTGATCTCCCACAAGAAATTTCCTATTACGCGCTCTGCGGTTGTAATACTTGGCATATCTGCGCCCGGATTTAATCAATTCGTCACGTGCCATCTGGCATGTACTCTCAAGTTTATTTCTTAGATCTAACACGTACTGGTAAGTCGTTTTTATTTCCTCGTTCGCGACATCACCAGTCCATAGTTCGCGTAGTATCCGCATCGGGCCTCGAACCGTTCTACCATACAACAGTTAAAAGGGTGAGAACCCTAAACTTTCCTGCGGTACTTCCCGGTACGCGAACAGAACAGCGTTTAAATAACGGTCCCAGTCTTGCGGACGTTCCGCGCACATCTTTCGTAGCATGCTTTTCAGGGTACCATTAAACTTCTCTACCAGTCCATTGCACATCGGATGGTATGGGGTAGTGTTTAGCTGTTTGATGGATAACAGCCTACTTATTTCACCCATGAGGTCAGAGGTGAATTGGGCACCACAATCAGTGAGGATTTCCTCTGGCACCCCTACCCTACTGAAGATATCAACTAATGCTTCAGCTACCCTTTCCGTTTCAATAGTTGGTAACGCTACGGCTTCGGGGTATCTGGTTGCGTAGTCAACCAGAGTAAGTATGTACCGATTCTTTCTTTCGGTAACCGGGTGTATTGGTCCTACAATATCTACTGCCACTCTTTTAAACGGTGTATCTATTAATGGCATCTGTCCCAAGGGCACCCTTGTGACCCTTCCCTTACAGACGGTTTTCTGACATACGTCGCACGACCTACAGAACCGTGTGACATCGCCATTAACACCTGGCCAGTAGAATTCAGCGACTACCCTGCTAGTGGTCTTAGCCTTACCTAGGTGTCCTGCCATGCTTGACTCATGCGCCACCCTAAGTACTTGAGATCTATATCTCTGGGGTACGACCACTTGCCAATACTTCTTACCCTCCCGAGCGCTAAACTCCCTATGAATTAATCCGTTCTTGCGTACGAATCTAGAGCTACCCCCACGCTTGCAATGTTTAATCGCGCCGGACGTGATTTTCTCAACAATTGTTCTGATGGATTCATCACGATCTTGCTCTTGTTTGAAATCATCGCGGGAAATTCCTGAGATCGATTCAGGGACTATTAATTTATGAAACGCGGTTTTATCTCGCCGTGTTTGCGCTCGCGTTTCGACTGCCTGAGCCAAAGGTATTTTAAAATCGGCCATGGTTGGAAGACGGGAACCTTCAACATTACCGATCGTCAGATCGTAAATAGGATTGTCCATACAAAGGGCATCAACAGTTCCCGTTAAGAAAGGTGTTTTTACTGTGATCCTTGCTACGGGAATGCGACCCATCGTCTGATCAAGTAACATACATGGGGATTCCCACCCGAGCATTTGGTTATCCTGCACGAGACTACGTTTGATCACTACGCCCGTACAACCAGTGTCACGCAATACCACGACTTCTCGACCGTTGACAAACCCTCTCGCGGTTGGTACACGCGCTTCAGGAAATAAACACGTGCCAAGCGAATGAATACAAGGTTCTACCTGTACGATGTTATCAGTTATACCTTTACTTTGTATAGCCACTGCTACCTTATGTATAAGTGCCTTTCTTTTAGGACAGTCTTTTTGAACATGACCCAATGAATTACACAAGAAACACCGCACACGCTGAAAAACTGGATTCCCAACTGACCTTTTTATCTCAGCTGATTTTACAGGCTCCCTAGGCATAGGTCTTACAGACTGGTTTCCAGACTTAAAATCTTTTAAAACCACGTTCTGGGTTCCCCCATGAGCTTCGGCAAATAAATCGGCTTGCTTAGCCATATCTTTTACGTTTGTGAAGACTTTCTCCTTCAGAAATTGATCTAATTCTCGCCCAACTGTATTAAATAATTGATCTCTGAGCAAGAAATCAGTCAACCGTTCAAACGTTTTCACCGCTTTGCCGCATTCAATCCACCGCTCAAAATAGTTCGCAATTCTGACGGTGAACTGACCAAAGGTTTCTCCCTTATCGGGCTTGCTATACCTGAACTTTTTACGAAAACCTTGTTCAGTGAGCTCGTACCTTTTGAGAAGTGCTTCCTTTAGGACGTCGTACTTAAACACTTCGTCCCTAGGAAGTCGCGAGTATACATCCAGTGCTTTACCTTTTAATAAAGCACTCAGATGCAGCGCCCAGTCATTTTGACTCCACTTCTGGTTTTCGGCATACCGCTCAAACCGATGAAGATAACTATCTATGTTATCTTTTTCATCGTCAAAGGGAGGTAATTTGGGGCCCCTTAATTTGCTAGTGGCAGAATCGTGTTCTCTTCCAGATGTCGCTAATTCTACCTTACGCTAATGATCCCGTTGCTTTGCTTTTTCATCTAACTCTATTCGCTTTTGCTCCGCTTCCATTTCCCATCCTATCCTATCCTTTTCGGCCTGCTTCTCTAATTCTATCTTTTCCCTTTCGGCCTGCTTCTCTAATTCTATCTTTTCCTTCTCAAATTCTATCTTTTCCCTCTCAAAGGCCCATTTCCTATCATCAGATTCCCTTTCTAATTCCCTTGCCCTTGCCCTTTCTTCCCTTTCCCGGGCTTGTTCTTCTTGAATAAATTTCCTTAGACTTTCACCTTCATACCCAAATTCTTTGCCTAAGGCAACCAAGTCCTTAAGGGATGACATGACGATTGTAATATGAATATAGATATATAACCAAACCAATACTTTAAACACGTTTATACTGGACACACGGACCTAGGTAAACTAAACAAAAATAAACTCCAACTAGAGTATTATCTTAACAGAAGGTCACGCTCAAATATAAACATTAAATGTATACCTTCACAAAAATGATTGACAGTTCACTTAATCCAACGATCCCACTTCTGACACCATTGTAACAGAATTGTTACCGAGAGGAGGGTGGATTAAATGAACAATACAAACACAATTTGTGAAAGAAAATATAAATTTATGTAATAAATTATAAATGAAAAAAATACAGATGTAACAACACAATAATTCATGCACTCAACCCACAATTACACTCACAACCATTCACAATACATGAACAAATTAAATAACAATACAAAAGGAATCTCAGATGTAAAGGGATCTCTTGGATTATACACAGATCCAAGAATCCTTTACGAAAGTTAAATAAATGCAAGTATGATTTACGAAAAAAAATAAACACAAACGACAAACTATCTATCGCACGATGGATTGCGATAACTAGCACGATCATATACTTGTATTCAATCAAGTTGCTAGTTTTTATTGATATCTATGTGATCACTTGAAATATTATTGCGATCTGACATAAGCATGCAAATACAACAATGTATTAAATTATATTATAATTTCAATACACCTATGTGTCTCCCCTGTATAACCGCACGATTCAGCAACAGTTGAATCGTCTCCCAGTTTCCCCGAGAACCGAGGGTTGACCAATACTATTATCGGACGTTTCCCTACACGGATCCACCACAGTTATACGTTCAGACAGCATACAACATCTACCCGAACCAACGGTTCCTCACTCCCCTAGATGTCTACCCGGACGTTTTACAACTCTAAGACAGCTCCGACACTCGGACTTCTAGCTTTCCGGATATTTACACGTTACACAGATATTGACGAACAGACAGTTCGACACACAGACAGATACTTCAATTCCGTTTGCACAAATTAACGGCACAAGCACATTCAGATATTTATACAGAGATGTTCCAGAACAAACAATAGATGTCCCACAACAAATCAAACGATATCAAAGACGTTTATCAAAAGATGGTATCAGATGTGTTAACAGCTACGGTATCAACGATGTTATTAGCAGCTACGGTATCAACGATGTTATTAGCAGCTACGGTATCAACGATGTTATTAGCAGCTACGGTATCAGAAACAATGTAACAACTATGTTAGCAGCTACGGTATCAGAGACGGTATCAACGATGTTATTAGATGCGCTATCAGTGATGTACTTCTACGGTATCAACGACGGAATCAGACGGAATCAGACTGAATCAGACGGAATCAATGATTGTCAGATGTTATCAGATCTACGGAATCAACGATGTTATTAGATCTCCGGAATCAACGATGTTATTAGATCTCCGGAATCAACTATAATAAACAAAACCAGACTAATAATAGTTGTCTCAAAAATAATCTAAGCTGTAGATTACGATATTTCATTTAAAGTCTAAAAGCGACTAGTAATTCCAAATATTCCACGTTCATTGCAATAAAGGCATCATTATACGAAATGATAATCTGAATAAAATTCACAATAAAACGAAATGTAATTTTAACACTCACCCCTTTGGCTGGAGATTTGCAAGACGAGGTTATCTATCCTTCGATTAGATATTTGGGTTCCCGTAAATAATAATGAGAAATCCTTAGCCTTATATACTCTCTATAGGTGAACATAAATCACATCGAGCTTATTGTGCACCACGTGAAACTAAAGTTCCGGATTCCATGTAAATTAACATCAAGCCCATGCAAATCGCTACACGCCGCTTACCCTGGAGAAAAGCACTTAATCACCCCAGGTAATGCGTGTACGACGAAATCAAGAAAATGGTGAGTTTCGTTTACAATTCAAGAACAACAAAAATCAGTTCAATTTTCGCCTAATTCTGTGACACCTTGACATAAATAATTAATTTTTACTTCTCGTATCAGAGTAATACATGAAATACTGACTTTACATGGTTTCATAAACCACTAAATCCGAAGACAATCGATACCAATGAAATATTGTATTAATCATATAACATTTCAGTTTTTTTGCTGAACTCAATGAAAAATTTGAAGTACGAATTTAATACAAACAAAATACAGACTTATATTAAGTGAACATATAGTTTATCTTGAAAAGATGAGTTCCCGAGCTTTACCTCACTTATTATCGGATAACAACATATATATCTCTTATATGCTTTTTGGGTCTGTCAATGTTCAGACCCATTATCTATGTGACATTCTAACAACCAAAACATGTTTAACACCCACCACACCACACCCCACCCCAATCAGAATAATCTTATCTAATCCACCTTATTCAATAACTCTTCTGGAAAATAACATTGTATGACACCTGTTTCAAATGGTCCAAGATTTCTCAAAAATGTGGTATGGTTTGTCTCACTCCTGACATTTTCAGCTATATGATCTTGAACTGACATATATGTCGGACCGTTGTAAAACCGACTCTAATTAAAATTAAATTTTTCCACAAACAGAGCAGATCGCAGTCAGTAATTTTATTGCGAGTTTAGCCCATACGTCAAACCTAATGGTAATGTGTCACGCTGGGAAACACGCTGACCACGTCAAAATTTACTGTCAACTTATCTCTACAGAATTTTGTACCATTTATATATATATATATATATATATATATATATATATATATATATATATACATATATATATATATATATATATATATATATATATATATATATATATATACATATATATATATATATATATATATATATATATATATATATATAGAGAGAGAGAGAGAGAGAGAGAGAGAGAGAGAGAGAGAGAGAGAGAGAGAGAGAGAGAGAGGGAGAGAGAGAGAGAGACGTAGATATATGTGTAAGATCGATAGTATGACGTAATGCTCGCATTCATCAATATGTATGAAATAAAGATAACCAGGACTTTACTGTAAACTTTATATAGACTGAGATAATTGAAAGTGTGTTTCAATTATAACTAACATATTTTGTCGTAAGAAAGATGTACACTATAATGCAGTTTTATTCATCTTGTTCTAACTGTCAGCAATACAGAACTAATACCCCAAAGTCAGGTGATTGTTTTCCGTATTACCCTAAAACAATTGTGTGTGTTGTACCTATGCACATACGATCTCCGCCTCCGAGAGATCGTCATGGAATATCTAAAGAAGATAAAGAAAATAAACACAAAGTTATTTCGAGATCATAAACACTGATTGGAAAATGCTCAAGCTGTGAATTCTCGTTTGTGCTACTTTAGTGTTCTCTGTTTACTGTAAACGCTTTTCTATTGTTTTTGATAAAAATAATTTGACTTAAAAACGTGCACAAATGACCTTTTTGGAAAGGTTGTTACAAAATGTTTTGAATCTACTCACGTTTCATGTATAGATTAGAATCCGGATAAAGTAAAACGTGTAATTGAGGCGGTTGCCGATTTTCATCATGAATTTATTAAACAAGCTGTAAGAATTGTAATGTTCACAAAGATTTGACGAGCCGTGCCTAAAAATATATATTTAATCAGATTGGAGCCATGCACAGTATCAATGTCCCTGTTTTAATAGTCTAATCGTATGATACAATAAAAATAAAATAATCTTCTGGTTGCATGCGTAGCACACAAAGAATAACGAAAAACCATTAGTACATTGCATTCTGAAGAAAAAAAATATTTCCTGCACATTGAATATACATTACAATCTATGATATTGGATACACACCAAGTGACTTTGGTTTTTTTAACCTCTTTTCTTGTGTTACCAGACGTAGTCGTTTTTATTGCATTGAAAGAGGTAATTATTATATATCTGTACCTATCTGTTATTGCTCAAACTTGATTTATATCTTGATTTGCAAAGTGTTTTTATGTAGAGTTTCAGATATTTACTTGATTTAGTCATTTAGTCATGTCATAAAAGCTGAATTTCAATTACTTTAAGAGTCTATGATGCTAGCATACGCAATAAAACCATATTTTTGTTAACTTTGGGTTTATTCAAAATGTATTCTTTGTACTTCGAAATCTTGATAGAAATGCTACCATGTTATTTGTGATTCGATTCTGAAAGAAAGGCACTAATTTACTGGAGATACTCATTATAATTTGGAGAAGAAAAAAATTATAATGAATATGCAGATTTAAATAACGTATCTTCATTGCACTAAACTTGGTATTTGTTTTAAATGACCTTCAATATCAGTGAAGAATTACGAAGTCGCCACGTATATAAAATAAAAAATAAAAACAATTTGCTTCAAGCATTAATGTGGATAGGGATTAAATGCAATTTTAAACATACCAAATGGAATTTTTTCCCACAATAATCAGATTTGTTGTAAAGCATTTTGTTCTATGGTCGCGATTCAAGCTTCTACCGTATATACGTTCTGGGTTTCGTCATAAAAGCATTGACGAATTTGATTCAAAACAATGGATATATATATATATATATATATATATATATATATATATATATATATATATATATATATATATATGTATATATATATATATATATATATATATATATATATATATATATATATATATATATATATATATATATATATATATATATATATATATATATATATATATATATATATATATATATATATATATATAGATTACAGTGTAGTTTACTGGTAATGTGTAGGTAATTTGTTCTCCGCAAAATTACACGAAGATATTATTATGATAACAGTTGAAAAGCGGATTGGCCATGGATTCAGACTGATTGTTTGGCTTTGTGCTGCTGACACTTTATACAATGTTTTCAATCTTTCACAATTGTTCATCTTATAGCTGGACATTATATACATTCTAAGACAGATTATCACAAATGGGGAAACGACTGTCCAATTAGTGAAGCTGCTATCTTGTTTCACAAGAAATATCTACTTTCACAAATGTGCGTCATTTCAAGATCTAACTTTAAACAAATCACATCTTAGAGCAATATAATATTCGTTAGAATCACTTCTTTATTGACATTACTTTTGTCAGTGTATTTACATGAGTTTTTCTGCAGCTGTTCAATAGAATTAAAAATTTAAAAAATCCTGAGGACATCCATGGAGTAGATCAAGATTATTTTCTCTTCATTAGACCGAAAAGGGTTAAGCCACACCATTAGCAATTTGTATTCAATTATAATTTTGTTCATAAGTCGTGTCCATGGTAGACCACAAACAACTTACAAATTTGATTTAGAGCAACGCTTTGTGATATACCAATAAGTTTTTTTGGATATCATCTATTCGCCAAACAGTTAGCAACACACAAATATATTGAATCTTTCTATTATTATATTTCTGAGATCTTAATTTCATATATATTTAATTTGCCGTGACTGAAATTTTCTAGCGGCTCGGAGAAAAAATATTCATCTCGTACAAATTTACAGAGCTTACAGTGAGATCCAATCGGATCACGTGCCTATGTCATAGCTGGTCCATACCTTGCAGTAGTTAAGTGCAACATAAATGATTTCAGTTTATCCCCAAACAGGACGTGTTCACATTTATTCATTTATCAAATTACTGACTCGGCCTGCTATATAATTACGGTGGTTTGTCATTCTCATTAATTCGCTAATATGCATGACATATAGTTACCGGTGTTGTTGTATATGCCGACGTGACATTTTTACGAGGAAGAGACATGGAACCTATCAAGATAAAATGGATTCTATTTAGGAAGCAAAGATTCAAGACGTTTCTACTAACTGTTTTAATTTCGTGCGGAGTAATTCTCCTCATAATTGAAACAAAGGAGTTTGTATATCAAAAGGACTTTCCAAGTTATTGTCTCCAAAGAAGTTTCGAGTTGAACAATGTGTTTGTTCCAGAATTAGAGCTATATTTAAGGATGTACAGTAACGATTATAAGACTTACAAAGCAATGTTAACTAGAAGCATGCGATATTATTGGCCAGGAAATGCATCGATGGTGGTTGTGCTTGATTCGGAAAACGAGGAGGATCACAAACTTGCAAACGCTTTAGTTCGGACTTACCCATATCCGAGAATATGCTTCCAGGCCCCAGTGGACCCAAAAGTGTATCATGGCAGGGGTCATGAAAGAATGCAGAGAGATTATTTCTACCCGGAACTATTTGCGTCAAAAGAATACATCGGATATGTTGATACTGACACTTTATTCGTCACAAGAGTAACAAAGGATCTTCTTTTTGAGGATGGAAAACCGGTAATTATAGGATTTTATGGTAGAGCGTTTTGTGGATTTTGGAGCAAAATTTCAGAAACCACAGCTGCGTTATTTAAAACAAAGGAAGTTATGAGATGCATGTCTATATTTCCAGTAATAATTAAGGTTCAGCACGTCGTAGGTGCGAGAAAATATCTTGAAAAACTTCACAACATCACCTTTGATGAATTGTACGAAAAATACGTCGTTGCCTTTGATTCTTTCGCCCAGTATAATGCCTTTTGCCAATATATCTGGATGTTTCATAGAGATGAGTATCAATTTTATTTTCAATTGATCTCTCACACGCTGGATGGCCAATGGTACGGTGAGAAACTTTCCCCTGGACGCCAGACTCCAGAATACAACGAAATCAACGTAAAACCAGAACAGAAAATTCCTAAAGCAAGGTCATCACTTCATTATCGTTATTTCCATGATTGGCCAAATCCTATGACGTTCAAGCGAACGCTCATGTCTGGATTGTGTTACTCTGGTGGATTTGAAATATGTAAAGAGAAATGTAATTTTTTCAACAACACTGCGCTGCAAGTGGAGATGTTTATATTTGATTTCAATGATTGGACCTGGGATAAACGATGCATGGAAGCGCAAAAGAGACATTATGCATCAGTACAGAAGGAATCCGAAGAAACACTTCGAAGTGCAATTCAGTTAGGATGTGACGAAATTGATTCGTTAACAATATATAATGACTAAATGGCCGTATGTTTAAAATAGTATGATGTTCATGTGTATTGCATTTACACGTATGTAGCCAGACACAAGCCATAAGTTTAACACAAGCACAATATTTGTAAAGAATTGATCAGTGCATTCTACATAGTGGCGTAACTTGAGTTTTTGTTTTCCTGATTCGCTCTGATGTGTTCAGCTACATGCATAAGGCCGTATACAAAGATTTATTTCATATGTCGTAATTCTCATTTGTCTTCTTTTCTTTGTGGTAAGTTTCACCCATGTTGTTTCTTTCAGCTTCTCTTTGTGACGTTCCTTGCAAAAGAACTTTAGTGGATTTTACTTTTCCATGTATATAATTGCATTATTAAATCGGTTTTTTAAGTCAAACTTTGACTGTGATTGTTGTACTTCTGATATCGGCAAGCATCGAAATTACTTTTGCTGCGAAAATAAAGGTTTGTTGATTTCCTTTTTTCCTGTAACTTTTATATTTAGAACATTCATGCTATAGGTAATGGTTATTACATTTTCGTAGTAAGATATGAAAGAATTTGTTTCGGATTATTTCTGCACGACCTTTGGAAGTGTAGTATTCATTCTAGTAAATGAACTGATATTTTCCTGTAAGCCTTTATATTATATACTCATTTTCTTAATTACCTATGACTTAATCACAAGAAACATAGTAATTGAATATATGCTGTATTCAATCATAAATACACAACTGTAGTTTCCACAATACAGAATTACAATATCAATGCACACATTGTTTCGATAAGAAGTATCGTGTTGATTTACTTAAAATAGAAACTTAGGGTCATATTGTTAACGAATGCGCATTGCAACGTTTTCATTTGGTGAAATGAAAGAAGTTTGTTTTTATGTCGATCCAACTCAAATCTGCTTTCTTAATGTTTCGGGTCAGGTCCTGATACTTTTACTATTTATTTTGCTTTATCAATAGCGGGGAAAACTATTTTGCTCTGAGTTATGGCAACATATTATCCATGATATTATTTGCATTAATATAGCTTACCTTGATATTAAAAGTATAAAAAAAATATTTCAGCTAAAAAGAAAATCATAGTGCCGCCCATCATCACTTAAATGAATGACCAGTGAGTTATACTAGATGCAATTGGTTTGAGTATGCAAATTCTTGTATAAGTTGTAGTCGAAACGGTATAAAAAAGTTGGATTGTTAAGCTTGCATTTATAGGTCATACCATGAAAGGTAACGTACTGATATTGGAAACCCTATTGATAAATGTAAGAATGGTCGATACTGAAGCCTTGAATTTTATAACAAACCTATGCATATAATCGGCAGAGAAAATTAGAGTGGGATGCCTACGCCCGGACAAGATATTTTTTAAAAAAAGGCTGATAACATAAAATACACTTACTTCACAAACTAGAGCATACTTAGTTCAAAAGTGCGCAAAATAAAAACGGTAAGGTGATTAGCAGTCTTAGAAAGTAACACATATACTTAACACATTCATATTTGCTAGTAAATCACTCGAACATGTATATATCGGTCGGTTATTTTGGCCTGAAAACTATCCGAAAGTTGGATTTTACCGGAATATAATTTAACAATATCAAAATTTGGGTACCTAGTGGGGATAAATGACACGTGTTAAACAAAGAATACAGATATACAAATAATAAAAATATAAAAATACAGTTTTATTTGTAATATTCTCCATTAAATTGTGACAGTGACAACATTTGTGTGCAAAATGAAAATTTTTAAAACCATTTTGTCACGAATACTAAAATCATGCTGTTAATATGGCTACAGTCGTGACAAGATTCCTCGGGAATGTACGTGCGTTCTCTATTGACGTAAACTACCAAAGTACCGGAACTGTGAGAAAGTACTGTGATATATGCCGTCGGAAAAAATACCAAGTCTATAGTAATATCACGCACCTTTAGAAGGTTTATCGGTAGAGAAAGTGACAGTTATCTGCCAGCACCCTCTTAAAAAAGTGATTTTGTGTTTGGTCCTTTCACAACTTCTTGACATCATAATATAGATATGTTACCTCTCCCCTCTTATTATTGTTTTTTGGGGGGGTTTCTTTTGTCTTTTCTTTAGTTTTTGTTCTCGTTTTTTTTGTTCCTATACAGAACGGCACGATAGCGACAATTTTTTATTTCCATTGTCATTACTCTCTCTCTCTCTCTCTCTCTCTCTCTCTCTCTCTCTCTCTCTCTCTCTCCTCTCTCTCTATCTCTCTCTCTCTCTCTTGGAATGTCGTTAACTGGTATACAAGTTTAGTTTAATTGGGAAAGATCAAACGAGAATCCTTGACAATTATAATGTAATGTTGGCTGTCAAACCATATCGGTATAAATAGTCACGATAGATTGGTACCGACACAATGCAGATCATTATTTGTTATGTAAGTAAAACATTTGTACGAACACTTTTGTATTTTTGTAAAGACGAAAATATTGTATAATACCAGATAGTCTATTCGTCTTTCAGGAAGTAAAATAGCAGTGTATAGGACAAACTCTACCTTTGTTAATAATAAAAAGTCCGTTTTCTGCTTCGTTTGCTTGTATTATTTAGGATAATGTGATTAATCGGCTTTAACAGGACGTTATGCTACAAAATGAATGCTCTAACAGCAAACTAAATATGAGTTGCTTAAAATAGACTGAGTTTAGTTTTACCAATAAAAGCCTACTTAAGTCAAGCTATGATTTATAATTATCTGCACAAAAACATCGAATGCATTATTGGTTTTGATCATTATAGATAACATTAACAGCTAGAATTAGATACGACCCTCAAAGGATATTAATTGAAAAATGTTAATAAATTTATCTTTGATGCTTCAAATTTCTAAATGTCGTGTGATGAGGATTTTGTTCAATATAAAAAGTCAGAAATCGCATTTAAAAAGGATCGGAATTACATACGTAATATTGTCATTTGACTCCTTAGTATGTTGTCTGAGACGTGAGGGGGCATTGAATGTATTTGCAAATGAAAGGGTAGCCTATAACATTATTTCCCCTTCTCTTATAGTGTCGTTAGAAATTTTAATTAATAATGATCGCTTTTCTAATGTATTCTAAAACTCAGGTTTCTAATCACTGCTGTATCTATATGTATGTTCATGCAGTTTCATATGTCCATTCACATATACCACTTACATTTACAGTGATGAAAAAAAGAATGGGGTATTGGTGATCAACGTTTCTTGGTAAACTGGCTATTACAAAGTTAGGTAGTATGTGTTGCATAAAACAAAGCAGGCAACACCTCAATTTCCTCTTGGTCCATTCTTTGAATAGACCTTCAAAATCGTGTCCAATCGTAAGTGTGAAAGAAAAAAAAATCTTCCATTTGACTTTGAATGCATGTTTCGAGTCCTCTTTTCACATTTGTAACGTACCTTATATACCCATGTTATCGAAGCGTACATTGTCTTTTACGTTAATCTGATGGTACATATAGGTCTAGCGAGTTTTTGTTGTTTGCATTTTATATTTTACCTGTAATAATAATTAACCATTCTAGCAAGAGTGCGGGTTTTGATAATAATTGCATCTGCCCTAAAACTATGAAATAGCATGTTACCTTCGATTGTATTTTTATAGTTTTACATAAACGTTTCTGTAAGTAATATTTTAACATTTATAATGCTCTAATAATTATCACACATGTTATTTTTCGTCCCATCATATGCTTGGATACGTTTGCAATACACTGTACTGTTCAAATCCTTTCTCGTGATGTGGCAAAAGTTTACATATACTACTAAAACATGAGTTGAAAATATGTATGGCTACATCTTCTCTATCCTTTTAGGATACAAGTAAATCTTGATCTCAAACTTCATTTGTTTGCAAAAATATTTTACAACTTGTTTCGAATGATTTTCATTTGTTTTTTTTTTTTTTTTCGTGTGACCTTTTGGAAACTGAATTTTGAATGTAACAGTTATAGCAAACTCTTACTTACCAAGTTTACCTTGATATTTATCATCCTGTCTATCTAAGCTTTGAGCCGAAAATTGAGATGTCTAGTCTAGAGACAGTTTCTCATATTATGGCTGCCATGTCAAATTTTGTAACAAGCTAGCACCATTGGTATGTATAGACTAAGGCCAGCCTGAATTAATAAACCTCTGCACTGATTTAAACAATTAACAACATAAACAATGTTTCCAAGGTTTCCACATTCAGATAGACGTTCTAAAGATGATAGGTCGGCATACCTAGTTTAGGTTAAAAAAATAAACATTATTGCCTTAAGGGCAATATTTTGAGCGTCATAATTCAAAACCAAAACACAACAAAGAGAAACGGTTGAACATTGCTTTTCAAAATATTTCTTTCGCGATTTATGAAAAAGATTATGTTTGTAGTAGCATCAACCATGTGAATTGTTTATCTTTGTGCGTTTAGTTGACGGTTTATCACATCCAAACAGTATCTAGCACAGGTGTGCGTATCAACTTGGACTAATAAACCAGAACATGTCATTTGTTTTTCATGCACCCGATTATATAAGCTATGTAAAAGGCTATCAAATCAAGACAACAAGATGGTTCGCACAAACCTGCTCATCTAGCCAGTGCTAATAATACTGAATATACTAAACCGAT
This sequence comes from Unio pictorum, assembly GCA_030141615.1. Lineage (NCBI taxonomy): Eukaryota > Metazoa > Mollusca > Bivalvia > Unionida > Unionidae > Unio > Unio pictorum. Next base: position 247,484 of record JARLTB010000061.1, read on the forward strand.
CAATATTAATACAAACTGAATTTTCTAATAAAATGACCTGGAAGACGTATTATGTGATATAAAATGAAATGCACGATATCTACGAGGTTATAAATGATAGAATGTTGACAGACGTGAGACGCATATTAATATCACTTTGACTTACGTATACTGTCATGACTTGTGTCGACCTCATGCTAATGTGTTTAGTTCTTTCTATAAAAGGTTGCATTAAACTATTTGGTTGAAAATATAAATAAATAATTAAATATTATTTTACGTTTCGTTCCTTAAAGGTGGATGATTCCTTTCTAGTGATGATATTCATTTGGGCCATGGTTGTTATGATCGTCTTATGTAATGAAGCAGAATGTTTGGTTATCTCTTTAGCATGTATAGTAATGTTTGGTTATCTCTTTAGCATGTATAGTAATGTTTGGATATCTCTTTAGCATGTAAAGTAATGTTTGGATAACTTTATAGCATGTATAGTAATGTTTGGTATCTCTTTAGCGTGTATAGTAATGTTTGGATATCTCTATAGCATGAATAGTAATGTTTGGATATCTCAATAGCATGTATAGTAACGTTTAGTTATCTCTTTAGCGTGTATAGTAATGTTTGAGTATCTCTTTAGCGTGTATAGTAATGTTTGGATATCTCAGTAGCATGTATAGTAATGTTTGGGTATCTCTTTAGCGTGTATAGTAACTTTTGGTTATCTCTTTAGCATGTATAGTAATGTTTGGATATCTCTTTAGCGTGTATTGTAATGTTTGGATATCTCTTTAGCGTGTATTGTAATGTTTGGATATCTCAATAGCATGAATAGTAATGTTTGGATATCTCAATAGCATGTATAGTAACGTTTAGTTATCTCTTTAGCGTGTATAGTAATGTTTGGATATCTCTTTAGCGTGTATAATAATGTTTGGATTTCTCAATAGCATGTAGAGTAATGTTTGGGTATCTCTTTAGCGTGTATAGTAATGTTTGGATATCTCTTTAGCGTATACAGTAATGTTTGGATATCTCAATAGCATGAATAGCAATGTTTGGATATCTCAATAGCATGTATAGTAACGTTTGGTTATCTCTTTAGCGTGTATAGTAATGTTTGGATATCTCAATAGCATGTATAGTAATGTTTGGGTATCTCTTTAGCGTGTATAGTAATGTTTGGATATCTCAATTGCATGTATAGTAATGTTTGGGTATCTCTTTAGCGTGTATAGTAACGTTTGGTTATCTCTTTATCATGTATAGTAATGTTTGAATATATCTTTAGCGTGTATAGTAATGTTTGGATATCTCATTAGTATGTATAGTAATGTTTGAGTATCTCTTTAGCGTGTATAGTAATGTTTGGATATCTCTTTAGCATGTATAGTAATGTTTGGATATCTCTTTAGTGTATAGTAATGTTTGGATATCTCTTTAGCATGTATAGTAATGTTTGGATATCTCTTTAGCGTGTATAGTAATGTTTGGGTATCTTAATAGCATGTATAGTAATGTTTGGGTATCTCAATAGCATGTATTCTAACGTTTGGTTATCTCAATAGCATGTATAGTAATGTTTGGTTATCTCAATAACATGTATAGTAACGTTTGGGTATCTCTTTAGCGTGTATAGTAATGTTCGGATATTTTTAGAGCATGTATAGTATTTGCCATCATTTACCAAACAATTATCTTTTGGCAGTACATTCTTTTCCTGTCGTTTTTCCGTTTCTCGAATTCCAAAATGTCATTGCCTCATTGTAATGTTGATCTTTATAGCTTCAACGTCCTGCTAAGTCAAGCAGCGTTATTCAAGGTGAAATAGTTTACGATTTCTTAACATGATTGGGGGTGTATAGATATATTTTCCAAAATCATACACTAAGATGTTTAACATTATTCAAGTACGACTGAATTTCAGTAATTTTAATCACTTTATTTCAGGCAGTACCTTACTGAATATACCATTTTTTGTTTACCAAGTTCGTGTCAATGTTCAGTATTGAAAACTTCGCTAATATACAGAATACATCTAAAATATTATGTGAATTATTGCAATTGTATACTGTAGAAAGGCTATTGAAGAAACCCAACGAGGATATCTAAATTTGTCTGCTCCCCACCCCCATGTATTTTCAAACTATTTCATATGGTTCAAAGTCTTTCTTAGCATTGTATGATTCTCAGTCAGACATTTCATCTCGGCGTACAAGGACAAATGTTTAGATGGGTGCAATTTAGTGCGTGGTTTAATCTGGTATTGGTTGTACTACACACACTATATACAAATTACAGTCAATTAGTTTAAATGAGGACTAAAATTCAATGAAAGGAGCTATTTTTAGTGTTTAACATTATGTTTAAAAGCATCAGATATCAAGACATTGCTGTTATGCATGTAGTCAGTTAAAATCTGGTAGATTGTCTAGAACACAGATAATAAGTTCCATAAATATGTTCTTTATATGAGTCATCGTAATGGTAAGTGTACATTTTACTTGTTATATTTACTAACTACTTCTAGAATTACGTAGAAAATAAAATATTGCATGTATTTTTAAACGGTCATTATGCAATGGTAGCGTTTGTTATAGTCAGACAGAAATGAGTACAATATTCAAAGTGTATTTAGTTTCTTTGTGTGCAGCCGAAAGCAATTCGGAATAGACACACACACGAGATTGATGTCGCATACAAATTAACTTGCTTGAATCACCAAAGACACCAGTTCCGGTCGATAGATCTTCGACAATAATACTAATTGGTGCAATTACAATAGTTGTTGTTGTCGTGATTCAAATAACACCAGATGCTGCCGCACTAAGACCTCTAAAATGATATACGATTAAACTTGCGCGTATGTACTTCACGATGAGCTCGGTTTGTTTGGTTATTTCATTTCGATGCTGTTTTCAGCTTCGATTATTTATTCATGCCGGTATGAATGAGGATTCTTCATATTCTTATATTAATAATCCAATTGCTTATTTTAAATGCAGGGGCAATACGCCGTTCAAATCAATTATTTTGTTATAACTGGCACAATTGTCATGCATTAATCAAGAACTCCTACGTAGGAAAAATTGATGTCAACGGCGATTGTACCTTCTGGTGGTTTGACAACCCCTTCATACAAAGATACAACGAATACTCTAGCATGCTGAACATATAACACTCGTCTTTGACCAGTAAATGTTACCCGAACAAGCGCATTCTTCTTAAATAACATCTGAGGTCATTTTCGTCTTAGATGAGTCAATGTTGGTGTAAGCTATTCATTGATGAAAATAAACATGGTGGATATATATATATATATATATATATATATATATATATATATATATATAATCCCGAAGAAGCTTTATAATTGCAGTTGAAAAGAACGTTTGTGCATTTGCCTAGGCGATGATTTTAAGTTGGTAGTGGTAGATATCTTTGGTTCCTAACAACAGTGTTTACTTGGTTCCTAACAAAATTATATGACAGTTCATGCGAGAGATTGGTAACATCAGTTTTAATCAGAAAGGTGCATCCAAATTGTGATTGATGCTAACATTTGCTGATCAAACCCCGTCGGTAGATTCTGCAACCTGATAACCGCAATTAGAATCCAAAGCTTTTATAGCAATTATAAGATTTAGTCTTAAACAGATACTCCAATGACGGTTACGAACTCATCGGGATAAAGGTTAAGTGATTTGAACTGAACTTCATCTCCAGCAACAATTGATTTTGAGAATGCCACAGTGTAAAATTCAATGACAATGTTATCCGAGCTGATAATCCGTGATATCAGTGAACATAATCAGTACCAATGTGCCGCTTAGAATTAATTAACATTTCAATTCGAGCCCCCTTATCATTACTTCCAGTTATGATAAACAAGTTTGATCCAGACTCGCGCACCTGCAAGACGTGACGTTTGTGTCTGTCAAAACCGTTTCCACCAAGATAAGTTAAATTAAATTGACCACTCGATCATTTACTAAATTGGTCTCTCTCTCTCTCTCTCTCTCTCTCTCTCTCTCTCTCTCTCTCTCTCTCATTAAAATTGTCATAATTGCTCTAAAATCAATTTAATACGAGTGGTGAGCGGGCACGTGACCGATTTATTCTTGCACGTATTGTCTTGTTGCAAAATAAGCTGTATTAACATAATTGTTTTAATAAATGCGACCGACGCGCTGTCTGGTTCTATGTTTTAGTGACTTGAAGCAGCTTCTTTGCGGCAGAGCTTTTGAACTTGACATTAATATCTTCAATTTCTACGTTTGACGATTCTCAATTGCCAGTGTGATCTTTAAAACTGATCAGGGCATCTGGTTAGACGTCACCAACCTTGCAGATAAACTCAGATAAATCCGGTTTGGTTGGAAACAAAGGCTCAGATTCATATCAAAGGCGTCATCCAGCTGAGTAACTTCCGTAAACGGTAATAATCATTGTGTATTATAGCATAGGTACTTTAATGTGACATCAATACACGTTTGCGGTGTTGGGGAACGTTCTAGTGCACGAAACGCTTCAAACACAAGATGACTATATACAGAGTTATCGATTCACGAGCACAGGCGCTCCCATGTTGATACTGGATCAAATACCTCTTTGACATATGCAATAGTATAAATTTCTTACATAAACAATTAACATCTTCAACTGGCGGTGCAAGTCCATACCAGTCGTAATATAAACAATTTTGAGATGTTACAACGTATGCGACACAGTGAATGCCAGAGCCTGCTGATGAAACCTGAAAAAAATGACAAGTTCGCGTCTGCTTAGCATCATCAATGCAAATGTATCTCGCATAAAAATACCAGAACACTGTTTGATTTTTCAATTGCGAGTGAATTAGGTTTATTCAGCGGACGGGTCAACTGCGTGATATTATGTGCCCTAATAATCGAGGGCGTTAGTATGGGGGTATTTGACGGCTCGTGCATTGTAATAAAAAGATCTTTTCTTTTTATAAAGCCAGAGACCGCGTTTTTCAAAGCTTGTATTGATGCAGTACTTCCAACAATGCTGTAATTGCCTTAAGGAATGGGAATATATCACCAGTCTTTTGCACATCTTTCATCTCTGACTTGGACATTTTAAAAGTTTCTGGGGAGTTTTTTTCTGTTTGCCGCATAGGATGAGCGAGCTTTGTTTGTTTCAACTACACAGTGACATTCCCGCTTAATTTTGTCAGCTAAAGCTTTACTACTTGCGCCTTTTAGTTTTGCAAGTTGATTCTCATTATGACCTATCCTCACTTCGTGATAGGTGACTATTCAGTAAAGTATGGAACACTTCAATTATGACTGTTCGCCAGATGCATTATCTCATTCATTTGACTATTAGCACCCTCCAACAACATTCTTGTCAGAAACATATCACAACATAACAATAGACACCACACCAGCACCCACCAACACGATTTGTGTCAGTAAAAAATCACAACATAATAATAGCCACCAGAGTAACACCGACAAATGCACGAGAATGCATGGCGAAAACGCATTGCCTGAACAACGCAATGTGTTCCAATTGAAAGTAATAAATCAGGTACAGTGTCATACACACACACACATACACACACACACACGCACACACACACAATTTCTCTTCATTTTTGTTTCTCTGTAAACAAAAAACATCGTACGTAACTCTCCAATAACAGCCACTTTGTTATAAATGAATCGTTAGCAAGCTTCCATAGAAGGCTTAACTGTGCTAGGAAACATGTATTAACAAATAACACGCATATATTATGTGCTAATTATTTACAAACATCGCAGTGTGTTTCTTTCCTGATTTATGCATGGATAGGCTATCCTGTCTCTAGAGGGCGCTGACAGAAAATGCTAACAATGCAAGTAAAATGTTCTTTCAAGCTTATATTTTATTACAAGGTCGCATGTAAATCATGGTCAAATATTTCTTTAGTACAAGGTCACATGTAAATTAATCTAACAGATACCAGTTGTTATGAACAAGAGTATAAATCTAAACATCAATAATGTTTTCAAACAATTTAAATATTAAACAAATTCTTAAACCAAAATAAATTACCTATTTTGAGATTGTTTTATAGATATTAGGAGATACATGGGTAAAGACATTTTATAAAGTAAATTAATACCGCGTGTATAAGGACAGGGATGAATAAGAACTGTGCCTATGAGAAGAATCTATAAGAAAATGTCTTTATTCTAATTATCAACTTTACCAATAAATGATATACATCCATGGTTCTTGACATGGAAAATGTAAATCAAATATAATATAGATTGGTTTTGACACCAAACATATGTAGTTTCATGTGCTTGGAAACATTTTAAATATTGCATATTTATATCTCGAATAAATTTATGATTGTAACGTCTCCTTCTTGGATATAGATACTTTATCTAGGAAATGACCTCTTTCGTTATTATGACCGGTATAATTGAAAAGATAGAATATCAACATAGAATTGTGCAATATTATTGGGAAGGAATAATGCAATACGATCCTCCTTAGACAAGAATGAAATAACACATTTAATTCAACACATTAATAGTATTAATATAAATTGATCTTAAATGCACGTGACTTAAGAGCAGGATCTAATTTGGATTTATTTCATCATCATAACGAGCGGTGAAAAGAGCGCAATGTCCACGACTGGTTGCATCATTTCTCCCTACAGTGTCCAACGTTTCTTATGTCCTCGAGGCTTCCTATTCCGACTGCCCCATCCTTCTTGGGCTTCCAAGAGTTTATTTTGAACTCGTAACTTTCCCTTTTCAAAATTCACTCGTCACTTCTCTCTTTTACGGACTACACTCGTCTTTCTTTATTTTCAGACTCTGTATTCATACTGCCGATTCCTTAACGGACACAATTATCTCTAAATCGCTAGTTGTACCACTTTCTAGATGTACGAAAACTTCCTTCACTTACTTTACTTTACTCAGAACACAATAGCAATTCAAACACTGTGTAAAAAGAATACATGCTGTAGTACCTTGCCATACATTACCACGTGAGCTTTCAGTTGAAACTTTAATGATGCTAATTCATGTGCAATTACTATTGTATAACATTCACAGATCTTCACCCACTTCCAAATTATTTAAACATTACAAAAGCAAATATAATAAGTATTTATCGTTAACTCACGATAATCAGTATCCTCTTAACAGACAAAATAAATTATTTCATATTTATTTATATAAACCTATAAATCCTATAAATGTTGCACATATGAACATTTGGATCGCATGCAACCAATCCTGCTAATGAACTAATAACTGTAAAAGTAAAAGATAAATTGCATAGAAAACCTAGCATCAACACATTTCTCATCTGAAATGTAATGACGATACATTATATGGAACCTAGTCATGCTGGAAATATTTGCAATGCATGAGCTCCCTTGGCTCTCACTTGGTATTCTGTCCATCCCACGACCCATATTGTACATGTGAATGCTGACATGCATGTTTTGAGAAATTGGAATTTGTAAAATACTTATGGTTTATTAGTGGATTGAAAATTTTTTTTTTTACTGCAATTGATTTATTGTCTCGGATTTTTCGTTTGCTGAAATTTGGATAAGTCATATTTTCTGAATAAACGATCTCATGAGTAGCTCTGGTTATAGTTTCAGAGCCCATTTGCGATATAGAGTGATTGACTAGAAGTTAGATAGTTTGATTCTAGCAAATAGTCTAGGGCCTAAGCGGTCGAGGACAAAATCATAAGGTACAGATTGCGGTCCGATATGTAATCCGGAGTCTTTGTGTTCTTAATGATAGCGTTTTGGTTAGTTGGGATGGTTCTGTAGAATAGGTTCATGCAGGGTTCTGGAGCCTAGGGATCCCTGGATAAAGGTCGTCAATTAAGCTATTAACATACTGCATTTGCGATCAGATCTCACAGAAACCCGTTTAGGTGGTATCAGAAAACAAAAACACAGTCGCATAGGAGATACACCATCTCATTTCATGTTAGCTTTCTCACTCCTTTCTTTACCTCTTTTCCGTACATACGTATCCTCTCATATGTGTGATATATACGACATAGGTGATGTCAATTTTCATTGATGGGTTTAATATTACGAAACTTGTTTCTGGAGTTTTCGCTTCATATATATGCAAAGTATACGCATAATGTGAATTTAAATAATATTTAGTCATAATACGGAATGTTCCAATAGGATACTGGTGAGTGCGTGGCAGATTTGATTGCTTTATCTGTCAATTAATTAACTTTAGGACCTGAGTGACTAGGCAACCAATGAAGGCTTATAGCCAATTTTCTTCCCTTTGAATAACACGTTGGCAGCATAGAACCAAGCGGTCCTCTATTACTTTCGGTTTATATTCGGCTTTAGAAACAAACAAACCATTTATTGCATTTTCATCTTGCTTTACAACAATATCTTGAGAGAGCGAAGGACCCATGCTCCCAGTGCGAAAGAAATGAGTTTATCGACAGTAAAGAAAAATTAGACATAATCGGTGATATTGTTATCGAAAATAAAAAATCACCCAACTCTATAAAATATGAATCAAATAATAGGTATGTTCTATTGTGTTTCGTGTGTGCATAAATATTAAATTGTATGTTTGACTGTTTGTTTTTACATTATTATTTTAATGATTCAGATTTCTTTAGAGACTGTTATTTCTGATCTAGTCATACATATAACATTGGCATGATGATACATATCATTTATAAAGTGATGACAATGACGTAATTCTTGTTTAAAATATAAAAACGTCATCCGTTTCGTTCAAAACATGTTGTGCCTGTATGTATATTCTAAAGACAAATATGTGTGTGTTCGAATGGACAGATGACCAATAATATGTCCGCATGGGATATTATGCAATACTTTATCACAATAACAATGACATGCTTGATCTTGCTCATCACCTGGTAGAACAAATATATTTCGTCATAATTTCAATGTGTGAAGTTTATAGTGCGTATACTTAGATTCCGTGCAAGTTCATATCAGTGCATATCAAGAAAGCCAGGTGAGTTTGTTAAACGTGTTATGCGCATGAGCAGGCTTGCTGTAGATCAAATATGATTGGATGTTATTATACAAGCCTATCATCTAGATTTCTGAAACTTACTGAAAGATTTATCTGCATATACTGCTCATTTACTGACTTAGCTCAATCTTCATGTATAAGGCTTTGAGCTGAGTATACATTACTTATTCAGTTAGGTATTTTCCAGGAAAAGTGTTAGGCGTTGGTCTATATTTTGCTAAGTTTTTAATAGGACACCCTGTATCATTTTATTTTACTTAATCAAAGCTAAAAAAGGGTTTGGAAGCTCAATGATGATCATATGTCACTGTTTCTTAGCAGTTTGTATTGGGCACAACACTAAATCTCTACCACAAAATTGAAGGAATATTGGTACCATGTCTTCAAAATAGATCACTGTCACAAAGAATAATGTTCTGAGGATATACTTAATTAAACTAACTTTAACGGAAATATCTCAAGATTACCCCATACATTTAGAAACCAAATGTGTTATGATATGTACATTTACAGTTGTCTTTGTTGTTTGTTTTTAAGATTAGATTTTCCCATTATTATATACCTAATTGAGTTTGTCCACGGGTATGAGGTTGCAAAATCTGCAGAAGGTGTATTGGATCAGCTGGCAGCGGAGGTAAATACTTTTGCCTTCTTGTCGGTGAATATCTGCATTACAGTCGGGTTACCAGACCGTCATACCCACTGAAATATAACCTTTTTAAGGGTCAAATATAAATTAATAGCTGGAATCATACTGATTGTACCACTACCAACTGAACACCAACTTGGACTTAACAAACAGGCAAACGCCCAATATGTTAAAATGAGTTGATAGATGTAAAACCCTTTCGTGATTATTTATACAATGATGAAGTGGCATTCACCGATGTATCCACACCGGTTAGGTTCACTAATTAAAATTTTACACCATTAATGCCTCAGCTGATACAAAACTAATTTCAACTGTTATTGAAAAAGGATGCACTTGTTCGGGAAGAGGCGTAGCTGGGGGGTGGGGCAGGGGGTACATATGTCCCCGGGCGCCATACTAGTGGCTAATCATGAAATACATACGCTCGTGTTCAGTCGTAGATGCCGAGTTCCTGCTGCGGCAGCAAGTGTCGGTCTTGGGGTGACCTCATCAAGTACTGTATGTGCACCAAGCGGTATTATTATTAGGACTACATCTACAGTAACCGGTGTCACTGTTAATGCTTTTTAACATACTACAATAAGGATTATCTACCTATTATGAATTGCTTGAGATCACACAGTGTAGTATAAAAACCATCAATAAATTGTATTCAGTCGCAATTAAAGATAAATTAATCAGGTAGGAATTTTTTTAATTGTGATGGCGAAAATTGAAAATCTATGACCGGTACAAGCGCAAATTAGAAACAGGTAAGATTTACATACAGAGAAAGTCAAATGAAATTGGTTACAGATCGAAAATACATTAGCTCGCAGTGTGTGTGTGTGTGTGTGTGTATTGATTGCCACAATATACTTGCTTGAATGGGCACACTTTGCGAGAATTTGTTTCTACAATCACAATAGAGCATATGTTTTATTACTCAAGTAGCACAGAAGACTTTAGGCTTTGTTTTATAAATTCTTTGTGGTCACTGAATCTGAACAAAGCTACCCTCGTGACTGGCTCACTCACATGACGTAGGCGTTTACCCCCTCCGACAACATTTAAAGTGTTAAACATGTTTCGACAGCGTGGGTACAACTATGTCATGGGGTAGAGCCGATGTTTCGACAGCGTGTGTACAACTATGTCATGGGGTAGAGCCGAGAACGGGTATTAGTGAATCCAAAAAGTAACAACAAATGATAAAATTTGCAATTTCATACTTCGAGTAGTAGTAGTAGTAGTAGTACTAGTACTAGTAGTAGTACTTCACGTTATAAAACAAGTTACATTGTTTTTGTTATATCAAGAGATATATGAGTAAAAAAAATATATCAAGTAAGATAAATCTTTAGAAACACACTAGTTGCACTGTCCTGCATTCATTTAAATTCTGTGGAATGAAAAAAAAGTGGTTTGAGTTTTCATCTAGGTCAAATTTATGTTCAGATATTTTAGAAATTCAGTTTTCCTAACATTTATATTCCTTTAGTGCGTTACGAGTCAATGTGTCTCTGAATCAAAAGGATGATAATAAAGAAGTTTTTTTCTGTAGTTGGGAAGGTAGGTAAGACATCCAAGCAAACCTAAAATATTCATTACCTCCTAAAGCAGTACAACAACAATAATTGCTTGCTGTTGTTTTTGTGGACAGACAAGCAAGTGTAAAATACCAAATCAAAAGGGTTCTCCTTAGCGTAGTAAGGCAGAGAGGATTTCACTTTCCCCGGCCCTATAATTCATAAGCAGATTTAACAAGCTGCTAAGAAGTATGTTACATAGTTCGTGCAGCCAAATCAGCCATCTGCACTAGAAAAATCGCCGAACGTTCAAAACAAGAAAGAGCTGTTAAAAGCCTTTTCTGAAGCAATTAATACTCCCTCCTCGCGATTTAAATATCTACCGCCCAGATTCTAAACTATTATTAATGTAAAACGAAATCTTATAAAAAGTGGCTTTATTCCAACTTGTATCTCATCCGATTCCAAAAATTAATATGCTCTTCCTGCATATCACTCTCGTCATAGTAATGAAACTTTCCTTCTGAGAGTAGTTAAACGGTCTGCTCTCTGCTTTGGACAGTAAAAATATTACCGTTTGCGAAAACGTTCAAATTTCTGTGGCATTCGACACAATATACCGTGATATATTACTTCACCTTCCCCAGTAAGTATTTGGCATTCAGGATGTCTGAAGTCTTACTTTAGTCAATACGACACTTATTGTGTCCATATATGGAAAACATTCTAGCCGATTTGAACTATGTGTTGGTGTTCCACAAGGCTCTGTTTTCAGTCCCGTTATATTCATTCTGTACATTCAGCCAATCTCAAGTTGCGTTTTAACTTTACGCTGAAATACGCAAATCTAGCTGCCCTATGGAAGCGGATGATTTCATCCAAGACATTACAGAGTTACCTTTTTTGATGTGAAGTCATGAATGGCATGTACCAAGCAGTAGATAAGTTATGACAAAACTGAAGACAGCCTGATCATAACGCAATGTATATCTCACATTCACGTCCATTACTTAAAACAATAAATATTAGCAATAACGGTATTAAATTCACATCGTCAGTACGAAATCTAGGCGTCATATCCTTAAAGTACGTATGCAAGTCTGCATAGCTGAAGCTGAGTGTCACCAGTTCCATTAAAAAGATCTTTTGATTGATGTCACTAAAACAGTACGTTACTTAGTACTTTCAAGACTGACTGGATTATAGCAATTCTCACCTGTCTGGCTTGTCTCCATATCTCCTACAGAAATTCAGAAATCTAAAACCATGGCTGCCTGGGTCGTAATTCAAGTACGTACAACTTAGAATACTTCCTCTTCACAACCATACATTTAACTAACAGCCTTCAGAAGTGAAAGATCAGCATGGAGACTCGGTCGCGATTCCCAGCTTATGTATTGTAGACAATAATAATAATAGCAACAATACCAGCAAAGGCAACTAATTACCGAATATACCGGTAATGCTATTAATTATGATGATGATTGTAATAATAATAATAATAATAATAATAAGAAGAAGAAGAAGAAGAAGAAGAAGAAGAAGAAACAAGAACAACAACAACAACAACAACAACAAAAAGAAGAGGTAGAAGAAGTATGAGACCAGCAAAGATATATACGGAACACTTAGAACCTATTTATAAACAATTTCAATGAATGGAAATTATACTGACAACATCTCAAGTACCGGAAAATAAACATTATGCCAGTAATGAATTTGTATTGGGTAATTTAGAGTTTAATCTTATTGTTTGGCATTTAATAATATAACATGTCACCCATTTTAGGAGGTAATTCAAACTACAGACTTCAGTCACGGAATAGGATAATTAAAAATTACAATTCCTATCATCACGCTCTTAAGCAACATAAACATACAACTAGAACTCTACTAATAAAACAACAATATATCTGCAATGAAAACACAATCTAATGTAGGTTTACTTAATCAAGAACAATATTTTGCACTGGACTCCAAGACGAAAACAAGAACAACGCATCCGAATAATCCTGATCTACGAAAAGATATAAGTACTTACAAAATGTATATTTTATGTAAGTAAATTAAACTGGAATGTTTGTTACGACAGATTCATTGCCAACATATCTCGGAAAGTTTCATAACTTACTGCCACACAGTTAGAAAGTAGGTAGTGACATATATTAAAAGGAGATGATGGATAATATTAAAGACAATGTCTAAGTTATCGTTTAAAGGGAGGTAACTCAAACAGATCACTAGCCTCATTCATCATCACCTATTAAAAGGATATACGATATAACTAACAAGGGCGCGAAGCAGCTAAAACTTTCCTAACGTTACAGTTAGATAGTTAAATGTATGCTCTTGAAACGCTTAAAAAGCAGGAGCTTCTGTGGGCTTACAATGAACCACTCGCCTACTTCTGTACACACCCCTCACTCCTTTTGCTCGATCCAATGTAGGTATAACACAATTAATCAATACGACCTTCTCCATCAGCTTCCAAACCCCAAGACAATATGTCTGTCTGTCTGTCTGTGTGTCTGTATGTCTGTATGTATGTATGTATGTGTGTGTGTGTATGTATGTATGTATGTATGTATGTATGTATGTATGTATGTATGTATGTATGTATGCATGTATGTATGTATGTATGTATGTGTGGTTCGTCAGACCAACAATGGTCATATTGTGCTAATTAAAACTGACACACATAGCGCGCATTCTTTCTGGCTGATTGATCTCGAGGAAGACAGTTAGGACTTCCTTCGTGAATGGTGTCTATTTTTTATACTTTTTTAAAAAAAATGTCAAACAAATGTCATTGCATAAACTCCATAAATAGCGGAAGTAATGGCACATGTGTTAAGGACTTCTCGCCATTTGTGTTGTTCCAGTCTTTCCTCATGTCTCGAAATGACTTCAAACGTTCCATGATGTAAGACCGGTTGGTAATTAGATACGGCCCAAACGACATTGAAATATAAATCCGCTAAGTAGAAGTAACATCTTTACAAACTATCTTTACATTTGCGTGTTTTAAATGGCCGGTACTCATAGGGCGTCCCTTCGTTTGCTCTTACCTTTGGATGAAAATTGTCAGGATATCGGTCGAGGATGAAATCCATCCCTTACAGATAAACTATCAAAGAAGGGTCAATGTCAATACTCGATAAATAGAAGACGTAATGGGCCAATAGAAGACGTACTGACTCAACTATATAATATAGTATCTTAGTTCCAGATGTATTCTAGGTAATATTCTGTATCTAGCCACGAATTTGTCGAATTCGGCTCGACCTGGTTAAATACTGTTCACGAGATCGTGAAATCAAAATCCTCTAAGTAGTGGTTAGATGCGTACAAATAATCGATGCAACCTACATTTGCGTTTATTTCACACAGGGTACCCATAGGCGTTGACATAAAAATCCTCTGGAGATGGGTTATTGATACCAGGTAGCCAGAGGCGTTGAAATAAAAATCCTCTGATAGTGGTTATTGATACCAGGTAGCTATAATAAAAATCTTCTGAAGAGGGGTTATTGATACCAGGTTGCCGTAGGCGTTGAAATAAAAATTCTCTGAAGAGGGGTTATTGATACGCGGTAGCCAATGTATACCACTTTTCTTTTGAGTCCTCTCGACGAACTTCGTCAAGCCGTCTTGTCTGGGTGAACTCTACCCCGAAAGATAAAATATCAAAGAAGAGTCATTAATTGAAAAATGTTCAAGAGGTTTTCTAATTAATATCCTTGAAGTAGGGTTTCAGTTAGTGAAAACACCATTTACCATATACTAACATTTGCGTGTTTTTCATACCCTGTACACAAAGAGCGCTTATTTCAAAGACTATATTCCTCAGGATTCATTCGTTGGACTATATTCCTCAGGACTTCTTTCGTTGGTGGACTCTAACCTCGGCAGAAAAGGTCACAAATGTCCACTACTATCGCGTTACTACTGAGAAAATAAAACCAAAAGGAAATCAACCAGCATTATTTAATATCCACGATTTCATTTGAACAATGACAAAGTTCGTAAATGCATGAAATAGAAAGAGTTCTTGACGCAGAAAAATCTAGCCTCTATATTAGCTTCAGTTCAAGACTTGAACTGTTCTCAGAAATGCTCAAATGCGGCGGTAATGTATTTGACTTGGATCTAGTCGGTATATGAAAGTACTGTTTTGCAAAATGACCCTACCCCCACCCCACCCACATCCACCCCAACCCCAAAAAAGAAAGAATAAATAAATAAATATTGTCACTACTTCAAACACCAGCTCTTCGCACACTTTTATAATCAGATACGTTATTGGATGCAAGCAAGGTAGTAACGGTTTTCTTGTTTTTCTTACAAACTGCTGATAACTATAAAATGTCATGGCTGGGTGCATATATAGTTTTTAGTGTCAAAATATTATCAGCACCTCTTGAATAATTAACATGAACTACCAATAGGTTGTCAATAAACATTGTAAAATGTATTTTTACATGTCTTTGGAAAAAATGAAAGAAAATAAAGCAATGGAAAAAAATGAAAGAAAAAGAGATGAAATTCAAATTATTTTTTCTTTCGAATGAATATGTTTTGAAGAAAGAAAGACAGTAATGGCGTGCACAGTAGAGGTGACGCGATGCATAACATAACACTCCCAACTTAAGACGATGATATAAATAACTAAAATATGATATAAAATATTTAACAGCTGTAATCTATATAAGCTACCACATAGGGTTTCCAACTCAGCTAGTGGAGATAAAACTAGATAGCAATTGCAATTGCATACACATTATGACAAATTACGTTCATTCACAATACATGCTTGTTTCCTTTAATTCAGAAAGTTATAGTACATGAAGATAAAAAGAAAAAAGAAATACCAAGATATATAGTGACTTGAACAAGTGATAATCATGCTCTCTTTGATCATGATAATATAAATCAGGTTTACAAAAGAAACAATCTAATGGAAACAACTACGGTATTGCAAAACACGCATGGTGCACGTTTATGTCCCTTTGACCGTTCTACTATTATATATGAAAGAAAGCAATATGTCGCCATCGTGCAGAATGCGTTTGTGTTTGTTTCACATTGGATAGGTACTAATGACTATTTATAATAGGAGAGAGACAGAGAAGGGTGGATGTGAGTTTAACTGCTGGGCTACTATCACTGTGCTAGTGTTTGATATTATACTTTCACCGATTTAAAAGATATGTTAGTCGAACAAGTGCTTTCTGTTTTGTGACTATGGATGTGAACGATCGTTTAGTGCCTCTAAAGATTCCAATTTAATTTTGAACTTTGGAAAACTTATTTTTGTGATGTAACATATAGTGTACCAAAGGACTTTACTTTTAGCATAACCGCGTATCAGTCACCATCAATCAACTATGAATCAATTTGCTATTAGTTCATATAGATCATTTAATGACTTAGATAAAGTATAGAGTTATAAAACATCACTTGCGATTTCGTTTTGGGCATCTCAGCATTCATGGAAACAATATTTTTGAGGAACGATGTAATCGCACACTC
The DNA here is from genome assembly GCA_030141615.1 of Unio pictorum. Lineage (NCBI taxonomy): Eukaryota > Metazoa > Mollusca > Bivalvia > Unionida > Unionidae > Unio > Unio pictorum. The sequence continues at coordinate 264,193 of JARLTB010000061.1, forward strand.
GCGGGATGTTATTCAAACATCAACACGTAAAGGAAATGTTATTGAGGCATCAAATCGCAAATCGATCGCAGACCCAAACGGTTATTACCTTAAGCGATTGCACGAATTGGCAGAACTAAACAATTAATCTGTACGCATAATAAAAGAAACTAAAATGAATTGACATAGACTGTCACGAGACTTATTTCACAACCGGAATCATATCCATTTTTAGACAATTTTGCAATGTATAATTATGCATCATGGAGACTTATAAGGTTGACACTGCCGTGCAATTTAAACTGTATGGACCATCGATATGTTTACGATTTTGGAAACGATTGATAATATAAGCCAATCGACATAATACTGTTTGGAACATATTAAAGAAGAAACGGCAAAGCGTCCTAGCCGTGCATTTGTACAAGAAGACTTCAAAGTTGTTCCAGAAAATATGGAACTGCCACCAGAACTTGTATTAACGTTTTGATTCTATAGTGGAATTATGAGCCGCAACAGCATGACAGCGAGATGCGTAGCTGGGAACACCGTCAGTGAGTATTATATCTTGCTATCCAACGGAGATAGAATTGCTTAAGTTCGTCGGTAAATAGCAATGTGATGTTTCCGACAATGCATCAGTTTTGCCGTGTGTGTACATTCAAGTTTGTGTTTTGAATTTTTCTTCACAGTAACCCATGCGACTACTTTTGCTCTATTTTCGTTTTCAGAGGCGTGTCTAAACACATTATAGTACACATTTATTCATGTTCCCACATGTCGTTCGACTTACCTACCTGAGAATTCGACTTAAACTTACCAACAAACGTATTATTTGTGTTACTGAACAACGGATGCTCGCTGGTATAAAATTGTGACCGGACTTGGCTGTGACATGTACTCGTCTACATCGTTGGTGGTGATTTGCGTTATCAGCGACTCCGCGTGAGTGTACAACATCTTGATTCGTTCCTGATAAAATCCTTTGCTCTTGTCATAAGTAGAACACGTACACTTGTAGCTTCAACAACACGGACGATAGAACAAAGAATGTCTTTATCTCGTGGTAAGTTTTGATTTATTTATGTGAATAACATGTCCACTATCACAAATTTGTATTCACAAGCGGGACAGAGAAGTGTCAACGAAGTTTGTCTTCTTTGCTATCACCTACAACACGCCCCAAACATTTGGCTAAACGAGAAGGGAGTCTTTTACTTTTCTTTCCCTATTAGGGTGATGAGGGGTGGCTTCTTTGGTATGACATTTTGTTTCGTTCATCAGTTAAATGGCCCGACACTCGTCCGTTTATCGCAGTTTTGTTACTGCTGGTAATAGACAAAACCTTTCAGGTAGGGTTTCGGTGGAAAAAAGAGTGACTATTAATTCTTCATTTTGCAGCACATTATATTCCTTTTGACGGATAGGTATTTACTAGGGTGAGCGACGACAAACGTGACAAAGCATGGCTAAACGTCTTTTCAAATGTTGGGCAAAACGAGAAGACTGCCACTTTCTTTTTCATTTTTTGCCAAGAGAATGGCGATTTTGGTGTGCACTTCTATAGTAATAAGTGGCTTCGGTTTAGCATCCGTCGGGCTTGACACGCACAACATTACTTTCCATAGAAAATGTAGTAGTGATAGCGAATTTCCCATGATATCGTGTTGAATCGCTGTTGTCGTAACGTATGACAACGCATTACACAGCATCGCACTCAACTTGATCATTACGGAACCTGAACTTTTTGTTGATTTGTGTTTGTGTGGAAGGATTCATGTCTTTAGCATGGCGTTTTTAGTCACAATTAATTATCATTCGTTAACGTTTTCCCCTTTATATGTACTGTCCATTAAACGTCGAGACATTGTGTGCCATGACTGTGACATAGCGATGGCAACTCTCCATAATGTTCGATTTTCTCTTGACTCCACGTCTCATTGATAGTGTCTACAATCCATTCGAAAACAATCGGTCAGCGTGTCAGGTCTCCGAAAAAGTTGTGAACCTCCTCAAACGAATCTTGCCACGGTGGGGTCAATGACAAAATATTGGTTTTTAGATGCATTGCGAAACACTCATCAACTATGAACATCACTGGCTTCATCCATGCACCTGTTCTCACGACAAGATGTGCTCTAACGTAAATGCCTATCCTATATTGTCGACGTTGTTCAACCAGGACTCATTATTATTATTATTAGTATCATTATTATTATTATTATTATTATTATTATTATTATTAGTATTATTATTATTATTATTATTATTATTCAGAAACGTAATGTTTATTTTTTATTATAAAATATAAAAAGAATAAAAATAATGACGTATATGGTTAAAAATAACCTAATGGCCCAAAACGCGTGTAAATAAAAGATAATTAAGGCACAGTACCATTCTGTATCATAATAGAGGGCATATCAACTAGACAAAGGGACAATAAAATGTGACTGGAAGAGGTGGTAGATGAACTATTTGTTGTAGCAGAAAATAATTGCCCAAGAGGTACGTCTGAACCTCAGACAAAGTGTATGGAATTTGGATAAGGAACGTTAAAAGTGTCCATGATAGAGTAGTTGTCAATTACAAAATAAGTAATATTTCAGCATGAGTGACAAAACCGTTAAAAGTCTAGATGATGACGAAAGACAAATGAAGAATCCAACATTAGGCAAATATCGGTCATAATCCTGCCTGACAACATTTATGAAATTAGCCAGTTGAAATAAAGGTAACAAGATCCAAAGGAGTGAATTTCAAGAGGACCATATTTAACTATCACTATTAGTGATTTTACTCGTTTAATTAGCAATAATGCAGCGATTGTTTGAGACAGGATATCAGTCCATGAAAAACGCTACAAAGATCAGCTACGTACAGGTCATGCAAGATCTGAATATTTAAGTGCAATAATAAGTGACAGGTACTTTGGTCCACATAAAAGTATTGTCATTACTGACATACAAATTGAACTTACAATTCACATGGGACTGGATATCTAGGGAGACAAGATAATCTTTGGAAGTTATTTCAGGAAAAGTGATACAGAATTCCCGTCCTAAGAACAGAAGTCTGGTGCTGAAACGACTAATAGAATCACGATCGCCAGTAGAATATGAGCGAATGATAAAACACTAGTATATATAAATACAAGACCCAGCGGGCAAATGGAGATGGCTTCGGCTGAGTATGTACTATTATAGTGACTAGGCATAACTAAATATGAAGCAATCATGCACCTGATCACGTTCGCTTCGCTCTACAATATTGTTCAATCCATACATTGCGAACTGTCGAAATCTATGGGCATTAGCACAGCTTTTTCATCATAGATTTTTATATTAAAATAAACCGTACAGTATATTATGCAAATGAAGATGAACAAAATGGTTGACATGAAAGAGATCGGTACTGATCTAAAGATGCTTTGCTATCACTGAAGCAATAATAATTCGCATCCTCTCTTTATGATGTACCGTTGCATCCAAAGTGCGTGGCAGTAACGGTGGTGGGGAACTCAAATTGCCTACTAAGTAAACGCTAGTAATTATTCGTAGTTCTCTTTTTTGCAGTAATACAGCAGCCACAAACACGAATCAATTTGATATTTTTCTCTGAGAAACAATGGTTGATAGATCTTATTCATTATGTAACTTCTATTAACCTGACAACTTCAAGTCATACCATACACTGGGAGCAGTTTAAATCTTTGAGCATTAATACCTCTTTTTCACCATATATTTTCGTTGTAAAACAGAACAAATTACGCAAATGAAGATGAACATACTGATTTTTATGAAAAAAAAATCGTTTTTTGTCCAAAGTTGTGTTGCTACCAGTGAAGCAAGAATAATTCGCATGGCTTCACTTGAGTCTAGTATTATAGAGAATGTACATAACACAATATAAAGCAGTCATGCACCTTATCACGTTCCCTCCGCTCAATATTTTTTAAGCCATACACTGGCAGCTGTCTAAATCTGAGTGCATTAACACAGCTTTTTAACCGTAGATTTTCATCTTAAAAATGCTTTATTGAAAAGATCGTTATTTATCCAAAGTTGTTTTGCAATCCGGGAAACAAGAATAATTCGCAACAACACTTATGATTTACGTTTGAGTTCAAACGATGCGAATATATGTCACAGAATAAGGCAAGAAATAACTTGCTTTCTCTATAGAACGATTTGATAGTTTCGTTCGTACATGTAAACAAAGTTAACTAGGATGGATAAGTGGTTTTCTAGTTACGTGACTGAGGTTAGTATATACCTTGTCGTTTATCTCTTGGGTCGAGAAACACAAAAAGCATATTATGAATAGCAGCAGAGAGGGCGAATCAGACAACTTTTTAGAAGCGTCCATTTGGTAAACCAAGGCTTCCTCCAAAATCGTAAAAAAGCGTCTATTTGGGAAACAAAGGCTTCCTCCAAAGTCGTAAAAAAAAGTTTTCTTTGGAGACGCAAAGTCCTTGTCGCGCCCCCTTTGCTGGTATGGGGTTAAAAATCTTTTTTTACGATGAAAATCCTTGAAATTGCTAGCAATTTAAGATTTCACAAAGAGACTAATTTGTAAAATCTCACCTCGTAAATCAATCAGATTATTGGATTGGTCGGTGAGTTTGAAATTAATTCTCGTTAACGAATCATTATGACATCTCATATAGACTGAATTAGTTGGAAGTAGTAATATGGGGCACTCTAGACTCAATGGGAAATCCAGTCAAAAACAGCTTGGGCACATCTAGCCTCAAACATGGTGGGCTAATCTAGCCTCAAGGGGAATTTAACATGGTGGGCCTATCTAGCCTCAAGGGAAATTTAACATGGTGGGCCTATCTAGCCTCAAGGGGGAATTGAACATAGTGGGCCTATCTAGCCTCAGTGGGGAAATTGACCATGGTGGGCCTATCCAAAATTCAACATGTGCAACAATCCAACGACAAGTTTCTCATTGCCGACGGAAAAGCCACACTGTTCATGATCCACGTGTCTCTTCCTCAGGGGACAGGACGCAAAAAAGTATTATTGGTGGACAGCCTTCGCAACACCAAACTAAGCCTCATCAGAATTAACAATCCTCAAGACCAGACGTGTTTAGCCAGAGCCATCGTCGTGGGACAAACGTATGTCAACAAGAACGATACGGTAGAATGGAAAAGAGCCTGGAAAAGTATTCGACAATCGGACCGAGTGAACGAAGTGAAGCAGAAATCCTGTTACAGCAAGCAGGGATACCCAAAGACACCCCTTGTGGTATTCCAGAAATGCAAAGATTGCAAGGTGTATTGGTCCAAATTACACCTTAAAAGTACACCCTCAAGAAGTGCGTGGTCCTCTTTTGTTTCGAGGCCGCGATTTCAAAGACGGAAAATACATTCACGTCTATCATCACGATGGTCATTTTGATAACATTACCAGTATTACTGCATTTCTGGGATACAGTTACTACTGTGAAAAATGTGACTATGGTTATAACAATCGAGAACAACACAAACATTGTGGATCGAAATGTGAAGGATGTTTGGCCTCTAAACCTTGTCTGGACAAAGTACAAGTACGAGTGCATTGCCCTGTTTGTCAGCGCACTTTTGTCAGTCTTACCTGTTACCAACAACATTTAAAGATGCAAGGTTCACAGCAGAAATGTACTTGTCAGCTTCTGAGATTATGCTCTACTTGTGGACAAGGTATACGTACCAGTAATACCAAGTTTCACGTTTGTCGAGGGAAGAAACGATGTCACATTTGTCACCAAATCGTGGACTTGGAGCACGAATGCTTCATTCAAAAATATCAACCCTGACCAGAAGATACCCAGAAGAAAGGGAATTTTATCTTTTTTGATTTCGAATGCATGCAAGACACCGGTATTTATATTCCTAATTTTTGCGTGGCTCACCGTGCGTGCGAGAAGTGCATCCAAAAAAATATCTTTTGTCATTGCCTTCACTGCAACAAGATTCCTGGAGGACGTGAAAAAATATTTCGAGGGTCCAACACGCTAGCCGATTTTGTCCAATGGATCCTAAACCCCATCGACAAAACGTGGTGTCCAGAAGACATCGAACGTTACGGCTATTGTCATCACCATGCCACGGTCATGGCTCACAATGTCTCGGGATACGATGGGCAATTTCTGCTCAGATACTATGCGGAACAAAGTACCGAACGTCCTCAAGTGACTTTAAACGGAGCAAATATCATTTCTATGCAAGTAGGACACGTACAGTTTAAAGATTCGATGTGTTACTTGGCCACGCCTTTGAGTCGCATGCCTTAAACGTTTGGAATGACAGAAACGGCCAAAGGTTATTTTCCACACTTTTAGAATACCGAAGCCAATCAACATGTCGTTCTACCCCATTTGTCTGAGGCTGACGACTACGACCCCGATACCATGCGCACCGAACAACGAGAAGCTTTCCATGCTAGGTACCAGACTCACGCCTCGGACCCTTTTGACTTTCAAGAAGAAATGTTAAAGTACTGTCGATCTGACGTAGACATTTTACGACGTTGCTGTGAAAAATTTATGGAGTACGGAGGGATCGATCCTTTGAAAGAAGCTTGTACCATCGCCAAAGCATGTTCCTTAGTGTACCAAAACTCTTTATGCCTGAAAATACTCTAGCTGTCATCAGTCCTCAAACGACAAATTTTGTCAAACGTCAATACTCGGTGAAAGCCATACGATGGCTACATTACTTGTGTGACAAGGAAGACAAATGGATCCAACACGCTCGCAACGGAGGAGGCAAAAAGACAATTGGAACCTATTCGGTGGATGGATGTGATTTAGAAAACCCTCAAATCGTGTACGAGTTTAACCAATGCTTATTTCACCTATGTCCCATGTGCTACCCTCAACGAGACACCAAAATTCAGTTTTTACAACGGACTATGGAAGACTTGTACCAGACCATTTGTCAGCAACGTTTGAAGTTAGAACAGCAAGGATACCAGGTAGTGGAAATGTGGAAACACGAGTACGATCAGCGTTTGAAAACCGATCCCGAGTTTAAACGCATCGTAGAAAGTTACAAGTTGGCGGACCCATTAAACCCCAGGGATAGTTTGTACGGAGAACAAACGAATGCCATCTGTTTGCTGTACCAAGTGAACGAAGAGAAAGGAGAAGAAAACAAATACTTGGACGTGTGTTCGCTGTATCCTTACGTGTGCAAATATTGTCACTTTCCCGTAGTGCACCCATAATTGATGACAGAACACATTGACTTGGACCACATACGTCAGTACGAAGGATTGATCAAGTGCAAAGTCTTGCCTCCCACAGACTTGTACCGTCCCGTTTAACCTCAACATTGCCAAGGAAAACTGATGAAGGAAGAACGTGCCTTGACAGGAACGTGGGTTAGCATGGAATTGTTTAAAGCTTTGGACCTGGGATACCAACTGTATAAAGTGTACGAAATTTACCACTTTCCCAAAACACAACAATACCGTAAGGGCGACGAGACACAGAAAGGTATTTTTGCAGACTACTAGCAAACAAGAAGCTAGTGGCTATCCTTCATGGTGTCACACTCCCGAAGACTAAAAGATATTTAAAGAAAAATATCGGGAGCAGGAAGGTATCACTTTAGACCAGATGGAAAAAAAAACGAAGGAAGGCGATCGTTTGCCAAAGTGATGTTAAATTGCTTGTGGGGTAAAATGGCACAACGACCGTTTTTACCCAAGACGAAATATTTGTCCGAACCTTCTCGCTACTTCCAAATGATTCGCGACAAAACCAAAGTCATCAAACACGTGGACGTCATTCGTGTGGACTCCATCTTAGTCAATTACGAAGAAGATCGAGACTTTGTAGAAGCCGACAAATTTGGAAATGTCATCATTGCGGATTACGTGACAGCCCACTAAGTCTTAGAACTGTTAGGAGATCGTGTGTTGTATTTTGACACGGACAGTTGCATCTACATTCACCGACCGAACCAGTGTAACCCTGTCTACTAAGGAGACCGTTTGGGAGCCTGGACTGATGAACATCCCGACGACAAGATTCTATGTTTTGCAAGTGGTGGTCCTAAAAATTACGGCTACGAATACCGAAATCGTCAAGGAGAAATGCATAGCGAATGTAAAGTGAAAGGATTGCCTCTCAACTATCGTACCAGTCGAGTGGGGAACTTTAACGTGCTTCAAGAAGCCTTACAGTCTGGACAGAATGAAACGTTTAAAGTGACCACCCACGAACCGCACAAGATTGTCCGTTAACCCAAACACCAAATCGTCAGCCGACCTTGGAAAAAGTCTATCAAATTATGTACCAGAAAAGAATACTTTTTCCCAGTCACTTCACTCTATCGTACGGTTACGTCGAGATTGGGCAGCACATAAAAAGGGACATTGTCCAAGACCAATAGTTCATTTGTAACTGCATCGACTAAACGAAAGAAGATGAATCCATTTAAACAGACATCATTCAAATTTGGGAATTCTCAAGTCGAGTACGATGCTAAACCTTGCGATTGTAGTGATTCCAGACGCTGTGACCTTAGCGATTACGCAGGATATCATGGGAACTTTGATATGACTACTACACCTATATCTACCATGGAAAGTGATGGTGTGCGTGCCAAACCTGAGGGATGCGAAAGCGGTGCCACACGTTATCGTGGACTCCTAGGAATTTCACCGTACCTGCATCGAACTGAAGTGAGGAGAGTCGAATATTCGTTCCCTTCGAGTTTGCCTAAATACTGTCACTTTAATAGTCGATTCCAAATCTTCAAAGATAAATGGCCAAAGTATCTGCCTGAACCAACTACTGAATAATTAGCCAGAGCCGGATATTTCTACTTGGGCGAATGGGATAAAGTCAAGTGTTTCAGTTGCGGTGTGTCCATTTACGAGTGGGAACAGAAAGATTCCGCTTACCTGACTCGATGGTCTCCAAATTGTCAATAACAAACCTAGACCAATATATAAACCCTCTCTAAAACATAATATTCAATGATTACCACACGAATTGCAAGAGAATATTCATGATTACCACACGAATTGCAAGAGAAGATCTACAAGGACGTTTGGCAGGGTTTTGCTAAAGAAAAATCTCAATGGGTGACTAGAACTTTTGTGTCTTGAAATTCACAAGAGGAAAGTGACAACAATTAACCAACGTGTCAGATTTCTCTGGATCATGTCTACCATCCACAGATTCGAATTTAGTTCGTTTACATCTGAAGATGTTTTGATCCTTCTTGACCGTTACCCTGAATGGCAGTGGGACGGAATTACACGTTATAATAATCACTTTCGCTTTTGGAGGAGAAGATTTTAAATCATTCTGTGCAGAATATACATCTATGGTCTTCGACCTAAAAAAGTATAAAATAGAACGACCATGCCACAACCTCTATCAATTGTGATCAAATAGATTCCGTGGAAGTATATCAATGAGAATATTCACACGGTGAAGGATTACGAACACTTATTACACGAACTGTGTCCCATGAATGTGGGTCGACGTGACGTGTGTGTTTTATTGACTTGCTTTCTGGGATTTCATTTACCTGTCGATTCCTTGTATACACTTTATGAACACTACCTACAAAAAACCACAGTATGTTGACTCCTTTAAATGTCCACGAAAGCCTCATTCTGTTAAAAGTCTGACGCTTTCATCTGGATACGTCTCGACCTCTTCAGGAAAAAATGTTTCTTCAACTTTTACGTACGGAAGCGGTGTACGAGGATGTGTGTGTAGCTTGTGATTTAAACCCTCATTGTACAGATGTACGTGACTGGAAAAGTTGGAATTTTGAGGCATGGACAAACGAAGCATCCTATAATTCCCAAGCGTTGTGTTCGTAAAATCCATCATCAAGTGAATAAATTCACTTTTAAACCTGTGTTAGTGACAGTGTCAGAAGAAGAGGAAGAGAACGAATCTGTCACCTAGGATAATCACTCTGTTCAAGACAGGACTGTCATGGACATTCCCCCACATAGTCCCTTCCGAGAGGACACCTATGTGACTGTACCCCATGTAAAGACTATAAGAACATTACAGACTACCTCTAGGACACCTTCGTTACCGAAACAATGTTGTACAGTGACTTGTTTATATGCGACTTTGATCGTTTCCATGTGTATTTTATTCCTGTATTGATCCATTTGGCTTTTATGTATTTTTGTCTTTCGTGTTGCATTGAAATAAATGTGTCTTGAAAACAGTATAAAAACCTCTTGTCTTGTCTGTTTTTGTGTCAATAGTGTCATACCCTACGCTACTATGGCTAACTCTACTATTTCTACCCCTTCCTCCTCGACATTCAAAGTCATTGACGAACACTTAGATAATGCTAGTTGGGAAGCCTTGTATCATTGTCATCCTTTTAACATGTTAATTGCTGGACAGAGCGGTCCAGGCAAAACGGAATTTGTCAAACGTTTGATTGAATATAAACATCATTTGATCGATCGTTCACCTCAAAGCATTGTGTGGTGTTACAAAGAGTGGCAATCGTCATACAGCCTCTTGCAAGAAAGTCAAGGTGATTCCATTGTATTTGTAGTAGGTATTCCTAGAGAAGATGATGGGATCGTGTCTGACCCTAGTCAAACTCACTGGGTCATTTTTGACGACATGTTAGGAGAAGACGAAAGAAGAAATTAAACTGTGGTTTACGAGTAAAGGGCATCATCGTAATGCCAGTGACATTTACATTACACAAAATTTATTTCAACAAAGTAAAGCCCATCGTACCATTAGTCTCAATGCTCCTTACGTGGTCTTGTTTAAAAGTCCTCCAAATAAATCACAAGTGCAAGTCTTAGCCAAACAGTTAGGAACACCTTGGCTGACTCACGCGTACGTTGATGCCACTCAAACGCCACACGCCTTTTTACTCGTATATTTAAAACCCACAGCCCCCGATTATTTGCGATTTCGTACCGATTTGTTTCGCGACTGGTGTCAAGACGGAGGACCTGTCGTGTACACGTCCTCGTCGTTGACATAACAATATGAACCACTAAAAAATCTATAAAAACCTTGGTCACTTTGACCTTATCTCATACATTGTCAACATGACGTCCCTTCAGTCTCATCTTCCCATCAAATTGATTCGTGTCTTGTACGGGTTCAGTCGCGAAAAAAATCCACAAATACGTGCTCACGTCTTAGAAGCCAGTCTCAAAGAAATATTACGATGGTTTACGATGACAGCACGTCAAATACTGCAAGGCATCATTCACATTCCATATCAAACCAAACGCTTTTTTGACAAAACAAACCAGCCTTGACGCAAATGGCCGATCCTCGCATCGACACTCAAACCAAAAAGCAAATCATATTGAAACCTGGAGGTAGTGGTTCTCTAAGAGGTGTCATCATTCGTTCCCTTTTAAAATGGGATCCCAATGCTCCCAAAGATCACCCCAAGAAAAAAAAGCCAAACGAGCTCCTAAGAAAAAGAACAATGGTGCCAAGACCAAACCACAGAAAAAGAAAAGTCCACAGAAAAAAGCTGTCACCCGCAAAAGAGGCACTATTGGCCAGGACGCAACCTTACCTTCGTAAACCACGGCCTGCAAGAGAAGATCTATAAGGACGTTTGGCAGGGATCGCGTTTCCAGAAGCCTCAGGTGCTTCCACTTCTCCGTTGCGGGTGATGCCAGACATATCCAATTTGACACACGTTCTTCCTAATTTGATGAAATATTGGAAATCTGCGTCTCCCAAAACGTCTCCTCCACCGGTGACACCCTCGTTCACATTAGCGGCAGTAGCAGCTGCTCACAAAGTACCTGCCCCCAAAGTCAAAGTCCAAGAAAGATCTGGCATGTTAAAGAGTTTACTAGATTTGTTGAATCAAGAACTGTTCCGATTTAGTCCATTGCGAACCCCTTCACGACGTGTGTTACCTGCCATGAAGTTGATACGAAGGAAAGATAATCACTGGCGTCGCATTCCAGTATAAAAATGACTTGAGAACAAAGACGTGAATCAGTATTTTCTGTGCCACTGCTGAACACTCAATGATGCCTCCTCAAAAACGTGCACACCACAACCCTCGACGTTTTGCTATCCAAAAAGAAAAAGGAAAAAGACAATCTCGTCATCCTACAAAACGCTTAGCCAAGCAACGACGTCATCCTATAAAAAGACACATTCATCCAAAGGAAAAGAGAAGTCACCAAAGTGGAGGTGTATTCTCTTTACTTAAAGGTTTGCACAAACTAGACAAAGCAGCTCAGAACCGAACTGGTGTCTTTAGCGATTTTTTTAAGATTTTTTTGAAGCACGCCGTTACCTTTTTGACGAAGCGCTGGAAAAGAAGATAAAAGAGGGTGTGTACCAAGTCTTTGAAGCCAGTGTATTTCTGGAACGAACAAGCAAAGATGTCACCTCGCAGAGAACATTCTTATTCAGCCCACAAAGGAAAGGAAAGGAAAGGACTACATCCTCGTTTAGCCAAACACGGAGACATGTTGTCTGTCCTGTCAAAAGTCTCTCCTACCATGCGAAAACAAATCATTAAGACGGCCTCCAAAGATATCATCGATACCGTGTGCGAATGTTGTTTGAATGTCTTGAAAGGCACGATACATTTGTCTCCACACCAGAATAAATGCTTCGCCAAACATCGACACGTTCTTCGTCAAATGTTCCAAAAAAAAATAATACCCGTCCGTCAAAAGAAAAAGATGTTGGTGTAACGCGGAGGTTTTTTACCCTTTCTTGCTCCTTTGTTGACAGGCTTAATACCAGGTTTGATGCAAGGTGTGACACAAGGGATGACCCAAGGGATGGGTAGAGATATGTATGATCCTTCCAGACGATTAAAGGACCCTATGGAGCACAACAATCTCAGACATAACCTTTGGAAGCCTATGGAAGGATGAAAACTGACTTTGGTTCCTTACAAACGATGGATGGAATACCATTGTTGGCAAGAACAAGGAACCCCCCATTTACCACCCAATCCTCATTTGACCGAGATGTCCCAATTACAACACGAATTGCAATCCTTGATACATCGCAACGATTTATCCGAAAACGAAAAATCGCAAAAGTACGGTCAACTCTTGAAACGACAGCAACTCTTTCATAGGAAAGCTGCGGAACAAACAGCTCCACCTACTTTGTCCAATTTTAAGGCTCTAATAAATAGTCCGTCTCCCTCACCATCTATAGTGGCCAAAACAGACGTCACCCAACCATTACCCAAGAAAGAAGAACCCCATGATATCTTTCAAACACCCACCACTACTCCCATTCCGAGTAAGATTGCCGCTTCCTTGTTGACCCCTTCCCCCACTCCCCAACGAGAAGAACTCAAAACTTGGGTTAAAAACATGATGGCCACTCCTCCTTCGACAGATGTGAAAAAGAAAGAAAGGAAACCAGAAGTGAGAAAAGAAAAGAAGACCAAAGCTATCCCATTACCACCTCCATCACTACCACCACCAGTACCCTCGACTTCAACTCCTGTGGCACATCGGACACGTAACACCGTTTCCACACAACCACCATTTCGTCCCACCCAGAGCAGTATCATCGAAGAGTGGGTACCTTGTTAACAAAAACCATGGAGAAGGTATTAGCCAGCATTTACTACGATTCAGCTCACCCTGCAGGTTACAGAGACATTCAGAAATTGTATCGTGCTGCAAAAACTCGCCTGAAACAGATGGCTGTCCCCAAGAAAGGTGGAGGAGTGTTAACCCCGGGAGATTGGGTACGCATTGGCAAAACCAAACGCACTTTTGACAAAGGTTACTTACCCAAATGGACCACCGAATTGTTTCGTGTTACTGGACGAGTGCGTGATTGTCATCCTACCGTCTATAAATAGGAAGACATGAACGGAGAAGTATTAAAAGGAACGTTTTACTTGCCTGAGTTACAACGTGTCGCCAAAAAAGAAGACGACGTGTACGACATTGAAAGCATTCTCGAACGAAGAACCCGAAAAGTAGGAAAACATCGTGTCAAAGAAGTCAAAGTACGTTGGAAAGTATATCCTCCCAGTTTTGATTCTTGGATTGACGCTTCGCAAGTCATCGACTATAAAAAGAAATGAGATCATGCCGTTCAATACAGCTTCAGCGACTACAGTGACTACTCCTTCAACCACTTCATCTCTGCAAGATTTACAAAAGCAACCCTTATGGGTGTGGTGTGGAGAACGTGTCCCTAAAACGCAGATCGTCTTTTTCTGTCAAATGTTTGTGGTGTATTGTGTCATTGGTGCAGGGATTACTAATCTGAGTTTGCAATAAGGAGACAAACAATTGTGGACCATTTTACTCAGCAGTTGCATCGGTTATCTTCTTCCCAATCCTTCCCTGAAATACTTTTACAACGGGAACAACTGTAACAATATTGAGAGCTTTGCATCCAACGTCAGTCATTCTCCTCACAGTCACCCGTCCAATCACAATCCTCTTTTAGACACTCCTTTAATCTCGAGTGAGTCTTCGGACAAAACAACATTGGAATTATGAACAACAATATTAAACCAATTTTACTTAACGTTACCCAGTGATAGTTCCATTGAGGTGTTTCCTAACAACACGTTATGCTGTTACACGGCTAAATTACCTCAAGCCATGCATTTGGATCAAGATGCTTATTGGGAAGTAGCTTTAGTGGAAATAATACACCCGACACAAATCAAAAACATCGTCGAAAATCAAAACACTTTTACAGTAGAAGTGTATGACAAGCAATTGCAAGATGCCTTAGACGAACGAGGCATCACTGGCATTAACATAAAGAAATCAGATGAGTCCACAACTAAACTACTGGCCACTCATGTGTTCACCATTCCTGCATGCTATTATTTTAGTGGTCAACATTTAGTGACTACACTTGCTGCCAGGTTCAATATTTAGTTTGGTAAAGCCATGGACAAAGCCAGAAAAAGTGTTACCTTTGAGTACAATAAAGTGACTCGTCGCCTCATGATCAAATTTTCAGAGGACAAAATAATGGCCATTACCTTTTGTCCTAATTGTATGATATTTTGGGTGGAGACTTCAGGTTGGTCAAGAAAAAAGAAATACCAGGCATAACCAGTAACTCGGATGAACACTCATTTAGATGTTTGCGTGGTATGGAAACCTGACACCTCAGGTGAGAATACGTTTAACGACACAGCCTTGTCCGTCGTAGCTGAGGGTGCCAATCCTGTCAATCCTCATAATGTGGGTTTTAATGAGCGTCGAAAGAAAATTCTGCAAAGTCGTAGTTTAGAACTGTTCGATCGTTTGCATTTGGACATGTGGTTTCAAGAGAAGTATTCGCTGAACGGGGTGGATATTCGCTTGAGATTGAATCGTAGCAGTGCTGCTTTCCATTTGATGGCTGCTGAACCTGAGGCCACTCCTACTGTCCACCACTGCAAAACCATGATCCAAGAAGCCAGGTTATACGTACGTCGTGTGG
The DNA here is from genome assembly GCA_030141615.1 of Unio pictorum. Classification (NCBI taxonomy): domain Eukaryota; kingdom Metazoa; phylum Mollusca; class Bivalvia; order Unionida; family Unionidae; genus Unio; species Unio pictorum. Next base: position 279,598 of record JARLTB010000061.1, read on the forward strand.
ATGTGTTACCTAAAGTGGGAAATGATATCAGTCACACTTTGAGCAGAACGACAGCCATGTATCCGATACGACGCGTGGAAGTGAAAACTTTCACCATTGCCACTGGACTCTGATCTAAGATCGAATATCATCTGTTCCAAGGACAGTTACCCAAACGTTTATTCATTGGGATCGTCAGCATTGCAGCCCTCAACGGTCCCTACGATACAAATCCTTTCCAGTTTAAGCACTGCAAAGTATCCAAAATCGAAGTCAGTCGAGACGGCAAAACTTTGTGTACCCGGCCCTTCGAACCCGACTTTGCCCAGAAGAATTATTTGAGGTCGTACTTGTCGCTCTACTTAACCACAGTACAGTTAGGAACCGACACCAGTGACGGCATTTCCTACGACGATTATGCAGGAGGTTACACTCTGTGGGGTTTCGATTTCACTCCTGACCAAGGCAGCGACGATGGACATTTCCACCCTATAAAATCTGGACAACTGCGTGTGTAACTTCAGTTTGCAACAGGTCTTATCGAAACGGTGAATGTTATTCTGTATACCGAATTGGATAATACCATAGAAATGAACAGTTTGAGAGAAGTCATTCTAGACTATTAGACAATATGGAAGACCGTTGTTCCTCTTCGAATAGTGGAGAATCCATGGAAATGGAATGGGAGGTTACAGAGAAAGCAGACCCCCAAGACCAAAAAGAAGAAGTAGTGATCATGCAGTCCAGATGGCCAGAACAGGAACAACAGTTAGTCACCTGTTTTGCCAAACACTTGGAGGATAAAATGAGGGACATGATTAAGAAAGATTGTTATGGATGTCAAATCGATCATCCTAGTCAAATTCAACACGATAAATGTATGATGATGAGTCAAGAGGAAATTTTGGACGATTATCTGAACGAAGCTTGGAGTCTCATCTCAGAAGAAGCCGTGTTACTTCAGTGGTTTAAAGGCTTGTGTGATCATTCCTCTCCGCCATTGTTTGCTCGAGAAATTGATCGCATCGAAGCTCTCTTGGCCAAGAGTAAGGATACGAAGCAAAGAAACAGTTACTTGACAGACCTTTTCAAGCAGAAAGTCTGGATCGAATTGATGAATTATCATCACCTGTGAAAAAGGAAAAAGTCAAGGCTACAAAAGAATGGATACCTGTGAACTTTATTATCTATTGAACCGTAGTTCGTACACTGCTTCTTGGAATCCTGTCTTGTGTGCTAACGATGAACTACCTCATTGCAAACCTCAAGAGAATCAAGCTTATGTCATCAACACAGATAACAGGCATCTTCCAGGAACTCACTGGGTAGCTGTCTACTTTCCTCAGGAGGGTTGTGAGAAGTATTTTGATTCGTATGGATTACCCCCTTTGGAAGATGATATCATTGACTTTATGAGAAGAAATGCCCAGACGACACGATTCAATAATGTGAAATTACAAGGCACATATTCTATGGTGTGTGGACAATATTGTGTTTATTATCTGCATCATCGCAGTCTTGGATATTCTTTAGAACATATAGTGACTTATTTTGATCTTCATTCGCCTCGAAACGATGAAAAAGTAGATCTATGGTTTTGTGACCATTATGGCTATCTGTTGTCTTTAGCTAGGAAACGTAGTGTACATCAATGGCCCAATGACTTCCAACAGTGGAAATCTCAATTTAATTCTCAACATTGTCATCCATGTCAAAGATAATGTATTGGTGTTATTGAAGAAAACAATGTTTGTTATTTAAACAAAATTGTTTTGTGAGTTGTTTTGTTATTTGAATAAAAATGTTGTGTTTTGAAACCAATGTGTCTGTCGTTTGTTTTACATTTTTATTAAGATACATGCTCTTTGACTTCTTTCTATCCCTCGCATCAAACTATCCTAACGTTTCCAAACCCGAAACCGTTGAGGGGTGTTTTCTATCGCGTCCGCGCATGAAACTTATAAAGCAGGGGCAGTCTCCAGTCTGACCATCTATTGTTTTTCTCATCCTCCTACGAAGATGTGCTCAAGACTAGCTAAGCTGAACGAAGCTTACGTCACTCTGCATTGTATCAGACACTATCTGATGCCAAAGCCTGAAGAGATAGAGAATGTGAGAATGCTACAATTAACGGAAGACCTCATAGAAGAACTCTTCAGAGAGGAAATTCAAAAAGACAAAGAATGGACTGAAAAGTATGGACTTCAGAAGCAGCAAAGAGAGCAGAGAGAACAGCATCAACAACAGAAGCAGGAACCAAACAGATGTTTTGTCTACTGTCGTGTGGACACGAAAGAGTTCTCTTTCTCTTTCCGAATAAGCAGACCCTATCATTTTGCCAGATGAGGACGCAATCTTAGACAATAAAAGATCGTCAACCCTCCTCGTGCACACAAAAACAAGCCTTTTAAGGGCTACCCAATATTCTCAAAAACAATTAATAATTCAATTTGCTAATGGTATGTGAGGAAGTTAAAAAAAAAAATAGAAGTGAGTCTATAATCACTGTCTCTTTTTAGTTTTGTATGAAGTGCATCCATAAGCACAACGTATTTTTCAAAAAACTTGTTAAATTTATAATTTTTGTGAGTAAAGTAAAAAGTGAGTGAGTGTTTTCTTTTAAGTCTGCGTGTTTTGGTGATAATAGGAATAATGCAAGTTTTTGGATCGTAGGGGTGTTTTCTTTCACGTCCTCCATAACTTAGACGTCAACTACAAAGATTATACCAAGTTATACACTGATGGATCAAAATCAACAGATCCAGATAGAACAGCTGCAGCAGTCACCATCCCAGAGTTAAATATAACAATAGGGAGTCGACTTCCTGACCAATGTTCCATCTACACCACGGAATTTTGGACTATCTAAGAGGCACTGAATCTGATCAAAATTAATAAATTTCCCAAATCACTCATCATCAGTGATTCTTTAAGTGTCCTAAAAACACTTGAATCCGGATGTTCAAAAGGGCGTAGCAACTATCAAAAGCTAACTAGGCTAACTATCAATGATCTTGCTAACCTTAACCAAACAATTGAATTTATGTGGGTCCCATCCCATATAGATCTGTTTGGAAACGATCAAGCTGACCGTGCTGCAAAAAATAGCCTCAACAACGTGGAAATTGAATATATAGAGTATTCTGTAACAGAATTATATAACGTGATTACCCAAAAAATCATGTCAAAATGGCAACAACTATGGGATTCCAGCCAGAAAGGACGTAAACTATACTCTATCCAAAACCAAGTAACCAGGAATATTATTGGAGCAGAGATTAACCATACACATCTCGAAAGAATCTTCAATCGCATCAAAACAGGAAAAACTCTACTAGCCGGAAGTATGGGCAAATACAGTAAATCCAACCCTGGAAGAAATACTTCTTGCCAATCATGCAATCAATTAGAAGATCTATCACATGTTTTTAATGTGTCCCCTGCATATAGAGTAGCAAGAAATAAACTTGCAAGCTCTCTTATTAAAATAGGCTCGAGCACAACATACCCATCATTTCTTAGTACCACAAACCCTAATCCCAACCTAACTGCAGAACTGATCCTATTATTCCTCCGGGAAATAGACAAGTCTGACAGTATTTAATACTGCACCCCATTCCAATTGTCCCCACCCACCCACTTTTTTTTTATCGTACATAAACCCTATTACACCCAAATAGGTTAAACACTCAAAGTCGATTTAACGGATATGTGGTCTATATGCTGTCAGGGAAGTACAGGAGGAGGGTGTTAATAAACTCTCATAATGACTGTATGCAAACGCAAATCAACAAAACCTTCCTGTGCAATGCAGTAGGTATCGACCAAACATCAACAAGCCTGAACAACCCAAAAATTTTAAATAACCCATCATTGCCCCATAATCGATAATTTGGCAAGCAATCTCACATACCCAACAATTTACCTACTTTTTTAACGCAACTATAGGACTCAATATCTCTATATTCACTTACTTTCTAACTCTAAATCTTCTACTCTGGCATATATAATTAAGGAATTACAATATGACCCTCAATAGCTATATAAGGTGGCTAAACCCCTTAGCCATCAGCTCCGGCTACACAATGTAGCAAAATAAATATTGGATAAGTTAATTACTGACCTCAAATAGACATATAAGGTGGTTTAAACCCAGAAACCATCAGGCCCCGCTGCACAAGGTAGCAATTTTAAACTAGGAAGTTTTTATTTATACTAGAACCCTAAATAATTTATATAAGGTGGCTAAAAGTCCAAAGCCATCAGCTCCGGCTGCACAAGGTAGCAAACTAATTAATCGATAAGAAAATTAAGACCTCAATTAGCTTTATAAAGTGTCTTAAAGCCCAGAGCCACCAGGCCCAGCTACACAATGTGGCAATAATAATAAGTAGAAATATATATGCCTTTTTTCCCTTTTCCTTCTTTCTTTTCTTTTCTTCGATTCTACTTAAACAGCACAATAATGTTTTTATTCAAAATTTGTTAATGCCGGACGACAACTATTTTAAATTATATTCGGGGGATTAAATTATTGGGTATATCACCTCCCTTCCAATACAGTCTCGTACCGCCTTTGCCTCTTCCGCTGCAGACAGTTGGTATCAATTAATTAGCACAATATTGTGCAATAATGCGTGGGGACGTGGCACTATTCCGTCCCCCGAAACAATTAATTAGCCCCCTTTGGGGCATTAAACAGACGTAAATGCCCACTGGGCGAAAACGTCTTAAATCCAATTAATCAAAATTATATATATATATATATATATATATATATATATATATATATATATATATATAAAGCAGCACTCGTCAGTCTGGCTACCTATCTTTGACCCATCAACCCAAAGAAGATGAGTAGACCACAAAAATTGAGGGAGCTTCAAATGCATCTGGAGAATGCTAGACGTCTCCTGGACGAGCTGGCTATGGAGGCCATAGAAGAACAGGCCAAGATTGAAAAAGAAGAGAAGGAAAGAAAAAAGAAAGAAGAGGAGGAGAAGAGAAGACCAATCTTTCCTCACCGCATGATGGTTAAAGCCTGTCGGGTGAAACCTGAGGTGAGGTCGCCTTCACCACCAGAAGCAGCTCGTCAACTACAGGCACAGCCCCAATTGCATCAACCACAGTCTCAGCCGCAACAACCACATCCTCAACCGCAACAACCACAGCATCATTCACGGTTGCGGAATAGGAGAATAGAGAGGGAAGTTTTCACTATCCCTCAAAGTGAAGACTGGGATAGTGAAGCCAATCATTCTCCCTCTGTGCTCCAAATCACAAGAGTGAATTAGGAGAACGATTGGAGTAGGAGATGTGTGTGCCGGGCTAGACCTGGGAGATGCCAGCATTAGCCAGGTGCATTTTGAAGTTAAAAAAACAGCCCTTCTCAGGGCTACCCAAATGTCTAGAAAAGAGACTGTTCAAATTGCCAATGGGTATGAGAGAGGAGTAGTGTGATTATAAACACTGACTCATTACTGATATAATAATGTATTTGTGTGTGTGTGGTTAGTAAATGGTGTGATTTTGGATAGTAAATGATATTGTTTGTTTTGGCTGCTTCCCGTGTGTGTGGTTAGTAAATGGTGTGATTTTGGATAATAAATGATATGGTTTGTGAATAGTATATAATATGAAAAGTGAATGTAAGGGGTGTTTTCCTTCACGTCCGTGCTTCAGATATATATACTCAAGTGGCTGACATTAGAACCATTCCACGGAATAACCATAGAAGATGGTGACGGCATCAACTTTATTCAACAATTTAAGACACAGCTATTTCTGGATATTAGACGGGGAATATGAAGTGGAAAAACTACATAATAAATGGAAGTTTACGAACAGCCTGGACTGCAAAAAGACTGAAAATAGCCAGGGAGCTCTTAGAAGGAATGCTAGAAGAAGCCAAAAAGTTACGAGACTGCATTAACCCACCGTATGTTAGAGTGGGGACATTGAAGCATAGATATTGTCAAAAACGTCAAGTGCTCTTTGGATAATATCTTGACAGAGTGCCCCAATGTCCAAAATGGTTTGGACCCGCTCAAGAAAGCTGAAGAACTGATGAGAAAGGAGCTATTAGAAGAAGTGATGTTAAAAGATAAGTGGAGTAAGGAGAGAAAGGAGAGAAAGGACAATGAAAACAAAAAAAAATAGAAAGAGGAATTTGAAAGATTAAATAACAATTGGATAAAGATACAAGAGAAGTTTAGAGCTATGGGACATTCTGACTGGATTCACGAGGACGAAAAGAAGAAGGGAATCATTGGTAAAATCAAAAGGTGGTGGAACAACGGCAGAAAATAAAAGAAGTATCCAAAGGCCCTTTTCAGTTCCACTCATATACCGCGAAAAGATATTAGCTTTCTTTGCCTCCATTTTCCCCTTGTCGCTAGACAGTCCCATATACAAATACAAATAATATTTCCCATGTTCAATTTCCCTTGAGGCTAGCTAGGCCCACCATGTTCAATTTCCCCATTGAGGCTAGATAGGCCCACTATGTTCAATTCCCCCTTGAGGCTAGATAGACCCACCATGTTAAATTCCCCTTGAAGCTAGATAGGCCCACATATGTTAAATTCCACTTGAGGCTAGTTTAGCCCACCATGTTTGAGGCTAGATGTCCCAAGCTGTTTTTGACTAGAATTCCCATTGAGGCTGTACATATTGAGTCTAGATGTGCCCAAGCTGTTTTTGACTGGATTTCCCATTGAGTCTAGAGTGCCCCATATTACTACTGTTGGATCCTCAATTATTAAAAGTCCTGGAGGAGCTGTTGGTGAAAATGAGTATAAAATATATCCTTGTTGATCTTGATTTGATCTTTCGAGATTTATTTGATAACTTCCTTCGATAACATCACGTACTAAATTCACTACGATCACCGAGGATATATTGAAGTTTTGAGGAGCGATATGCCTGCCACCACCATCTGGGTCATTATTATGTTTGAGGATGGTTGAACCAATGTGTTGTTGTCTCCTTGCTGTGAGTATCATAGTAAACTTTTCATTGATAAAATCGTTAACGGATTTTTTTAGTTCGTCTGCGTTGTATCCAAGAAATTTAAAATTCGATAGATCGGCTTCTGTTATATTGTATACAGTTAGGAAATTTCGTTTAGAGTAATTAATGTTGTCATCGCTATGATCATTTATTACTTGAATTACTCGCTGGTTGATATATTCCATGTCGGATACAAGTTGATTTAATATTTCAATTCGTTTAATGATTTAACTCCGATTAAACGCATTGAAAGCCTGTTGTAGTCGTTGTAGTTGTTGATTGTGTTCTTGATTGATCTCTTTAAAGTATTCATTAATTCTGTTATGATATATATTTATATATGTAATTGATTATGAAGTCTGTCCAACCTTAAATCTCCCAAAGGCGGAATCCTGATTAAAGAAATTAAAATAACTACCCGGTAGTGATGACATTTTTATATCGAGGAGGTGTTCTTTATATGATTTGGTAATTTCATGGTATGATTGTTTATCCGTAACATAATCAGATTTTTGTGGTTCAGGTGGAGGTGTTTTTTCAGGCCAACCTTGTATTGTTCTTATCGAACTCTGATAGATATCTACGGCATATTCGGGCGAGTTTATCTCAATCGCAGATGATAGTGTTGGTTCATGAACCGTTATAGCGATTTTCGATTCTTTTCCAGTAATGGATTTTATTCTACGCTGAAATTCATTATTCATTTGTTCGATTTGGTATGATCCAGATGGTAACGAAACAACGTTCCAGTCTGGAGTACCATCTGGTTTATTATTACTCGCAAACACCAGGGAATTATTCGGTTGTTGACCACCGAATGGTACTGATCTGATATTTGATCAGCTATGGTATACTCATAAATTTTCTAGTGCTATCTTCTTAACGGAAATCGCAGTAGGGAAATTCACACTGAATTCAGGATTCGTTGAGGTTATTGAGATCATGCTGGTTTTCACCGGGGTTGTGTTTTCCGCTATTCGTTGAAATAGTTCTTGCGATGTCGCGATTGTTATTATATTCGTGCTGTTTCTCTAATTTTGACATCGTGGATTCATAAACACGTCCCATCGCTGAAAACTCATTATCGGATATTAATGTGCCATTGAGTAACGACGATATCATCGAGGATAATTGGGAGCATGCGGTTGACACAACATGGAACTTAACTATGTAGTCTTGTTGTTTTCCACTGGCTACACGATGATATTTTTTTTGTTATTATTGAAATAATTCCCGCGATTGTTGTCGCCGCTGATAGACAAATTGAAACAGCTATTGGGGCAATCATGGTCACCGAGGAGAGTATAATACCAGCTCCGGTGATGACACCTGATACCGAGTACACGGTAACATCAACTGCGGTGATTCTTCGTCGGTATGTTTTTATTTTTACTTGATACTCCTCAGTGAGTGTTTTGAGTTTAGTTTGAAATTTTCTGACCTTATCATAGCGATATTGCTGTGATGACATTTAATTTATTATAACATAATTCAATTTAGTTGTTTACTTAAATCCGCTACGAATTCCACATACCATGTTAATGAAACCCTAGCCAAATTATTATCAGTGGATGCTAATGTGAATCGTTCAGTTGTGTCCTTGTCGATGATCGTTGGTATCATATTGTTAACCCCAGATTAACTCGTTGATGAAATATTAAACTGAGTCAGCGACACTAATGTTAATCGATAAATACCTTTGACGGCCGCGCTGATATTTAATATGTTAGTGGATGGCGTCCACGTAAATGATCCGTATTGAATCGCGTACACGTTATTTATGATATATTTTTGTTCCTGAGGGATTTTTATTTTTTCAACTTTTTCTATTATCCTCGATAGATCATCCCTGATGACATCGTTGTCGATTTAATATCTTCGAGAGCAACTTCTATTCGCCGATTAATCGCTATTATTTCATCGAGTTTTGTGATAATAACAGCGACATCTATTTTAACATCATCGGGTTTCGAATTTTTTTTACCAAAATAATTATCAATGGAGTCATCGTTCCTATTAAAGTTTTTACGTAACGTTTTAATTTAGATACATGAGCGTCATACTCGGATCGCAACTTTGACAAATTATCCATGAAGGTTTTTATCTCCGTGAGTTTCGGTGTGGTCACCGGTGGATTTCCAAAGAAATCTAATAGAGGTTTGTCAATACTGTCAACTATATTTCTTTGTAATTCATAAAACTGATCGAATTTAGTTATATGATCGTCGTATTCATCGCATAGTTGTTTCAATGGTTCTAAATTGTTAATTCTATCCACAATAGTTGAAATGAGGACACCGGTATGAGTTTACCCTGATCGAAAAACAACGCGATAGTATCTTCTACTGCGTCGCGTTGTTTAACTTAAATATCATCCAGGGAAACATTATTAGTTTTCAATTTACCCTGACGATCTTGAAATACGACTATTTCATTTGGATCAACACATTTCGAGATTTAACATTTCAGCTATTTCATCTTCGATTATTTTTTTACATCACCGGTTGCAGATATTTCCGCCGTGGGTTTTTTCAGGCTTGATAAAGATCTCCCCAAAATATCAATCATGTTATTTTATATAATTTCTCTCTCAAAGTCGATTACTCGTATATTCGTGTACGGTTTTATGTTCTGGTGTTCCCGATGATGAAATAGCGTTGAGGATGTTTAATAAATTTTATGCCGCATATTGGTGGGTCATTTATTTTCTGTGTTGGTACCGTTTAGTACCAGATAGGAGTTTTTAATTGATGCATATAACGTATAATTTCTTTAGGCGGTGCTAACCCATATGTATCGCAATAAACAATCACACGCGGATCAATCGCGTATGCATCCCAGTGAGTTCCAGGTCCACTGCTGTTATCGAGATTATTGATACCGGTTTCAACGCTGTTTGGTTGTTGCGGTAATTGATCTCGAATAAAAACGCCTCTAAACTTTTGTATCCTAAATTTGTTTAGCAGCATCGAGTAAATCAAAATTTTACATGGGAACTATTGTTAGTAAACTGTTCCTAGTCTCAGGCCGTTTCCGCTGTACCATGAATCTTTCTTTTTTTTGGTATACCTGTCCGGTAGATTTCTTTAGTGCCATCCCTGCCGCTGTACAAACGGCTCCTAGCGCGGCGGCTTTTGCTACTGCTGCGGCCGCGGCCGCAATCAACGCTGGTAACGCAGCTAACAACGGGAATATACCACCTGATTTTATCATGTCTTTGATGGCGGCCGCAGAGAGAGTGATCTGAACACCTTTTTTATCTTTGATGGCATCATTGAAGTGTTTTATCTGACGAGTTGTCAATGACAGTTTATTCTGACCACTAACGTAACACTAACATGACTATATGACATTTTATTAACAACAGATTGTTCTAATTGTTACATTACATATTTTCCACCGGAGCATCAACTACTTTCATTCGTCCACCAACACCTTCGAGTATCATCGATTTGTCGCTGAGAATTACAGCAACTACTCTATACATCGGGATAGTGATAACACCACCTACAACCGGACGGGTTACACGCGCTCTGAAGTGTATGTGAAGTACGGATTGCCTTGTTAAGTCAAGATGTTTCAGCGAGAACTAATAGATGGGACATCGTTTTCTAAAATCAAATTGTGATATTTGTAGACCAGTATCCACATTATTATCGCGACCAGTAAATGACAACAAACGATGATACGCGCGTGTTATTTGGTTTGTTCAGAAATCAAGTAGTATATCCTCGGATGGTTCTTGTTGACCGTTCATCCTCAACGAAACTTCACTAACACCCAATTGATCAAATATCATATGGCTGCGTGTTTGTGAACTCAATCGCGCCCTAACCTGTAACGCAATAAATATATGACGCGGATCTGAAACACCTTGTTTTGATGCCAGGTGCCATGTAAGTGTACCACCAATATTAGAATCCATGGTATCTGTGGTCACTGTTAGCCAACGTAGCAATGATTTTCCTCCATGGTGATTGATGGAGTGATTAATGGCATCCACAATGATAGTATTCAATTTGGTCCCGTAGTTTCCATCCAATCAGCGTGGTCGCAGTTGATAGGAAACTGTGGGTGATGCTCGAAAATTGCCCGTGCAGATGAATTCAATTATTTCCTTCCACCATTTCCGGTCCCGCGTGGCATGTGCCGAGGTGATGCCATAGTTCACCAGGTCTTTTTCCACTTGTTTGATCCAGGTTTTCTTTGGTGCATTTCTTGAGACCTTCCAGGTTTCCGGTCTGGTGCGCCACAGGGCTTGATACGGTAGGTGCCTCTCTTCCATTCGGCAGACATGACCAAACCAGCGAAGCCTAGCACGTCTAATCAGTGATTCCACTGTCGGTTGCTGAGAGCTTCGGGCCCGGATTTCCACGTTTGGGATTCTGTCCAGAAGGTTTAATCCCAATATTCATCTGAGGCAGCGCATTTGAAATACCTCGAGCTTCTTGAGGTCCGCGTCTAGGGGGACCCACGTCTCTGCTCCATATAGGAGTATTGGGAGGATGAGAGTGCGTATAGACGCACCTTGGTCACCACCGAAAGGGCCTTTTTTCTCCATATGCACCAAGCTAGTGACCCGAACGCAGACGTTGACAGTCCCAGGCAATGCGAGATGTCGGTGGAGGCCGCTATTGATCTGCATCGTATTATGGACCCCAGGTATTTAAATTCCTCTACTTGCTGAAGATAGACTCCGCTAAGGCAGACGGTCACTGGGGTGTTGTCCGATGTCATGACAACTGTTTTGGCGGTGTTGATCTTTAACCCAAATCTAGCGGCTTCATCGGCGATTTCTTGCAGAATTTCTGTTGCTTCGACTTCGTCCTCAGTGAGAAATGCACTATCGTTCGCGAACATTAGATCTGTGGCATGTTTATCGACCCCTGCTGCAAAAGTGATCCATCTACGTCCTAGGAATACCTTGCACATGACACAATCGACCACGATGTTAAAGAGGCTAGTTGAGAGCACGCATCCCTGACGGACGCCCGTTTTCACCGAGAAATCCTTCGTGTTTGCTCCTTGGATTCGAACTTGACTGGTTGACCCGTCATAGGTGTTGGTTAGTAGCCGAATGTATTTTGGCGGGTATCCTTCTACTTCCAGGGCTTTCCACAAGGCTGGGCGATGGACGCTGTCGAACGCTGCGGAGAAATCAATGAACACCATGATAGTGCGTTTTCCACACCGAATTCTTTCCTCGAGGATTTGACGGAGCGTGAAGATCTGGTCTCAGCAGCTTCTTCCAGGTCGAAAACCGGCCTGTTCCTCTCGTGCCGCTTCCTCCCGCCGTTTGAGTACCCTTCTATGGATGATCTTCATAAATACTTTGCCAAGTATGTAGAGCAGGCTGATGCCCCGATAGTTCTTACAGTCCGTTTTGTCGCCTTTTTTGAAGATTGGTACGATGATGGCTTTCTTCCATGATGTTGGTACCGCTTCCGATCGCCATATCAATCTCAGCAGGGCGTGTAATCTTTCGACGATGATCTCTCCGCCGTATTTCAAGGCTTCTGGTGTCACCTCATCAATGCCCGGGCCTTGTTGTTCTTCAGATCTAAGATGGCAGTCCGTATTTCCTTCATAGACGGTTCGGAATCATCAACTAGCGCAGATAACTCGTCCATGGCATCCACCTATTCCATCGGTCCAGGTGGGGCATCGTGGTTGAGGAGGGTGCAGAAGAAGTCCTGCCAACGGTCCAACCGTCCTGTGTTGGAGCTGATGAATTTTCCGGTCTTGTCTTTGATATTGTTCTCAAGCGGCCGAGATTTCCTGGATAGTCGTCGAATGGTTGAGTAAAGGGTTCGGAATTCGTTCCGGTTGGCTGCCCCTTCCACTTTCGCAAGATTTTCCCAATACACGGCTCTATCCTCCTTCAAATGAACTCTGACCAGTTTGTTGAGGCGTCTATATTCCAGTTGGTTATTTAACTTGCATTTCGTCCGTTTGTCGATGAGAAACAAGGTCTTTTAGGATATCCAGGGTTGAACGTGCCGCTTCGTTGATGGACACACCTCTTTGGTACTGTCTGTAATTGCATTCGCAAGCTCGTTTGCAAGATGATCAACTCCCTCCTGCGATTCATCTGCCTCCGATGTAGTAAGGGCTTCAAAACGATTCTTTAGGGTGATCTGGTTTTTTTCCCGGACCGCTGGGTCTCTTAAGAGTGCTACGTTCGGTTTTTGCTCCCGTTTGTTATTGGTTGCTGGACGTTTCAATCTTAGTCGAATCTTCATTCTGACCAGGTGGTGGTCGGACCCACAATCCGCTCCACGCATGGCTCGAACGTCTTGGAGTGAGGTCTGGAATCGCCGGGAAATTGCTACATAGTCGATGCACGCCCTGTCCCGTCCATTGGCAGATCTCCAGGTTAATTGGTGACGAGGCGGGTGGCGGAATAGCGAATTTCCTATCCTGAGACCGTTGAGTGAAGCGAATGAAAGGAATCGTGTTCCATTGTCGTTGATCGAGCCCACTCCAAAAGGGCCAAGAACATCCGGCCACGTATGGCTGTCGCGCCCGGTGTGGGCATTTAGGTCGCCCAGGAGAATATTGATGTTAGAACGAGGCAGAGAGTCCCAGACCATCTGAAGGTTGTCATAGAATTCGTCTTTGGCCGTTTCTGGACTGACTTCGGTCGGTGCATAAACCACGACCAGATTCATATTGATGATACCATGAAGAGTGAGAACCGCCATTCGACTAGAGATGGAATGGAATCCAGTGACGTATTTGTTAAAGCTGCTGTCCACCATGAATCCGACACCCTCGATGTGTTTCTTGCCCCCGGAGTAATAGAGCTCGTATTTTGCATTATTTGCCGGAGAAATAACCTTCGTGTTGCCTGACCCGGTCATCCTTAACTCTGTGAGTGCGGCAACAGAGATGTTATAGTTACCGAGTTCTTTAGCCACTTGTTCCCGATGTCCAACTGCGTGACCAGTACGGATATTCCATGTTGCCAACAAGGTAGGCTGCTTAGTCGAAATCGCAGATGATGTCCGACGATCTTGTTGTCGTTTATCTGAAGTTTCTCTCCCCCCTCCAGTAGCATATTTCTCGGCGACGTCCTGGATTGGGGAACTGACCAGCGTCGACGTATCGCTGGTCATTGAGTTTGCGAGTAGTAGGGCTTTCTTCATGCAGGTTCATGCCTGGGTTTTATGACCAGTCGGCAGCTGGTCAACCCTCCTCCTTTTTCCTGGCTTGGGATAGTATTGATATAATGACTTACCATCAGTAACACCAGCACCATGCCAGATTGCATCATTATCACTACCCTTTCGCACGAGTGCTACTGTATACTTCGCTCCATAGATAACTGTTCTAACATTTCTGCAAAATCCGTAAATATGACGTAGTAGAACGAGCATGAAAGTTGTCTACGCTGTCCTTCCAGCATTTATACGCGTGTTGGAAACCCCAAGTTGTAATTGGAATTAACACTTTTTATACTATCAAAGGCAGCTGGTGCTGGTATTGCTTCGTGTTCAAGAGAAGCAACTGTTTGTGGATTAACTGCAGTAGCTTGTGGTGTCAGCAATTTAGTATACGGAATGTGTTCGGCGTAATCAGTGAGATCCTTAGAGAACATCATAGATGGGCATGCCGATCTTGTATAATCATCGGAGTATCTTGCTAACCCGACTATTGTTGTGGCAACATCATCCTCACGATCTATAGACTCTTCCATCAATCATGTATCTGGCACTCTCGCATAGCGCCATGATACCATTATTGACAAAACCAACTCGGTTGTTTTTATCATCTGCAAATGGTGTATCAGCAACATTTGTTACAAGTTCTCCTTCTACTTCAATAACTGCTCCAGCGGGTAGAAAGTATTTGCTGGTATCATGGACCTGAAGTTCGATTCTTGATCGAAGATCCGGTTGTAATGTATGATAGGAATAATACTGATAATCGCGTACTGAATTATCTTTGCGCATTGGGGCATCTGAATCAAACGCTGTATCAGGAGCCGATTTGAACATATTATTATATATTTCTGGATCGAAATCGTGATCTCTCTTGCGATTTCAAACCATTCCCGCTATAATATTTACAGTAATATTATCCTGGGCGCTGCTCAGTGATGCTATCTTTTGATCCACCGCGTTTTGTTAATTATTTTACTAATTTTACTCGCGGGCATAATTTCCATAGATGGTAGTGGTCCTAGTGACTTCGTCACTGATGACGAAGTCATTTTTTTCTTTCGCTACTAACTGACTAACGCTACTAGTTTTTCTTTAGCCGCGGTAATTGCCATCCCGGCAACATCACCTACAGCGTTAATACCCTTATCACGAATAACATCAAGAGCTTTTATTGATAACTGTTTTGCGATTAGTGCTATTTTTGAAGCTAGTCTTGCAAATAACCTTGCAATGGTATTGCCGAGACCATCTCCATAGTACGCTCTATAAACTGGCAATAGTGGGTTTACTACACAGAACATGGTTGGTTTTCTGTGGTTGTAGTGTATGATCATGTAGTGTATGATCATCTTATTTAAATGACATTTATCTAATGTGGTGATTTAACCACTGTGGTAACCGTAAAAATCCGTAGGATTTTCGGCTATCTCATCAATAAACTCTCGATATACACCAATATCTATGATACCACCCTCAAATAGTCTTCTACTGATATCAGTTGCCTCATTAATTACTTCCGGTTAGTTATTTCCAGCTCGTTTCCCTCCTACGAGAACTTCTAATTGTGATATATCCCCGATAATACTATTAGGACAATGAACTAGACCACTACCTGAAACCCCCCTTGGAGTTCCACTCTGAGAAAATCCCTCCCCACCACTATAACCAGTTGTACCCTGTGTATCCTTTTCCTGATCTTGTAAACTTCTAAAGAGTTCATCATTAGATTCAACTTGATCAGATGGCATATACAATGATTGCTTATCATCAGATTCATCTTGATCAGATGGTATATACAGTGATTGCTTATCATCAGATTCATCTTGATCAGATGGCATATACAATGATTGCTTATCAGGCTTTAGTTGTCGTTGAGGTGAGAAAGATATTTTCTTTGAATGCTGTTGTCTTTTTCTTTGCAATCTTTGCGGTTTGTGCGGTTTTAGTTTTTCATAGTGATTATTAAAAATATTCACCGCATCGACATATCCAGTGTATGATGTATTGCCCTTATCAATTTGACTTGTGTTAGTTTTGATTTTGTAAATTACGTCAGTCCAATGAGCTATACTATTAATATACGTGTGTTGTCCTGTTTTCAACATTTCTTTCCTGTTTTCATAAGTCGCAAAAACAAGCACAGGAATTTCCGCTTTTTCAGTCTTATCAATTGCTGCTAACCCCTCCTCGCACGTAATTTCTCTTCTATTTCTTCATTGGGTTTTGTTGGATCAGAAGGGAGTTTTTGTAACAGCGCTGATGTTTTTTTTTCAGTTTCCTTTGCTATTTTTTCAAGTATTGGTACAGTATCCTTTGTAGCAGTGGTTACTGGTTTGAATAGCTGTTCAGTGTCTGCAGCAAAAAAATTTAGATTTGTTTCTATGAAATCCGGAGATGTTTAAAAAAAAACGAGGAGGTGATATCGCAGCCAAATTGGCAAAGCTCCCTGGAACCCTATGGGCAAAGTACCCCGGAGAAAAGCACCTTCCAGGATATAGCTACTGTGGCCCCGGAACACGATTAGATATCAGACTTGATGATCAAAATCAGCCCAGACCCGGCGAGTATCCGATAAACGCTATTGATAAGGCGTGTCATGCTCATGATGTTGCATATAAAAGCAGCAATCTGCAACACAGGCATCTCGCGGATGTGAAATTAATTCATGCGTTAAATGCTATTCCTGATAAATCTTTTAAAGAAAAGTTGGCTTCGTGGTTGGTAAAATCAGCTATGAAAGGCAAATTGATGTTAGGTGCTGGTAATTAATAATATGGAATCTATTTATTATTCTCCGAGGGGATACTGGAGGGGTAACGCTGCAATCAATAAACTCGCCAACGCCGCAAAAGTGAAAAAAAACCACTGCGGCTAATTGGTTATCCAAACAGGCGATATGGCAAATTTATCTACCGCACCCTAAACAAATCAATTTCTCGCAGTTTGATGTGACTGTCCCTAATGAAGTTCATCAGGCTGATATATTATTTTTACCTCATGACAACGGTTACAAATACGCGTTAACTGTAGTTGATGTTGCGAGTCGATACAAACAAGCAGAATCGCTAAAAACAAAATCATCACCTGAAGTTGCTTCTGCATTTGAAAAGATTTATCGACGAGGCCCACTACGCTGGCCAAATCTATTACAAGTTGATCCTGGCAAGGAATTTCAAGGCGCTGTTTTATCAGCGATGAAAGATCACAATGTCACCATCCGACGAGGGCATACTGCGTTACATCGCGATCAGGCAATTGTTGAACGATTTAATCGGACTCTTGCTGAGCGGTTATTTGGATATCAATACGCAAAAGAATTCATCCAAGAAAAGCGATCCCGTGAATGGGTCAAAAGGTTACTAGGGGTAGTTGCAGCGCTAAATAACGAGAAAACCAGAGCAATCAATATGAAACCTAACAACGCAATAAAAAAAAGTATATAACAGCGGGATAGCGTTTCCCGACCAATTCTTGGTAGTAATGTCACTATTAGGTATTTATACGAACCAGGAGAGCTTGAAGGTGGCATAAAAAGGGCTACTGATCCTATTTGGATTGTTACTGCACACAAGATATCTTCTATAACACGATCAACTGGTAGACCTCCAATCTATAAATTGGATTCAACTGCCCCTCAGCGGGGTTTTACACGCGAACAACTACAAGTGATTCCTGACGATACTCAATTGCCTCCGCGCGGTCTTAACTAGCACCGTTGCGTCTGTTGCACTCAAGACAAGTCAACATCACATTGTTTCTGACATGACCGAGACTGTTATTTTTTCAGTCTACGGTAAATTGGCGAGGATCTTTATCCGAATACTGCCAACGCATTATACAATTGCAACTTGCGCAGTGATTATTCTGTTGTTGCTTCAAAGTGATTATTAATTCAGCATCAATGTCAAATTCTCGTTGTTTTTTTTTTTGTCTTGTTGTTTGTGACCGGAGAGTTTTTTATCAATAATTTTAACATCAACGATGCTAGCATCATCCATTGTGGTGTCATCATCGAAAACAATTCTTCGAAGTTGATTTATTCTTCGTACTCTGGATACTGCAAGATAGACTAAATTCGACCATTCGATGTGATTATCCACCATCCAAACAATTGTATCTGATATAGTCAATCCCTGTGAAGAATGTATTCTTGCTGCGTAACCTAGCGTCCACGGGGAATTATTAGCACGCAATGCATCTTCAACGACGCTGATATCAACCATCACAATATCATTTAACACTAAATTCTGTCTTTGAAATCCTTCGGATTTTGGTCTTGGAATATCAACTTCTATATTCTGTTTTCGTGTATCCGAAGGCCTATAACACAACGGTACTGGAAGTGTTGCAAATTTTTCTTTATGCGTTTCAAATAACTTCATCTTATGTGTGTCTCTGACTATTTTTCTACTTGCAATTATCAAATCGTTTGGTCTCCACGTTTCCCAAAAATCATTCATGGGAGTTTCTGAAATTATTTCACGCGCTATTTCACATTGGATTTTATCCGGCTGTAATCTAATTAGCGCTTTGAACTCGCGTAATTGTTCATCAAGTGATCTATAATCAGTGGTAATTTCTTCATAATAGTCTACAAAACCCTTTAGCCATTCATGTGGGGATGCACCTATAAATGGTGGTGGTTGGCCGTGATCACCGCACATGACGACTTTGTATTTTTCAATAACAACCACTCAAGAAATGTTTGTAATATTTTCAACGATACTGTGCATATTTCATCCCAAATTATGATTTCAGGAATGAATTTATCACCCATTCGATCAGGGGTCCATTCATCGCCTTTCCATCGAAAGAAACTATGATAAGTACAGGCATTTACCCCTCGTTGTTTCATCTCTCTGGCGGGTCTGTGAGTTGGTGTTAGGACAGTCATGTTTGATTTTGAAACGCTAGTGTTTCTATGATATAATTCAATTGCACGAGTTGTCTTTCCTGACCCACCACAACCGTTTAAATAAACTGTCTTGTATCTACATATTGGATCAGATACTGGTGGTGCATTAGAAAATTCGGATTGAATCTCATCACACTTTAAGTACTTTTCATCCATGGTAACATCTGCCGATTCACAATACTCAGGTAGCGTTTCCCTTTTAAATCTCCAACATCCCCAATTTGCCTCCTGATCTGTGAATTTAGCTACATCTGATTTGTATTTCTCGTGGATATACATAGAATCAGTGGCTACTCTAACTGCGGTATTAGGAAATCTATTTATCATCGAAAATAAATTGATAGAAGCATAAACTAGCATAGAACTTCTCAAATGCGTATATTGTTTAATATATCCATCACAATAGGTAACAATTGTAACTAATCGTCTTCCATCGGATAGGAAAGCGTCTTTACGATTTACAAGTTTTCCCTGTTTCGTTAAATCCGTTACAATAAAATCGTATTCAGCGATGTCTATGATCAACCGCGAAGAATATTTTGCATTGTCGTATCTTCCGCCCTGGGTAAATTTACCGATTATTCTTCGTCCAAAATCTTTTGCTTGTTCTTTTTTAATTTCAAATAACTCCTTAGACCAATTCATGATTTGTTCTTCATTGAAATCTGGAAACTGTTTTCGCTGTTCGCTAATTATACGATCTAGATCGGGTTGTGGTAGCCAAACTTCTTTCTGAGCTCGATAGCATATAATAGCTTCGGAAACAATCAACGATATTAGCATACCACAATCAATCATATATCGTAGGAACAATATTGGCATCCATGCCTTTTCAGATGTATGTCTACCAAGCCAAACATAACTACACGGATGTAACCCTGTAGCGAGTTCAAATGATATCACACGAGCGAATCCGGTTAAATCAAAATCAGGTAATGGTCCATTAATCGCAACACGAGTCATTTCATGTGTGGGGTGTCCAAATCGTTTAAAATAGTTACTACATTCTCCATACCCGAGAAAACTTCCAGGATAACACGCGGATATATCAATTGAAATCATACCGTCACGATGGTATTTTGTATTCCACAGTCCTCCATGACCAAATCCGACGCAACTCAATTTAACGTCCTCGAGAAAATCACTTTGTGTTGGACGCCATGAGTTTTTTTCTCTTGCGAAGTGAGCTACCACTGATGGAATTGTGAAGCTATCCGCGAGTAGTTTTTCCTGGAATGAAATCTCTTTTGGATTTTCCGATGAAAATGGAAATTGCAAGGCAAATTCACTAGCGATTTTTCTCATTCTGTTATCTAATTCTTCAACGCGATATAATTCACCATTTGGTCTTACAAATTGATCAAATCCTATTTCGGGATCTTCATCACTTCTATGTAACCACACTGACACAGGATCATCCTTACACAGCGTGTGAATAGCATCGAATAATTTCTCATTATAAAAAACATCCCCGACGAACTCCTTAGGGATATATCTCACGGTTCTATCTCGTGGAAATATTGTTACTGCAGCCGTCCACGCGTGTTTGTTATGATCAATAATTTTAATTGGAGCTCCTCGCGATTGATATTTCGGTTCGTATAATACTTCTCCGGTTATTGTCGTTACTGATATTGGGAATTTTAATGATGCTTCTAATTTAGCTATATCAGAAATCTTTGCACCGTGTTGATTCACTGTCAGTTCCCATTCGGTTATTTATTTCCTCGGGATGCATTTGTGAAGTGTTCCATTACCCGTGTTGCTACACAATTCAGTGAACTAGAATATTTCATAGGAACTAGTTTTGCAATATCGGGTTTATCATTTAACGGATATATCCCATAAACAATTGCTGTTACAGGATAAGATCTCTCGTAGTATGGTTTGTCAATTCCAGTTACAATTCCTGGTTTGGAATCTCTACTTACAATGACAGTTTTTTATCCTTGAGGATTGGTTCACATTTATCCCTGATAATCCATTCGCCTTCGACTTTGATAATGAATTTTATTCTGAAAAAATACTTCTGTTTGTATTGCTTTGCAATTTACCCTTGAATTTCCAGCCAAGATGTGAAATTATCTCAGCTGCTCTTTCATCGTTCATAGTAGCATCGATGTTGGGTACATTGACATCTTCATCAATAATTCGAAATGTAGACCAGCAGTGTGCTTCACCGTCTCGGTATAATTCATTAAAACACTCCCTGAATTTACCCAGTATAGTTCTATCACCGATTAGACGTTTTGGTGTATCAGAGACTCTATCGCGATCGAAATTAGCATTTTTCCAGGGCTTAATTTTCGATAATCTCTTGAACTCCTTATCGAGATTGAATTTAGCATTTTTCCAGGGCTTAATTTTCGATAATCTCTTGAACACGTTATCGAGATTGAATTTAGCATTTTTCCAGGGCTTAATTTTCGATAATCTTTGGAATTCTTTCATGGTATAATCAATGAATTTAGTATTTTTCCAAGGCTTAATTTTCGATAATCTCTTGAACTCCTCCATGTTATAATTAAAACAAGTATTTAAATAGAAAAATATAGTATAATGAATCACTGCAAGAGGCTAATGACTGGATCAACAACCCCGTGTAACAAATCATGCAGAAGCGAATTCTGTGGGTATCATTTACAAAGTGTTCGCAACGGTTCCTTTGGTCCCCTTCCGTGCCTCCGATGTGGGGCTGGGGTAAGGGGAAAATCGCAGTTGTGTCTTGCTTGTGGGGGCAAACGATACAGGGAACTAAAACGCTATTATGACAAACGAATAAAAAATACCGTCATTGACCCTAACGATGACAAAGTCATCAAAACCCCTCAAGATTATATCCAGAGGTTTATAATTAAAGCAGATAATAAATTAGATAAGTAGTATTATTATACAAATGAGCCAAGATTTCAGACCTCATCCAGTGCTTGTTAATTACGAAGCCTCTAGTGATGGTGTTGTCAGGCACCGCAGACTAAAAAAACCGGTTGGATTTCTAAATAATATGGGATATTTGCTGTTTAGTGTTAGAAATAAAACATATCTCTGTCATATAATTATTTTTGAATGTCATAACGGATTGATTAAAGATGGCTTTGTGATTGATCACATAAATGGCGTGAAGACTGATAATTGTCTTGAGAATCTTCAAGCCGTCTCGCAGCGCGATATCCTTTTAAAAAGCAACGCTGGTAGGCACTCAAAACGCCCTATGGGGATCAAATCGTTTGATTTAGAAACCAAAGAGGAGAAAATATTTCAATCAATAAATGAAGCCAGTAGATACTTTGACATTTGTAGGACTTCAATACGATTTGTTGCAGAAAATATAATTAAAACAGCTCTGTCAAAGAACAATGGTCATAAAATAAAATTCGTAAACACCTGAAACGATTCAAGGGAGATAAATCCTTTATGTATAAGTCCAACCACTTAAAACACTCTACTCACTAAGTTCCCTTGTATTATGACCGTCAAAGGTATTTGTCGTCTGCTATTACCTGTAGAGAGGTATAATTGACATGTGCGCGCCCACGTGACTGTAATGGAGTATCATGAGTTTCGGTAGAGCTGTATTTATCAATTCTAAAACCTTTTATTGTCGCTTGGTTAAAACTGCATCATTTAAACAGTTGTATTTATTTAGACCATCTAAATTCAGCTATTAATACACTTTTAGTACAGACGTTCTTTATAATCCAGCGCATTACCTATGGTTGCTCAGCCGGAACGAGCATGTAACACTAGTGTTTCCCATTCATTGAAGTAAGTGGGCGTGGTTAAAATTCCTCTGTATACACCTCTTTGTGATCTAATCGATATGCATTTTGTTTATAGAATTAGAACAGGGATAATACACGCTGTTATCTAACAACTGTATTATTTTGTTTAGTGTTTTATTCAAATATTTTGTCTCATTTAAATGTTGTGAAACAGCATTAATATGTAATTCAAGGAAATAAAATAACACACCCGTGAATCAACGCTGCTGTATTAGTCACCTTATATACGTTTTGACTCGTAATAAGCTTGGGGCTTTCGAAGGCTAGTTCGACCGATCAAAACTAACTCACGCCATTTAAGTCGGGCGTGTGGTTGTCTTTTGTTCACAATCATGCAACCGGGTTAATTTAATTGGATTGCTTTTGATTGGTTGGATTGGCCGTAGAAAATCCGCCCCGTCGTTTCATGTTTGTGCTGTCTTGTGCCGTCCCACATCATTACATCACAAATCCCATCATCGTTTCATTGAATATATCCGTCCTTAATTAAGATAATTAAGTACATGTTACGCCTAAAATCTGCCGCAACACTCGAGTGGAGATATATACGGCATTGTACTGTCCATTAATTAAGTACATGGTTGTGAATGTCCTCCCAAGCATATCTTCTGGGCGGTCTAAGATGATGTTTGTCACCTTAGGCCTCCCGCCGGAGATGTATGTTTCGGGTCCCCTTGGGCTTACTTGGATGCGAAGGCAACCAAGGAGTTCCAAAGATGTGTTGTCGTATATGTAATCTCTGGGTCTCTCTGACGTCATAGGGCGCAAACGAGATTGCCAAATGAGTGTTATTTTTTTTAAATTAAAGATGAAATGTATTATATTGTATTTTTATAAAAATATGGATATCAAAGATGTAAATTCTATAATTGCTGAAATCTCAAATTTGCAGAATCGAGGGATACTATTATCTGAAGGTCTCGACTGTCACAGGATTGCCTCGGAATATGAAGACATAGAGTATCAGTTTAGTAAGGGTCGTTATGTTTTACCTAAGATGTACAGGCTCGTGAAAGGAATTCAAAAGTCCATCAATGCTTGTTTGTACGGTAACGACATTAATGCATTTATAACGCTATTTAGCACCGTTCAAGCAATACGTCAAAAGCTCGGCCAAGAGTATCAAAAACGAGCTGAAATTAGTTCTAAGGTTCGTGATCTTAGAAAAATATTAAACGAGGAAAAATCAGTATCTTAACCACGTGATCGTTACTATAAAAAATAGGCTTTCAGTATTTTTTTACTGAAATTTTTTTTTAGCGTTTTTTGTAACACTCACATGGGATTTTCTCCTGAAAGGATACTCAGCAGTTTGGGCTTGCTCATGCAGTTATGTGCGAATTGGATGATCTGGTTGTGGTAGCAAGTAATCACCGCAACGCCTCCATTTTCACGTAGTTATTGTTGTTGCCGCGTCGTTAACAAAAATCGTTCATCGCCGTTCTCAGATATTACAATTTTGAAACCCCCAGCGATGTTATTTCTGAAACACTCGCGGATAGCGTCGTACAGTTTAGCCTTGTCGGAGATGGATACGTTAGCTTGATGGTACATTATTTAATAACTCAGCTTTTAATTGTTATAGTTTCACATTTGAAAACTCAGTTCACAAACAATATATGGTAGGTGAATCTCTTACAACTAGATTATCCCGAGAGCGGCTAGCAGCAATTAAAAAGTTTATACCGGTTCGAGACAGACTTTGCGAGAAAGTTCAACAACGACAACAAGCGCAGACTGACTTTTCTGTGTCAAGTGAACAACTGTTTACTCCGATAACAAGTGCGACCAAAGATGTGAAAAAGTTCACTGAAGCAGCGATATACGGAGATATTCCTGAAAAAGAACGAGCAGAGAAGGCACCGCTGCTTGATACGCTTGAAAAGATAGCAGCAGAGACCGAACAAACGCGCGCAGGGATACAACAGCTATCCAGTGATATAAAAACTCAACGCGAAATTGAAGAACGCAAAGAAGAACAACAAGGTGCAGCTGGAGGAAAAGACTATTCACCTGAGAATATATTTACAGTCGCAGGATTAAATGAAATTAGAGGAAACCATACGGATTACGAATTAGCTGATTTTGCTAGAGAAAATTTTCCAAAGGGTAAAACAGAGAATTTATTAAAAGACGAGTTTAAAAGTTTTATAAAAAGCAAAGACACTTGGGCATCAAAAATATATTTAGCGAAACGCGGCGGGGATAAAATCAGAGCGTTGCAGCACACTGGTTATAATGACTTTCTATCTGCGGTTAAAGGCGGTCCACAACCACCACGTTATACGGAGGATCCAATCCCGGAACAAATAGACATAAGAGCAGAAGCCGGTTCTAAGAAAACAAGCGGAAAAGGATATTCAATTAAAAATCCCTTGGATTTCAACGCAACCGTGATATGTCCTGGTAACATCCTAAGTGATATATCACGGTTGGAAGTACTTATGGGTGGAAATCGAGCCGGAAATAACTCTCCGGAAATAATTAATGAAGCAGCTGATATCTGTAGACGATTATTTGCCGGCGGTATCATGGGCATTGATGTATATCGAGAACTCATTGCTGAATTAGTTGAAAATCATAGAGACGCCTATGATTATGATGAAAATCCTATGGATTTTAGCGATTGATCACTAATTGAAAAACTACTAGTTTTAATAACAAGATGATCATTCACTACAACCATGATAAACCCGTAAGCGTCTACGTGGTGAACTCACGATTGCCTGTTTATAGAGCATATTACGGAGATGGTTTCGGCAATACCATTGCGGGGTTATTTACAAGAATGGCTCCCAAGGTGGCGCCGTTAGCTAAACAATTATCAATGAAAGCCATTGATATTATTCGTGATAAGGGAATCAGCGCTGTTGGAAATCTTGCCGGAAAGGCATTTTCTGCCGCGAAAGATAAAATAACATCATTGGTGCGACGACGAAAAAAGCAACCAGTTGTACTGCCATCTACAACAGTGATGCCTGCAAGTGTCAGCAAAGCAATAAATAGCGCAGTGGAAGAAAAATTAGCGTCGTTGGCTGCTTCGGTGACTCCGTCATCCGTGGCTGCGCCGCTGGCGAACAGTAACCAAGATCATATCGCAAACATGATAGCAGGAAGTGGTTTGAAACGAAAACAAAAACGACGATGATTACAAAGAATTTCACAATTGAAAATACTAGTATGTTAATATAATGTTTAAACGAACAGCTGATCCCGCGTTAGATATGGAAGCCCCAGTACCCAAGGACAATTCCGTCCGCGATTATCAATTTTATTCCTATCATGCAATACAAGCAGATATTCGATCGCGAATTGAACTTCAAGTCCATGATACCAGCAAATACTTTTTACCCGCTGAAGCGTTTATCGAAGTAGAAGGAGAACTTGTACGACTTACTGATACTCCTGCTACACCCGCACCGTATCCAGATGGTACCAAAGTCGGCTTAGTCAATAATGGTATCATAGCGTTATTTGAATCCGCGAGATATCTCATTGACGGAAAATAGATTGAGTCTATAGAACGTGATGTTGATGTGGCTACAACAATAATTGGGTTAGCAAGATACTCCGATGATTATACAACATCAGTAGGTCCGTCTATGATGTTTGCAAAAGATAATAAAAACACTGCTGGACACACTCAATTTATTGTACGACGACCAAATGATCGTGCTGTTCCTCCCGCCCCTGCTGCTATCGAGGATATGATTATAAATACTGATCTCCAGTACAATCTAGGAGCTGCAACACGAATATCAATGTTGGCAGGACAACGCAAATCGTTTTCATGTGCGATTCCGTTGCATCATATATTTGGATTCTGTAGAAATGTACGAAAATTTATTTATGGCGCGAAGCATACAGTAGTACTCGTGCGAAAGGGTAGTGACGATGATGCAATCTGGAGAATTCCAGCGGATCCTGCAAATCCAGATGCTGACGCTGATAAAGTCATTTTAACTAAATTGGTCTTGTGGATGCCAGTAATGACCCCATCAATTACCACAGAACAGCGACTACTATCATTTATGGATCCGGGTGGCAAATCATTGCTAAGTTGGCTAACAACAACAACAGATGTTAAGCAATCAAATATCAATGGTACATTTACATGGAACTTGGTATCACAACAAGGCGTTTCAGCTCCACGTCATATATTTATCACGTTACAGGATATGACAAGAATGAATTCACAATTGCACAGTCATATGATATTTGATCAATTAGAAGTTACTGAGGTCTCGTTGAGAGTAAATGGTCAGCAGGAATCATCCGAAGACATACAACTTTTTATTTCGGTCAAAACCATATTGCGCGCGTGTACCATCGTATGCTGTCATATATGGGCCGTGATCAAAATGTTGATACATACTGGTTTGCAAATATCGCAACATGATTTTAAGAACGTGTATCCGTTCTACTACTTTTCGCTGGAACATCTTGATTTAACAAGGCAATCCGTCGTTGATATACACTTCAGAGCTAATGTCCTTCGTGGCACTATTGCTAATTATAGAGCGGTTGCTGTCATTCTCAGTGATAAATCAATGCTACTTGAAGGCGTTGGTGGACGAATGAGACTTGTTGATGCACCAGTGGAAAATATGTAAACGATTCACAATTAGATCAATTGAAAGTATAAATGTGTTTTACAATAAAATTACATATAGTGTTGTTAGTGTCGAGCTGACTGATGGTCAGGTCAAGAAATTGCGATCAAAATCCGCTAAAGAATGTGGAACAACAATAACGTTGAAACCAGCGCAGATGTCCGGCGGTACACATAAAATATCATTGACGGATCGTCAACTAAAACATTTCAATGATGCGCTAAAGAATAAGAGAGGGGTTGAAATTTTATTTTCAAAGGCTGCAGTCGCCAACATGATAAAATCAGGTGGTATATTTCCATTGTTAGCCGCAATACCAGCATTGATTGCAGCGGCTGCCCCAGCGGTGGCGAAGGCGGCTGCGTTGGGAGCCGTTGGGACCGCGGCAGGGATGGCATTGAAAAAGGCAACTGGGAAAGGATATAAAAAAGGGAAAGGATTTAAGACTACCAGGAACTCCGTATTCATGGTACAGCGGATCAGGTCTGAGAATACCAGGAACGGTTTATTAGTTGAAAACCCAATTCTCCCTACGTCCAATTTTGATTTAATTGATGCTGCTAAAAAACTAGCGATAAAAAAACTTCAGAGGGGTTTTTATGAGAGATCAATTACCGAGAAAACCAAATAGCGTTGAAACCTGTATCATCAATCTTGATAACAGCAGCGGATCGGGAACTCACTGGGTTGCATACGTGATTGATCCACGTGGGATTGTCTATTTTGATTCATATGGGTTAGCTCCGCCAAGCGAGTTTATGCGGTATATAAATTCTTCGATGAAACTCAAAGAGTTTCCGATTTTTTATTCCACGCTGCCAACACAACAATTAAATGATCCACCGATATGCGGCCATGAAGTATTAAATGTCCTCGCGGAGATTTCATCGTCACAGAAACCACCTCATCTGGTTGTAAATAAATACATGAGTGGGAAATTACAAGGTAATTTTAGAGAATCAATACATTGAAAACACGAGTTGCGCTAACAATAATGATTGATATTTGGGGACGATCTCTGACAATGTCGAAACCCACCGCGGAAACATCTGCGGTTTCTATCGAGGATTAAAAAAAATAATTGAAGATGAAATCGCTGAGACGTTAAATTTAGCAAGTGTTGACCCGAACGAAATAGTTGTATTTCAGGATCGCCAGGGTAAATTGAAAACCAGTGATGTGTCATTGGATGACATTTTGATACGGCAGCGCGACGCCGCTGAAAACTCTATTGCGCTGTATTCCAACGGTGGGCAACTTAAACCAGGTGCACTTGTGCCTACGATCATCGACGCGATTGCCGCCCACGGCCGTGATCTGGAGGATTATAAACGAGGTTATAGTACTTTTCGCAAAAATGTACATAAATTCTTTGGAACCCCGATTGTGGTTGGCATGACTCTCGCTGAAATTAAAAACTTTCTATCTTTATTCTTTTTTAACAAGGATGCGGGGAGGATGATGAATGAAAATGAAATCAAGGCAAATTATCTCGATATTTACACGGGTATTTCTAAACTAATAGAAAATTTTGAAAAGGTACAAAAACCCACTAACGACGTCGTTGTTAAGTTTGTTGGAACCGCACTTGTGGCAGGTATGACTCTCGCTGAAATTAGCGAGTTTATTGGCAAGCATACTCACAATGCCTACGTCGCTAATAGTTTATTTGGTGTCCCGGCTACATCTACGATGACTCTCAAAGATATTAATATGTTTATGGTGAGACAAACAACACTTAATACCATCGTGGATAAATTCTTGGGGAGAACACCTGTGTCTGAAACCACATATCTGACAGGCCCGACCCTCGCTGAAGTTAAAAAAGCTATTGACGAACAAAACGAAATTGTTAATACGTTCTTTGAGGGTTATAAAAGTTACAATATCACGACGACATATTCTCAACTCAGCGGGTATGATAATACCCAAAAAGGTTTGAAATTTAACCTCCTTTTGATTTCATTTTTTAAACGCCGCAATGGAACGATGATGAAATATACCGAAATCAATAAAACCTATCTCGACGTTTACGACGATATTCTTAATCTAAAAAAAAGATTTTGAAAAGGTACAAAACCCCACCAGCGACGTCGTCGATAAGTTTTTTGGAACTCCACTTGTGGCAGTCATGACTCTCGCTGAAATTAAAGCGGCTATCGATGAAAGTAAAACAACAGTTAATGCCGTCAAAGATGATTTTCCAAAAATGATCGAACGACTCGATAAGGAAAAAATTCCACACCGCGTAATAACCGTTGATAACATCGTATACACAGTTGCCAGTGGGACCTTTGATTGGATCCAAGGAAATGAAAATAGTTTATATTTTCACAGCAAGTATATAAGCGGTGTTAACACAGTGACGTATATAAACGATATGATACCCGAAGCGCCCGACCGAATAAGATCCCCTATTAGAATTGATATAACTACATCCGACGGGCCAGCGGCAGGGGTTAGGGAGTCGCTACCCTGGACGCTAGAATTTGTATCCGGTATTCCCCCCATCGACCATAAATCCAGGTACACAATCGAATAATCGAAAACACTAGCGGGTTTTAAATAGTAATGACATCGACGAAATCAATTGAACCGATAATAGTCCCAGAGGTATCACAATCGCATCGATATCGATATGATACCGTGAAAGAATTTTCCGCGAATTTGAAATTACTTTCTGAGCGCTATCGTGAAAAAATGAAAAAATACCGACGCAGCGTAGCAATCATCGACATCACCGTGTACTCGGTATCCGGTGTGATGGCCAGCGCCGGGGTTATTTTGTCGACGGTGACCATGATGGCTCCGATTGCAGTTCCAATCGCTATCTCCGCGGCAAGAACAATCGCGGAAGTAGCCACCGCGATAACTAAAAAATTATCATCGTGTTCTCAGAAAAAACTCGCCGATTATACAGCTCGGTACAGGGTGGTATTTGACGCATACTCGAAATTATCCGAGTTGATCTCGCTGTCGATAGATAATTCGTTCATATCCGATGTTGAATTTTCCGCGATGACCCAGTTGTATAACTCCGCGATGTTGAAATTGGAAATTGAAAACAGCATTAACAATAATGTCACTCGAACTGCTTCAACGAATTGCGGAGAATACCACCCCGATACGAACAAGCATGATATCAATAACATCAACAAACCCACAATTTAGTGTGAACTTCCCTTCTCCGATTCCAGTGAGTGAGATCGCGCTGGCAAAATTACGAGTATATCATAGCTGGCCTAATATCAGATCGGTTGCATTTGGCGGTCAGCAACCCAATAACTCGTTTAAGGTTTTTGTGGAATAAACTCGATGGTACTCCAGTGTGGGAAACAGTTTCGTTACCAACTGGGTCGTACCAAATTGAGCAAATCGATGCTGAAATTCAGCGTAGAATAAAATCAATCACTGGAAAAGAATCAAAAATAGCTATTAAACTTCATGAACCGACGTTCTCGTCGTCGATCGAAATAAGCACAGAGGGATACATTGTAGATATCGTTAAGAACAGTGTTAAGATTGCCTGAAAAACCACCGGAGATATCCGCCACCGACTTAACCACAGACGTACAATCATATCATGAAATCAATCCCATATATCGAGATAATTTATCTGATATAAAAAAGGAAAAATCGCCGATAGATTTATATTTAACAACAAAAACACATTGCAGTGGGATTTTATCATTAAAAGAACAGCTGACTCATATGTTACTATCTCATTTACGCTAACTGACATCACTGGGTATTTTAATGAAATTAATCAATTGCATAAAACACAACTAGAACAACTACGGCAAACAAACTTACAAAAACACGTTGAAATACTAAATCAGCTTGTATCTGACATGGAATTTATCAATGAACTAATTATTCAGACAATAACCAATGACAACAGCGACAGAAAACAACAATTCCTAACCGGTTACAATATCACAGAAGCCGATCTGCGTAATTTCAAGTTTCCCGGATACAACGCTGAGGAACTAACAAAAATTGTTAGAAACAATATCAAGGTGCAACAAACACTAGATTCAACTGTCCTCCTCAAATATAATAATGATCCAGATGGTGGCGGTAGGCATATTGCCCCGCATAATGTAAATATTTCAACGGTGATTGCGCTCAATTTAACATGTGATGCAATTGAAGGAAGCTATCAAATTAATCTAGAGCAATCAAATCAAGCTCAGCAGGGATATATTCTTTATTCGTTTGCACCAACAGCTCCTCCGGGATTCCTAATTATTGAAAACCCAATTAATCCTGTCTACATGCGATGCCATAATAATTCGCTAACGAGAATTAATTTCCGACTCACCGACCAGTCAAATAATTTAATTGATCTACAAGATGAGGTGTTAGCGATTAGTTTGTTTGTAAAGTCCTAAAGACTCGATCAAATATTCGGTTGAAATCATTTATTATTTTTGTTAACTTGTAGCAGCAGAGAGGGTGATGACCACATCGTTGCGACCAAAATTGATTGAAAAATCGTAGTCTCCGTTTGCTAAATGGAGACTTATTTTTTGGGGGTTAAAATATGAGATTTCGTAGGAAGGCTCTATTTTCCGTTTTGAGGATTCAATAGATTTTTTGTCCGAAAAGGGTGGTCTGTTCACCCTCTCTGCTGCTTATTGATGTGGTTACAGAATGCAAGGGAGTGTTGAATTCTCTTTATAAAAGAATAAGATTTCAATAACACATACCTATTATTCAGAGCGGTATCATCAATATCTTGAAATTCAGATAGACTTTTATTACAATATAATTTATCTGACAATTGAAATCCTTGATTTTTCAAACTTGAAATTTCGTTAATAATGACATTCATATTTTCGAAATACATATATGGAATATTAAGTATTTCAAACGAAATAAAAAAAAAAAATAAACGATAGTTATGATGAGCGGTTATCATTCACTGGGTCCCTTGTTGGCTTTGTGTCTTTCATAGGGTTCTTTTTCTTCGAGATTTTTTCTCTTTGAGATTTCTCTATATCTTTGACCCTATGATATTTTCTTTTAGCCGATAGTTCATTCTGAACCATCCTGTGGGTCTACCCTAGTTTGACATAGAGCTTTTTGCCTCCATGCTACTGTTTATTTTGAAAGCGCCTATTGTTGTTGTACACCTCCCCCCAAGAATTTAATTTCCCGGTGGTGTAAAATCACACCGTCACGTGTTTGACGTGACGGGAGGTGTACACGAAGTACTTTTTTTGGGCTGGCGCCCCAATTATATATAAAAACTTCCAAATTGGTACCGTCGACAATAATGCCTGTCACGAGATTCGAACGATGGGCCTTACGACGAGATTCCGTCTGTGTATTGCATACACTAGTGATCGTAATATACAAATCTATAATTTGAATACTATATATGTGTATCATGTGAAGGGTTTAATGAATCATAGATGAAAAATCGTAGATGGAAATCATAGATTTCACTGTATTTAAAAATCGTAGACAAAATGATAAATTTTCTAGTCAAACCAACACAAAAAGCCATTATCCCATTGAGATTTGTGACTACAACAAAACAGTTATCGTTGTT
Source organism: Unio pictorum (assembly GCA_030141615.1). NCBI lineage: Eukaryota > Metazoa > Mollusca > Bivalvia > Unionida > Unionidae > Unio > Unio pictorum. Next base: position 312,627 of record JARLTB010000061.1, read on the forward strand.
TTAAAACTACACACACAAGCCCACACGAGTTATTCCCCTTGGTGTTATAACACATAGTACAAAACAGAATTCAGGCATATGTAAATTGAATTCTATGTCCGGTTCTTTTGGAAAAAGCTGATCGATATACTTGTTCTGCTACTTTTCGTTCTGATGGTTCGCAAATATTAAAATATTTTCCAGCTTCATTCATTGGTTTAAATACTCTTTCTTCGCTATTTTCTGCATTAAATGATTGTATAGGCTTCGCATTTTTCGAGTGTTTTCCAGTACCTCCTCGTTTGGAATTCTCACTTTGTGAGATAGGTTATAGATTATCTTAAAAAATTAACAGTTTTTATACCATTTATGTGATCAATAACAAAACCATCATTGATCAATCCATTGTAATATTCGAACGCAAATCTATGATTAAGACGATTTTTCCCTCCATCGGTAAACATCAATTATCCTTGATTATTCATAAAACCGACTGATTTCTTCAGTCTGCGGTGTCTGACAATACGGTCACAAGATGCTTCATAATTGATAATCAAGGGATGTGGTTGAAATTCTTGGTTCATTTATATACTATAATATTATTTGTCTAATTCATTATTTGGTTTAATTATTACTTGAGAATCTATCAAATACTTGTTTTAATTATAATATGGAGGAGTTCGATAGATTATCGAAAATTAAGCCTTGGAAAAATAATGAATTGAATCTCGATAGAGTCTCTACTGATGTACCAAAGGGTCTAATAAGTGATAGAAGCTTGATAAGTAGAATATGTGCTTGTTTTAATGAATTTAAGCGTGATGGAGCATCTCACTGTTGGTCAACATTTCGAATTGCTGATAGTGTTGATGCTACCTTTAACGACGAAAGAGCAGCAGTGATAATCTCACATCTTGACAAGAAAAAGTATTTTTTTAGAGTAAAATTCATTAACCGTTCAGAATCCGGGAATTGAATTATACGCGGCAAATTTAAACCCATCCTGAAAAATAAAATAACTGTCACTGTGAGTCAGGATTCCAAACCAGGAATTCTGACTGGGATTGACAAACCGTATTACGAGAGATCCTATCCTGTAACAATAACGATAAATGATAAACCGAGGATTGAAAAATTAAAACCCATGACAATACCGTCGACAATAATGCCTGTCACGAGATTCGAACGATGCGCCTTACGACGAGATTCCGTCTGTGTATTGCATACACTAGTGATCGTAATCTACAAATCTATAATTTGAATACTATATATGTGTATCATGTGAAGGGTTTAATGAATCATAGATGAAAAATCGTAGATGGAAATCGTAGATTTCACTGTAGTTAAAAATCGTAGACAAAATGATAAATTTTCTAGTCAAACCAACACAAAAAGCCATTATCCCATTCAGATATGTGACTACAACAAAACAGTTATCTTTGTTTTAAAACTACACACACAAGCCCACACGAGTTATTGCCCTTGGTGTTATACAAAATATTGATGTTGATATTCCTGGCCTGACAGAGTTAGGGACAGAGAAGTAGATTCTAGTGTTAAATGATATTCTGTTAGTTGATATCAATGTCTTCGAAGATTCAATGCGTGCTGATGAATCCCCATGGAAGTTAGGATACACAGCGACGATACATTCTTCGCAGGTGTTGACTATAACCGATATAGTTGTTTGGATCATAGATAATCACATCGAGTGGTCGAATTTAGTTTATCTTGCGGTGTCCAGTGTACGAAGAATAAATAAACTTCGAAGAGTTGTTTTAGACTATAATAACACTACAATAAGTGATATTGTCAGCGATGATATAAACAGAACAAAACTCTCTGATTATAAACAACAGGACAGAAAAAAAAAACAGAAAATTTGACATTGATGCCGAGTTTATAATCACACTAAAAGAACAACAGAATAATCACTGCGCGAGTTTCAATTTTATAATGCGTTGGTGTTGGTCGGATAAACTTCCTCGCCAATTTGCTGTATACAGAAAAGATAGCAATATTGGTCATACCAGAGACAATGCGATGCTGATTTGTCTTGAGTGCAACAGACGCAAAGGTGCTAGTTAAGACCAGGCGGCGGTAATTGAATATCCTCTGGTATCACTTGTAGTTCTTCACAAGTGAATGCTCGCTAGGATCAGTAGCTCTTTTTGTGCCACCCTCGAGCTCTCCTGGTTCATATAAATATCTTACAGTGACATTGCCGAGTATTGGTTGTTTTGAAAAATCATTTTGCGGTTTTACAGGTATATGCTTCTTTTAATCGCGTTGTTAGGTTTCATATTAATTGTTAGAGTAATCTCATTATTCAGCGCGGTAATTACGCCTGGTAATCTCTTGACCCATTCACGGGATCGTTTATCCTGAATAAATTCCTTCGCGTATTGATATCCAAATAACCGCTCAGCAAATGTGCGATTAAATCGTTCAACAATTGCTTGATCGCGATTTAATGCAGAAAGTCCTCGTCTGATGGTGACATTATGATGCTTCATTGTTGATAACACTGCACCCTAAAATTCCTTGCCAGGATCAACTTGTAATAGATTTGGCCAATGCAGAGGACCCCTTCGATAAATACTTTCAAACGCAGAAGCCACTTCAGATGATGATTTTGTCTTTAGAGGTTCTGCTTGCTTGTATCGACTCGCAACATCAACTACAGTTAGCGCGTATTTGTAAACACCATCATGGGGCAGAAATAATATATCGGCCTGATGATCCTCATTAGGTGCGCTGACATCAAAATGCGAGAAGTTAATTTGTTTAGGTGGTGGTAGATAAATTTGGATAACCAATCCGCTGCAGTGGTATTTTTCAACTTTGCGGCGCTAGAGAGTTTACTGATTGCTGATTTACCCCTCCAGTATTCTCTTGGAGAATAATAAAAAGATTCCATGATGTTATTAATTACCCAACATCAATTAACTTTTCTTCGGCGATTTTATCAACCATGAAGCAAATTTTTCTTTGAACGATTTATCAGTGATAGAACTCAACGCAATGAATTAATTTCACATCTGCGATATGTCTATGTTGCAGATTTCTGCTTTTATAATCAACATCATGAGCATGACACGCCTTGTCAATGGCGTTTATTGGGTTTTCACCTGGTCGGGGTTGGTTTTGATCATGGAGTCTGATATCGAGTCTGGTCCCGGGTCCACAATAACTATACCCTGGAAGGTGTTTTTCTCCCGGATATTTTGCCCATGGTGTTCCTGGAAGTTTTACTAAATTGGCTGCAATATCACCTCCTCGTTTTTTCTAAATCCTTGATTTTATCAAGGGAAACAAATCTAAATTTGTTTGTATCACATTGTTCACACTTACCAGTAAGTGCTGATCTGTTATTTTTAGTTGTAATCGTGGTCAAGTCGGTTGTACTAGTACGCGTCTTACATTTCACACAATATATTAGATCCATACTTATTTATAACAACATGAATATAATTGATTTTTCGGCGACAAGAACAAGAGAACCCTTTAAGCATCATGCAGCGCTACCAAATGCTATTCGCATGATTATAATTGGACCATCTGGAAGTGGCAAGACACAACTGCTACTTAATGTGATAATGAGATGGATGAAATGGGATAAACTATATTTCATTGCTCCTAGCGCAGATGATCAGCGATGTTAATAGGTGTTAAAGGATTTTAACGAGAAAGCAAAATGATAAATCGACGAGGATATTATTGAGTTTATAACCGATATCGAGGAAGCACCGAGCATTGATGATATTGATGGAAGTATTAACAATTTAGTCGTATATGATGATGTCATGTTAGACAATCAAAAGAATCCTGCTAGGATATTTTCCAGAGGTAGGCATAAAACTACCGATGTGATATATGTCACTCAATGATACACTCAATTATCAAAAGTGATCAGAGATAACTGCAATATTATTGCTGTATTCAACGGAGTTGACACACATACGCTGCGAAATATTGGCAAACTTGTTGCGGCGGTGATATGGGTCATTGTCACTTTAGAAATTTATTTAGTCGCGCTCATTCAATCACACATGGATTTGTAACGATACATTTGCATGACCCTAGATCAAGATATCGTATCGGACTTGATCAATTAGTCTGTTTGTGAAATCCTAAAAAGATTTTTACCCCCATAGCAGCAGAGAGAGCGCGACAACGACTTTGTGTCTCCAAAGAAAACTTTTTTTTTCGATTTTGAAGGAAGCCATGGTTTGCCAAATAGATGCTTTTTTACGATTTTGGCGGAAGCCTCGGTTTACCAAACGGACGCTTCTAAACTTTGTCCGATTCGCCCTCTCTGCTGCTTGAATGGGTATTTTACCTTTACTAATACTCATTCTCCTGTAGATTTCATTTAAGTTCCTTTTCTAATTGACAGATTTGTCTTTTTGGATGTGGTTTCGGGGATTACGTTCTCTGTTGGGTTCTACAACCATAAGGGTAAGTGTTACATTTATTTTTGATCTGATGTATGAAGCACATTCAGTTTTAATGTTTTAGCGTGAATCGATGCCTTTACTACTTGAAATGCTTAAAACTTTGTGAACTTTTAAACTTTTTAACTGTTACAAGTTGGTATTAAGAGTGTAATATAGTCGCATGTGTCTATATATTGTAATTCCGTACATGTTATTATGACCAATTTGATTTTTTTTAGCTGTATGTGTGTGTGTGCGGGTGTGTCAGGCTGTCGGTCTGGTTGTTTGTATGTCTGTCTTGATGAGGATGGAAGCAGGTGCGCTCTTCAAGGCCGTATAAGGCCAGAAGTGCTTATTTTCAAATTTGTGCGCATGGTGGATCTGTGAAGGCGATGTTAAGAAATACAAGTGTGGGCCAACCCAAGAATTCCGGAGAACTGTGTGGTTTAACAATGGACATATTAACCGGGTCAATATGTTTCGTTTATAGGTTATATAAGTATTTATAAGTCATAAGTTATTAATCTTAGAGCCTTTACAAGTGACTATGAGTCACCAGTCATATGTTAGGTACAATTGCTATGTTGATTACATCTGACCATGTTTGTTTCAATTGTTTTTATTGTTTCAGTTGATTGCATTGAACGTATTATGTGTTTCAGTTTAGTACAATTAAGTCACTTTCATTATATGTCATTACAAGAATCTAACTTCCATTACATGAGTCTATATGAAATACATTTTTGTTGTCCTATAGCTGATTGTTTGTGTAAAATAATTGAATGAGTCGTGTGTTTTAGAGCTTGATTGAATCACACTGTATTTTGTAGACGATATACATATTTGAATTATTTCATTTAACAAGCTTTGATCTTTCATCACATTTTGTTGTGTAGTCATTTATTCCTAGCATCCATTCAGGTCACATCCTGTTACAATATCTCCAAAGTCGATAGAGTCACTGTGGTGAAGGAAGCAGTGAAGGTGATGGGATACTCAAATGGGCTCCTAAGTACATCATATTAATTGATAATAATTTCTTGCAGTAATCAAGCAACATCAAACACGCACCTGATTGATCTTTATCTCTGAAAGAAAATGGTTGATACATCGTATACTACATAGTAACGTACAATCAACATTCAGCAAACAGTTTTTCAAATCGTATGGCGCTTAAATGACAATTTCGTTTTTTTTATTAAAGATTTCATTGATTAAGCCTATTTCTTGTAAACAACGATGGAATAGGGGTTAATGATAATATCTCCACCAAATACCATATACTATGTTAAACCAACACATAATCACATCACACTCACATAATAATAATAATAATAATAATAATAATAATAATAATAATAATAATAATAATAATAATAACACTAATTACTTAAACCAGATTCACATCCCATTGGATACGTACTCCTTATTCCCTACTCAGTAAGTAAATCGTTACCACTTATTTATTGCTGATTAAAAGAAATCCTACAGCGAATGTAAACACTATTAAGGGAATTAATATATATATTGTTCTTACCCCACCCCACCCCCCAAGTGTTTTGTTTTTGTGTTACCAGCTTTATAAAGCTATATTCAGAGAGATCACCGCTTACATTAAAAAATTTGAATGACGCAAAGGCTTCATCACAGTATTTTTATCTGAACCCCTCTTTGACATTCTTTAGGATGGTCTCTCCTCTAACTGACGAAAACTGTACAGAAAACTCGTTGAGCCTTTCTCGTGACGTTTGTATTTAAATATATTACAGCTATAGGAAATCTCTCAAGAAGATTACCTCTTAAGTTATCATGTGCAACTACCCCTTTTTAAATTAATTTTACATGGACCCATCCTTCAAGTTTTGTCTCAACCGATATGATGGACCCCAAAAAGAAGTCTTAACGTTATTAGTCGAGACAAATCAGAGAAATAAGAATCTCCTTACAGGTACCGGTTTTATATACGAGGTGGATAGTGGACCGATTTCATCAAAATCGGAAACAATTGAACCCCTAGTATTTTGATTTCAACCTTTCTTTGATAGTTTCTTATTAGGAACTGGCTCCAAAATTAGTTAAGCCGATTGAGAAACATCTATGAAAAGGATAGCAAGATCCGTTAGAGGATAACCTTTGAAGGTTATATATGGACCCTACAGTCCATAATTAAAATAAAAAATCCGGACATTGATAGTTCTTTATTACATTAAACTGAGGGTATTGTTTCATCGAGATCTATCAGAGGAAAACGACTGCCATTATGTATACACTCATTATTAATCCAATGCGTGGACCCCTTCTTGTATACCCTCATTATTAATCCAGTTAGTGTGGACTAATAATGTCCAAATTTTCAATGCGTGAACCACTTCTTGTATACCCTCATTATTAATCCAGTTAGTGTGGACCAATACTGTCCTAATTTCCAATGCGTGGACCCCTTCTTGTATACCCTCATTATTAATTCAGTATAGTATGGACCAATAATGTCCACATTTTCAATGCTTGGAACCCTTCTTATATGGCCTCATTATTAATCCACTATAGCGTGGACCAATAATGTCTTAATTTTCAATGTGTGAACCACTTCTTGTATACCCTCGTTATTAATCCAGTTAGTGTGGACCAATAATGTCCAAATTTTCAATGCGTGGAACCCTTCTTGTATACTGTTACTGTGTTAGTCCACGCATGCGCATTGTAATCATTTCAATTGAAGCGACTTTTGAGTTATATTTTGAGTGGTACAAAATCTATCGTTTTTACTGATATTAGGAATTTTTGTTTATTTCCTAGCTCGGTTACATCTTTGATAGACGCTCCGGTGTCTTTTTCTGTTTCCCCCCACTTGTTTATTATGTTACGTTTTTTTATCCGTTAGACCTTTTGCACGAGTCAAAAGGTACAATTTTCATTTACTCGTTCAGTTACTGAGTTTATTTTTTTAATAAAATTTCATCGGTTTTAGATTATCAACGCTGGTTTTTGGTATTTATCCACAAATAGATGCTGTTACAGGATACGCTCTTTCATTATATCGTTTTTCAATATCAGTCAACATTCCTTGTTTGGATTTTTCACTCAGTATGGTAATTCTTCAGTTATGAAGGACAGGATCATATTTGTCACGGATGAAGATCATTATCGTTTGTCGTTCATCATAGTATCGACCCCATTGGTGATTTTAAATTTTGACAGAACATGAGATACTTCATCTTTCTTAAATTCTTTCTTGATGTGAATACAATTTAAAAAGAATGTATTATTCCGATCAACCATGACTATAATCGTTAAGTCAGGAAATATTGTCAAGATAAAATGTATTTCTATAAGATTTAATCTTAGAAAATCTCAAACTCTTCCATCTTATATGTAAGAAAAATATTTAAATTGACACACACACACACACACACACACACACACACACACACACACACACTGGAAATACTGGTTATTTAAGTTTTACTGTTATTTAACTTTTTATTTTTGTCAGTGTTAAGTAATTAATTCGTTACTTTGAGATCGTATGAACAATGCGCTCAGAATAACCCATGTACATACTTGTTCCCCTTCCTTTTTTAAAACATAACGGTACCAGTTGAATAGTCTCACGTTGTATCCATATAAACGCAATCTGTGGGCAGCATTTATGAACTGTACTAGTTTGATGTAGAAAAAAAAACGGATGCTGCATATGTTTGGTCAAATATTGACAGTCGCTTAAGAATACCATGTATGCAATCTGCAGAAAATAACAGAAGTTGGCTTTGCAATTTGTTTTTTAACTATAACTGTAACATATATAGACTGATGGTTTTACGTCTGTGTAGTCAGCTCCAAGATTAGCATACATGCAACAATATATGTTATGTAAAGATAACATTGTTGACTATGGCCAAATATTGACTATTTTACCTGCAAACAATGACAAATCATGTCTAAAAAGCGACTATCTTGTTATTGTAAGGCATCTCATAGACATGGACAGAGGACACGCTGGCAACCTAATTATTCTTGGAGATTTAAACTTTCACTTTGTCTGTCCTGGAAACCCATACACGTCAAAACTCCTATTCATGTTTTCAATCTTAAACAGTCAGTTAACCAAACCATCCATAAACCTGGTCACATTTTAGACTGGTTTCTTTATAGACCTGATGATAATATTCTACAATTCACCATTGTATCTCACGAACTTGCATCAGATCGCTTCTGCATTGTATGCCATCGCGACGTATCAGTCCCTAACCCTCCACCTCTATTTGCTACTAAGAAAAACCTCCGTATGATAGATAGAACAAAATTCATGCATGACATCCAAGAAAACCTAAAAACTTTCTTACATCCAACAGCGGAACAACTTGATAACTGCCTGCGTTAATTGCTTGAAAAACATGCCCCAGCCACAAAATGCAGAGTATTAATAAAAGAAAGTGTTCTCCATGGTATAGCAGTGTTAGGGACCAACTTCGCACTGCTAAAAGACATCGCCGAAAAGCAGAAAGGCTTTGGCTTTCCACCAGGCTCACTATTCATAAACAAATCTATGAAGCCGCTAAGAAGAATGTCACAAACATAGTCAGTTTAGCCAAATTATCCCACTACAGTACTAAGATCATGGTTAGTTCCAGCTGCAGAGAGCTCTTCGAGATAACTTACAAACTAATGTCAAGGAATAAATGTACACCACTTCCGACTACCTTCTCTCTAGTAGACCATTCGGACCAATTTGCAAATTTCTTCCGTGACAAGGTATAAACCATTAGAAATTCGCTTGACAGGACAATTTGATCTGACTCGTAACCATACAGATATGATACAGAATTTCAGCGACAACCATTAGGAGCATTTGAATCTGTTTCTATTGATTTCGTACGGACAATCGTGATGACGAGTGCACCAAAGTCTTGTGAACTGGATTCAATTCCGATATCACTGCTGCTTGAGTGCTTAACGCAATATTGCCTTCATTAGCTGATTTATTAATATTTCTCTCTCATCGGGAGAATTACCATCATTGTTCAAAACTGCCATCGTAAAGCCTCTGCAAAGAAACCAACACTTGACCATAACGATTTAAAGAACTACCGTCCAGTTTCTAATCTCCCATTCATATAAAAAAACATCTTGGGAAAAGGTTGATCTAACCCAACTTGTATCTCATATGAATTCAAACAGTCTTTTTAGCAGTGTACAGTCTGCATATCGCCCTTGTCAAGGTACGGAAATTACTCATCTGAAAGTATTTAATGACATTCTTTCTGCTTTAGATAGTGGAAAGATTACAGTCCTCACCCTCCTAGATTTGTCTGCAGCATTTGACACAATAGACCATGATATATTACTTCACCGTCTCCAGCATGTATTTGGTATTCATAATATAGCATTACAGTGGTTCAAGTCTAACTTAGTCATCAGAACGCATTATATGTCCTGAAAAATGGCGATAAACCATAACACAAAAACACAACAACAAAAACAAACAAACAAACAAACATACTCTAGACATTAATCTCACATTTCACCTACATGTTACGAACATATACAAGGCTGCATATATTGAACTGAGACGCATCAGTTCAATTGGTAAATATCTTTCAGTTGATGCCACTTAAACACTTGTGTGTTCATTAGTACTTTCAAGACTGGACTATTGTAACTCAGTTCTGTCTAGTTCGTCACAATATTTACTCCAGAAACTTCAAAAAGTTCAAAACTTAGCTGCACGGATCATCTTTAGAGTACCTAGATCAGAGCACACCTCACCTCTCATCTGTACCCTACACTTGCTATCAATTCGATACAGAATCAAACACAAAATTTGTTCTCTGTGCTATGTTTCAATGACAGACTCCAGTCCAACATACCTATTAAGGCTCGCCCATGGGTATACTCCAGCAATATACTTACGTTCTTCTTCTGACAATCGTATACTCATTGTTTCCACTGTGAAAAGGAAGTCATAGCAACAACGTTATTTTGCATACCAGGGCCCGGCGACGTGGAACGAATTGCCCATTGAAATTAGACACAAATAGGCAGTGGTCCTTTTTAAGAGTGCTCTTAAAATCACCCTTTTCGACTGCAGGTACAAGCATAGAGACCTAATAATGTTTTTTATCTTATATGTTTTCAGAGCATGTTTTTTATGTTTTCCAATTTCATTGTTTTTGTCATTTGTTTTTCTATAGTGTAATCATATCATTATAGATGATGTAAAGCGCTTAGAGCTTCTAAAGATTAGGCGCTATACAAAGTCCTCATTAATATTATTATTATTATTATTTTTATTATTATTATTATTATTATTATTATTATTATTATTATTATTATTATTATTATTATTATTGTCATAGACAAGGATAGAGGACACCCTATGTACACTTGTAGATAGATCACTTGCATCATATAGAATATTCTGGTAAGAGTCATTTTCGGTAATTTCTTAAAGATATATTATCCTTCGCATTTTTATTTTAATTGTCTTGCTCTAATTGTTCATTTTTGTACTCTTTCCTGCTTAACATTGTTAATGCAGTTTATTTAGTTAAGTTGGTTACATCACTCTTAAAGTCTCAATTACACATAGAAGCTGAAATTGAGGTTCTCACTTTATCAGTAATGTATGTTTTAATAATTTAATTGCATTAAAGTTAATACATGTGTTCATGAAATCATCTATATTACCTGGATAATATATTGGAGGAAATAAAAAATACACTCACCTTGTTTATATCAGTCCGTTATTTCCTTACACAAGGCATAACAATTCATAAACCGTATTATGATGTGACCTCTAAACCTCACTGAAGGATACCCCACACAAAAACAATATTGGTCAAACAGAAATGGCTTCATGGGGTGCCAAGAAATTTATAAGAAAAGTGTCATAAGAGAACCCTATCGAAGGCACAAAGGTCTAAAGAAGGGATCCCCCATGAATGATAACCTCTCATCATGGGTATGGTTTAATTTTTAAAAAAATACAATTTAAATATGTATTTTATATGCATATAATACTATGAATTTTGACAATGTGAATGATATTATTTCGGCAATAAAACAAACTGAAAAATGTAAATATTCAACGTGGTCATGAAAATATCTTTTTTGATTTTGAATCATTACAACATAGTGCATATTCACTCTGATATTTACAATCATCTAAATATAGGTGCATGAAAAATATATACGAAATTATGTTACAATTTTTATCAACAGTGAAAGATATAGAAGTAGACAAATTCGTACCTCTTTCTATCCAAATTGATAATATTAGATCAAGATTACCTGACAAAAATGACACAAACAAATTATAAACACACCCGTGTCACAACTGAAAAAAATATATTTAAATTGAAAACATTCGCTTATGAACATGAAAGTATAAACAGCGTCATTAGAGAGAGTGATTAGTAAATTATATATTTTATATATTTATATATTATATTATATATTTTATGCTATATGATATATGTATTAATACTGAATTATTTTTTCTGCATTGCATTTATCACTACAAGAACAAGCAAGACAAGAAAAATCTAAAATATTATAATAATACCTTTTTCTAGTTTTTATCTTATCGATTTTATCATACGAAATCTGTCATATTGCTCATTTCTGAATGGTGAAAACCCCAGCTATTCTCTAATTCTTCTAGGCATTTATTGATCATTTCGGCAAGAAACATAATCCAAAATTATGTATTTTAAAAATTAATTTTAGTGATTTGCTTCTACGAAAATAAGGTCAAAATTATAAAACAAATATTGATAAATAAAAAAAAACAATATGAACCTCTGACCCAGACAAATCCCAGGAGGCTATGCGTTATTACTCTCCGGAAGTGAGCATGTAAATGTAAATCCAAACAGTGTTGTGGAGTCATATCACTATCTGGTGAGTTTAAAAATTACTCCAGTAGAATTTACTATTGAACATCAACCCTGTAAAATAGCTGAATCAGCTCGCATCGGTAGCTACGTATATCATATTACCGAGCTTTCATCATAAGATAGATAGTCAAATATCTGGATGCATTAAAAAATAGAATACTTAGTGTGAAAAAGAACATGGAATTGTTAGATGATCATTTGATTGATCTTAAGACGCTATTCCAGAGCATAGTCGACAAAACAAGATTTAGCCCATCATCGACGTCAAGCACACCGACAAAATTGTGTCGGTGGAGAAACATCGTGAGCTAGAATCGTACTACTGATACGACCACTGAATAGTATACGTATATCAACGTTACAAACTCATCATAAGATTCATTTCGATGATTCCGTTCGCCATGACGGCCACTGGTGTCATCTGTACTAAGGTGATGGCTAATCTGATGATGTTGATTTTGTCCGAAGCCGGACTGGCCATGCAGATGATTATGAAACTCAACCAGCCCCAGAGGTAAGCCACACAAAAACATTACCAATCAGACCATGATGTCGTCTCAGAAAATGCTGAATAAGATTCTATTGTATATGCGTAGGTTTCCGTTTGACATGTCGTTGCTGATCCGTGAATTGTGAGAAGCGCTCAACCCTACAAAATTTGTACAACCGTTTTTTATCGATAACACGATAACATTATTATCGCTGTTTTTTCAGCATTTTCATCGATGTAAAAAAGCAGGTATCGTTGTTATCATGGCCAATCAAAGATTTTTTCATAGTGGGATTTAAAAAAACGCGATTAATTAACCGTGTAGTTTATATATAAATAAATGGCAAACGTCGGAGAATCTTATTATTCTAGACTTGCAAGAGAGAGATTAGCTGCGATTAAAAAATATATTCCGGTACGAGATACACTCAAAGAATTCAAAAAAGTTTTACTTTCGGGAATAAACTTTCCAATGAAGTTAAAAAGTCGAATTCAAGTTATACAATTATTAAAACCGAGAGATTATCACGATTTTCGGTTTTATATGGCTGAAAGTTATAATCAAAGAAGGAATCTTTTAAAAGACGAATATAAAGAAAAAAAAAGAATAAAACGCGATGTTTGGCTTGATGGGTTGTATAAAATGAAAATGGGTATTGGTCGTTTAAATACAAAAGATTCAAATTATACAGCTTATTTAGCTGTTATTTCCAATTACGAAGTACAACAACAAGAATAAAGACAAATACAAAAAGAAAAACGACAAATACAAAAAGAGAAACAACAAGCGCAGAGAAAACGTCAAACGCCAGGCCGAAAACAAAAAAAGACATAAGGAACCTTAACTATATTATCCGTTCGACCGAGACGAAAATGATGATGATATACAAGGCGCGACCGGAAGTGGTTTTACAGGAAGCGGTTTAAATATCTGTCCGGATAATGTCGTCAACGATGTGTCCCGGTTAGAAGTTCTTATCGGGGGGAACTGAGCCCTGAATATTTCTCGTGAAATTATCAACGATGCCACAAATATATGTCAGCGATTATTTCAAGGTGGTGCAATAGATATTGGATTATATCGAGGTTTAATCAATGGGATCGTAGACAACTATTACAGCGATTAGATAATAGGTCATCATTTAAGATGATAATACACAACCAACGACGTCAACGGGTTAGAGTCATAAACGCAAGACTATCCGTATACAGAGTATATTATGGAGATGGTTTCGGTAATGTTATCCGTGGACTATTTACAACAATTGCACCCAAGGTGATGCCACTCGCTAAACAACTTGCAATGAAATCAGTTGGGGTTATTCTTGATAAAGGTATCGGCGCGGTTGGTGATCTTGCCGGAGAAGCTTTCTCTTGGGCTAAAGATAAACTAATGACATTAGTTCGAAAGCCAAAATCGATCCAACCTGTAAAATTACCTGTTACCGAGGAAATGGCAGCGAATATCGGTGAAGTGATTAGGCAACTCGCGAATAAAAATTAGCAGAGTTAAGTGGAGTATCAGACCACCAACAGCAAAGAATTATTGTCTCGAGTATGATAGCGGGTAGTGGTCTTCGTTTTAGAAGGTAATTAATTATGTAAAATGTTTGAAGAGATAGCTAACCCTGCGTTTGATATCGGTGAAAGTGTAATGAGAGATACCTCTCTTCGCGATTATCAAATATATTTGTTTGATGCAAGAGTTCCAAATGAACGAGGTAGAATTGAACTTCAAGTTCAGGACACTAGTAGATATTTTCTCACATCAGAGGGGTATATTGAAGTTGAAGGTCGACTATCAAAAAACGATACTACCAATTATGTAGCTGCTGCCAAGGTCGGTTTTCGCAATAACGGTATAATGGCGCTATTTAACAGCGCAAGATATCTTATATATGGAAGAGAAATTGAGTCAATTCAAGAAAACGTCGACATCGCTACTACCATATTAGGGTTAATGAGATATTCAGACGATTATGCGAGAACAGTTGGACCTTCTATGCTGTTTTATAAGGATACAGCGGATCGTCCTGGTCATATTCCATTTGTCATAAGACAGCCATTAGATCGCGCCCCCCCCCTCGGTTGCTAACTTTGATATCGAGAATATGATCATGACCGAAGATGTGGATTATAATCTGGGAGCTGCGGCTCGTAGAGATATGTTAAATGCCAACGGGGAGTTTTCCTGTGCAATTCCTCTCACATATATTTGGATTTTGCCGTGATGTTAAAAGAATTATATTTGGCGCAAAACATACAATAGTACTCAACAAATAAGAAAATGACAACGATGCAATATGGAGGGTTCCAGCAGATCATGCAAATCCAGGAAATGACCGGGGTATTGAAACTTTGTGGATGCCAGTTAGTCATGAAACTCGACTAATGTCTTTCATGGAAACAGGTGGTAAATCATTGTTGTCTTAGCAAACGGTGACAACAAATAGCACCACTGGTCTTCCCGCCGCTGGATTGTTTACGCGGCAACTATCTGCGCAACATGGAATGCTACTCAGAAGTATGTTTTGTTGTACTTCAGCGGGTTAACAGAGTAGGGAATCAAGAACAAAATCCGATGGTATTTGACCAGCTCGGTGCTTCACACTTTTCACTACGAGTAAACGGTCATCAAGAACCGTTTGAAGATATAATTATGGATTTTGAACATAACCAAGTTGCACGAGCGTATCATCGGTTGATGACTTTTCTAGGACGCGATCTTGATATTGATACAGAAATGTTGATATCTCAGCGAGAGGTTACAACGTTGTATCCGATCTACTACTTCTCTTTGGAACATTTAGATTTGTATAAGCAGCCTGTCGTCGATATAGTCTTTCGTGCTCATGTCGGTGCTAGCGGATATAGACCTGTAGCTGTTATTCTCAGTGATAAAGCAATGTTGATCGAGGGGTTGGTGGACGAATGAATCTAGTTGATGCACCAATATAAAACATGTAACAATTAGATGCTCTGTTATTTAAATAAAATGTCATATAATCATGTTAATGTCACCTTGACTCAAGGTCAGGTAAAGAAACTTCAATAATAACCTAGAAGCATGAACAAATAGCTAATGGAGGATCAAATAAACTATCGCTGACAAAAACTCAACTTAACCGTTTCAATAAAGCGCTAAAGGCAAATATAGGATTACAGTTGGAGTTTTCACACTCTGCAATTTCTAGCATGTTAAATCCGGTGGAATAATTCCTCTACTCGCCGCGATTCCAGGAATAATCACCGCCGCCGCACCTATGGTTACTACAGCTGTTGGATTGGGTGATGCTGGTGCACTTGGTGCACTTGGTGCTGCTGGTGTAATAAAGCTCTCGGACGAGGATACAAAAAGAGGGAAGAAACATAGTAGGACAAAATCTTACGTTTCCTCAAATTCTCGGGAATGCTCTCGGTACATATGCTCGCGGGAAAATGGATAAAAATATAAATGGAAAAGGATACAAAAAAGGAAAGGGTCTGCGACTCCCAGGAACATACCAGGGAAGAGGACTGAGATTCCACGGGACCTACTTGAGCTAGGGTTATCCTCGATGTCAAATTTTGATTTAATCAACGCAGTAAAGAAAACTCCCCCATAACATATTTCAGAGATGTATTCATGAAAGATAATTACCAAATCAACCATCGATCCCAGAAACTGGTATAATTAATCTCGATGATAACACCGGACCTATAACTCATTGGGTTGCGTATGCGATATATCATAAATGAATTATTTATTTTGACTCGTATGTATTAGCCCCACCAAAAGAATTTCTCAAATGCGTATCTTCGTTAAAACCTTCTATATGGTATTCAACGATGCTCACGCAGACATTAACAGATCCTCCAATATGTGGTCAAGATGTCCTTAATGTGTTAAACGCGATCTCAAAATCTTCTAAACTACCTCATAAAGACAATTACATCAGTAATAACTTTTTAAAGAAATCATAAATCATATAATGGAATATATTTGGGGAAGATCATACTCTCATGGAAAGAAAAAAGATGGTGTTTCTTTCGAAGAAGTAAAGAAACTTATATCACAGGCGTTATCAGATACATTAAATTTGTTATGTGTTGCCAGGATGAAATAGTTGTATTTCAAGTTCGTCAGGATAAATTGAAAACTAGTGATATTTCTTTTCGTGATATTTTAGTTAAACCACGCGGGGTAGCAGAAAATACTATCGCGTTGTGTTTTCCGACCAGGGTAAACTTAAACCGGTTGTCCTCATTTCAACTATCTCAGATAAGATAATATCACTCGACAACAATTATAGATTGCTGGCAATTTCTTTGAAAACGTTAAATGATAAATATGACGGCCATATAAATCAGTTTGTTGAATTACAAAAAAGTATAAAAAGTATTACCGATGTTCAACTAACTATTGTTAATTTCTTTGGAATTCCACTGGTGACCACGCCGAAGCTGACATGAATGAAAGCCGCTATTAATAACCTAGCTACGTTGCGATCTGAGTATGATGAACACGTAAATAAACAGTTTATACGTCTTCGTAATAATTTTGGAAAAGTTGACGATGCCCTTGATACCTTCTTTGGTAAACCGACAGCGGTTCCTATAATCACTGAAGTGAAAACATCCATCGACGAGATCAAGAAAACTCACGAGGCCATCAAAGATGATTTTCCAAAGGTGATTAGCACACTCTATAAAATCAAAATTCCTTTTGAGAAAAATATCAACGTGGTATACATGATCAAACATGGATCATTTGCGTGGACTACACAAAATAATAAACTAGATATTACTGCAACTGTCAAAGGTATTTATCGATTAAAATTGGTGTCGCCGACCCAATTTAATATTTCATCGACGAGTTCAATAATACGATATCAACGATCATCGACATGGGAACAACTGAAGGATAAATGATAACATCCACCGATGATAAATTGACTAGGGTATAAATAACATGGTACGTGGTTTATATAGCAGATTTGAGTAAACATCGAAATCTTCTATTTTCAATAACAATGTCAACAACAATGTCACAGTCAACACAACAGTATCGCTATGATCAGGTCCGAGAACTACAGAATAAACTCAAATTGTTCACCGAAGAGTATCAAACAAAGATAAAAAAAAGTATCGGCAAAGAATTACCGCCGTTGACTTATCGTGTTATCTGTTTCAGGTGTAATTACCGGAGCTGGTATAATACTTTCTTCGGTGACAATGGTCGCCCCGATAGCTGTTCCAATTTGTATAATAGCGGCGACAACCATTGCAGGAGTAATTTCCAATATCTTTCAAGGAACCACTAGTTGGTAATTTCCAACTCGTCCTAGATAACCTCGGCAATGAGAAATTTCTACCGACAGATCATCAACGAGAACACCTTCAACGTGATACTATAACGAAGATTAATTGTAATCGTGATCAGATAATAATTATGCACACTCATGTATCTCTTTGGAACGTCTCAGGGAAACATTATCTTTGAATCCAGAGGTTTCCACCGAAAAAAAACAACGATAACAACTTTGATATAAAAGTTTTTAATTGTTTTGTGAATTTTTCAACGATAACAATAATAACACGATAACAACGATGACAAAAACATGAAGTATCCGACGATGACATAAAAAATGATTCAAATGAAAAATAAGTATCCCATCAGGGAAATTGCTGCGATGTTTCATATTGGTTATAATCGTATTTATAATATTTGGAAACATACATCCACGTAATCATCGCCAAAATAATATTACACCGTTTCAACAACCCGCTGTAGTAAATGATATTGATTTCAACAACAAATTACAATCAAGGATTATTTTTTTAACAGATAAAAAAAATAGAATAAGTTAACATAAAACGTCGAAAAGATAATATAACCCAATATAACACAATTAACAATTTACAAAGAGAACTTTCAGAGTTAAAAACCACCATTGAAAAATATAAATCTGTGATGAAAACCACCAACAAAGAAATAAATTCTAAGCTACAGCATTCTTATAGTGAGATCTCCTCGTTGAGAGTTTCTCTCAATGAAAGAGATTCTCTTGTAAGCGATTTGAAACAACAAATACAGGATTTTAAAGAACAAATAACAAAACTAACAACAGAAAATAATTTATTAAAAAATAAAACATGGGAACAAGGTTAAGTACAAAACCTTGAAGTAAAAGCACGAATAGATGAATTATTGCAACTTACATATCAGCTAGAACAATTGCAACAAACAGATGATAATAAAAAAAATTCCAAAAAAAAAAAAAGAAATCAAAAATGAAAAAAAAAACGAATAATTTCAAGTTCGAGAAAATATTTCCACCGGTGATTAAAAAAGAATCGTTAAGAAACCACCACCGACACCATATCAGTCATTATATAACTCGATTGAATATTTTCGCAATAATTATTATTATCGGCAGGATCCAATTCCTCGCCCTAAACAAAATACCATCGCGAGTTTAAGTAATATAAAAAGTTGGCATTATTGATGATCAACCAGATTTTTAATCCAACAAATTCATCAAAGAGAACCTCTATTTGACGTACTTCAGAAAATACTTCTTTGATGTCACTGTGAATTTTTGTTGATTAGTTTGGAAGCAGGTATCAACAGTTTTAGTTTTATCATGATTTTTACAAATGATTTTATCTCGTGCTTCTATCATCGTATTAATGATTCTATATTCGTTTTTATGTGATGGAGTTCCCTTGTCTCGCATTGATTTAATACCTGCATATTTCTCTGTGATAAATTCACTAGTAAATGTTTTGTTGTTACCGACCATATCTTTTATTCGGTCAAGTTCAATTATCAACATGGCAATATTTTTGTCGTTCATATACCTGTAGGAAATCTTTCGTTTAATTGATTATATGTCTTAAGCAATTTGTTGTTTTTTAATATAAAATAGGTTGAATGAAAATTAATGATTCTTGATGTGTTGATTATGTTACATCGGAACAACACATCGACAAAGAAAGAAATTTGACCTTGATGAGAAAATAAAACGACGACGATGGAAATCAAAAATCATAAATAGTATAAAAGCAGCAATATATGAATTTCTCAAAGATGGTGCTGATTATGTCTTTTCAACGTATCGAACATCATCCTACGACGATAAAACTATGACGAAACAATTATCAATGATGTATTTCAAAAATGATAAATATTTCATGTTGGTCAAGTACACAACATTTCAACGAGGAGATCAACAAACATGGAAAATATTTGATCATCGTGATCAAGTATTAGATTCGATGAAAAAATTTTAATTTTGACCGATAAAACTAAACCGGGTACATTGATCGGAATCGATAACAAATATTACAGTCAGTCATATCCGTTTAACGCGGTAATATATGGAATCTTTTCAATAGAAACCCCAGATATAAAAAACTATCCCGGATGAAGAATTCAACGGTGTTGAATTGTGTTGAAGAACGAGTCATAGAACATTTTAAAAACACCAAACGAGGTAATGGATTAACCGAGTTAAGAAAATCTAAAATATTTGAGTGGGGTGAATGTGTTAAACAAACAGGAGCATAAAAAAAACGATATTGCAACGTTGGAGAAGAAATTCAGATTTACAATTACGGTAGAAACTATAAGCGGAGAGGTTTTATACGCGGAAAAATGTAAAAAGAATGGAGCTCCAATCGAAATCATCATATAAAAAACTATCCCGGATGAATATTTCAACGGTGTTGAATTGTATTGAAGAACGGGTCATAGAACATTTTAAAAACACCAAACGAGGTAATGGATTAACCGAGTTAAGAAAATCTAAACTATTTGAGTGGGGTAAATCTGTTAAACAAACAGCAGCATAAGAAAACGATATTGGAACGTTGGAGAAGAAATTCAGATTTCCAATTACGGTAGAAACTATAACCGGAGAGGTTTTATACGCGGAAAAATATAAAAAGAATGGAGCTCCAATCGAAATCATGAATCATGATTCTCATGCATGGAGTAATTCTGTAAAAATATTTCCAGTATCATGAACAGTAAAATATTATCACGGAAATATATTTGATTGCATCCAAGAGACAAATAAAACGGATCCTGTTTCTGTGTGGTTGTTTAAAACTGAACAAGAAGGAAAATACGATCAATTCGTTAGAACCAACGAAGACTTATATCGAACAGAAGCTCTTCAAACGAAGATGAATAATCACGCGTTAAAATATACGAAACACGCCTATGAAATTACCCGAAATTGTTTTACGGTGCCATCAGTTGCAACCTTTTTTAACAGAGATAAAAATTCATGGAATCCAATTCGATTTAACCTTATCGAAAATGTTCAAGCTAGTTGTGTGACACATGGTCATGGTAGGCTATGGAATACAAAATATAACCTCGATGATCCAATTTGTGTTGACATGGCAACGTGCTACCCAGCGAGTTTTCTCGGATACGGAGAATGTCCTGAATATTTTACACAATTTGGTAATCCCACACACGAGATGACAATAGTAGCGATTAATGGGAGTTTACCAGATTTTTATTTAACAGGATATGCCAGGTTAACATCATTTAAATTCACAGATAATCTTGATCCGGTATTTTATATCTAGGTGGGAAAACACCTTTATGGGAAAAAATGGGCTCCGATAGCGCTATTAATGTTCCTGTTAGATAAGGGTATGTTGACCTCGTTGACTATATCCTCCGCGATAAGTTCATATCGGAAACAAACCGATGTATGGTTACCAGAGCCAGAAAAATTCGATAATTACGAAATTGTATTTTTACTCAAACTATTAGAAGAAGATGCAAAAAAACTTGGAAGAATAATAATTAGGAAGTTTACTCAAGGTGGAGCAGACGATCATAAACGGAAATGTACCAGATTGTTTCTCGATGACGCAGAATTGGATTTTATTATCGCGGATACAACAACAAGAGAGACATTTATCTAAAAAACAACGGTTTATTTATCAAATAATGAGAAATTTGGAACCATCGTTGAATACTATGAAGACGATTCACCGCAGTATACTCATTTGAGATCATCGATGCTCTGTTATGTCTTGATAAATTTACTATCGATGATAAACAAATTCTCTGACATTGCGGTTATAGTCGCCACAGACTCATTCTATTTTGACAGAAAATACTACTTCGATGTTAAGAAATATCTGACGGATGAAGGTGGTTGGGGAACATGGAGAGTAAAAGATGAAATGTTACATAATAATTTTCACAGTGATAACGACGTGGAATTGTCATCGTATCCTTCTGTGTATGATCCAATAACACGACATAAAACCGTCTATTTAAATGTTCCAGGAGGATGCGGAAAGACAAAACGAGTAATCGATTTATTTGGAAAAACCGCTGACATGATTGTGATGACTCCAACTCATCGTCTTGCCAGAGAGTTGACATCGCGAGGAGTTAACGCATGTACGTATCATAGTTTCTTTCGATGGAGTGGAACCGAGTGGTCTCAAGATCGCATGGGAACAAAACATATTCCTGAGATAGTTATATGGGATGAAATCGATACAGTCTCGTTGAAGCTGCTAAAAATATTTCTTGGTCGGTTGTTAAAGAAAACACCGCGGTGATAATGTGCGGCGATCACGGTCAACCACCACCATTTACTGGATTATTTTCTCATTGCTGGTTGAAAAACATCGTTGACTGCTACGAAGAAATCAACACTTGATCACTTGATATAGAGTTGACCTCGATAAAATCCGCAATAAGACTACAATCAAATAGCGAACAATGCGAAATAGCACGTAAAACAATTCCTGCAACACACATTGATGATTTCTGGGAAACGTAGAAACCATCAGATCTGGTCGTTGCCAGCAGAAAAAAAATAAAAGATCTACTTCCGATGAAATTGTTTTATCTCCGCGAACAAACATTCCCGATGGAACCAGTACCGCTATGTTATAGACCCAAGAATAAACGACGACAAAACATTTTCGTTGACATTCGTAGGACATCCGAGCAACAACAACTAGCATTAAATGATATTGTGTTGATTGATTTCACCGTGTCAGAAATGCAATAAATGCAGATAACTCTCCATGAGTGCTAGAATATGCGATGACAATACATTCATCACAGATATTGACTATCACTGATACTATTATTTGAATCGTTGATGACTTCATCGAGTGGTTAAATATAGCATATCTTGCGGTGTCACGAGTACGAAGAATAAATCAGCTTCGGCGAGTTTACGTTGATTTCAATGATGCAAAAAATATAATTGATGTGACAGATGATACCACGATAAGAAAAAAAAAACTTGCCGGATATAAACAACAAGACAAATATAATAACAGAGAATTTGATCTTGATGCAAATTTATTTTAGCGTTATAAAAAACAACACTGCGCTTGTTTTAATTGTATCATGACGTGGTCAGGAAAATCTCCCAAACAATTTACCGCAGATAGAAATGATAATAGTCGCGGTCATACCCGAGATAATGTAACATTGACATGTCTGGAATGTAATCGAAATCATTGCATTAATTAAGATTAGTTGGTGGTAATTGAGTATCATCCGGGATACCTTGTAATTTTTCCCGTGTAAAGCTTCGTTGTGGCGCAGTTGGATCTAGTTTATATAGCGCTGGTCTGTTTTAAGATGTTATCGTGGAAAATATTTTATGTGTTGTAATGCTCCATATTGGATCAGTTTTATTCCACAACCTTCAAGCTCACTAGGTTCATATAAATAGCTCACTATGACGTTACTAGATTTGATCTGCGATGAAAAATCCTTTTTCGTTTTTTTATATATTTTGTTGTTATCGCATATTTGTAAACACGTGCATTGACAGTGTCATTTGGCAGAAATAATATATCGGCTTGATGAACCTCATTAGGAATATTAACATCGAACGACGCATATTGGATTTTTGCTGGACGCGGTAGATAAATTTGCCATACTGCTTGTCGGGGTAACCAAATTGCCGCAGTTGCATTTGTAACCTTAGCCGCGCTGGCGAGTTTATCGATTGCTGATTTACCTCTGTGGTATTCGATTTTTAAAATAATAAATTGCTTCCACATCAAATACTGGAAACCTTCATTAATTTACCTTTCATCGGAGTTTTATTATTCAGGATGCTAATTTTTCCTTGAAGGTTTTATCCAGGATAGAATTTAACGCGTGAATTAATCATACATCTGGGAGATGACGTTGTTGGAGATCATTACTCCAATATGCGATATCATGACCACGACAGGCTTCGTCGATGGAGTTTATCGGATAATCGCCGGCCCGAGGG
Organism: Unio pictorum; assembly: GCA_030141615.1. NCBI lineage: Eukaryota > Metazoa > Mollusca > Bivalvia > Unionida > Unionidae > Unio > Unio pictorum. Next base: position 336,703 of record JARLTB010000061.1, read on the forward strand.
TTGTCTTGTTCATCAAGTAGGATATCTAATCGAGTTCCCGGACCACAATAACTATATCCTGGAAGATGTATTTTTTCTGAATACTTCACCTACGGTGGCCCTGGGAGATTTGCTAACTTGGGGGCGATATTACCTCCGTTTTTTTTCTTCAAAAAACGAATCTAATTTTTTATACCACACTGTACACACTTGCCAGTGATCGCATCTCTGTTGTTTTTTGTCGCGGTAGGTGTTGGGTCAATCGTTTGTGTACGAGTTTTACATTTCACACAAAATAAATCCATAATATATTTATGTTATATGGACATGGATGTAATTGATTATTCCTCAACACGAAAACCACTGTAAGACATCATAAATAACTACCAAACTCCGTCAGGATGATCATTTATTGGACCATCAGCAAGCGGTAAAACACAACTGCTAATTGATATGATAATGAGACGGATGAAATGGATAAATTATATTTAGTTGTACCGAGCGTAGATGATCAACACTGTTTATCAGGTGCTACAAAACTATAACGAAAAAGCCTTAGAGATCACCGGGGAAGATAGTTTTGACTTTATTGCAGATATCGATGAAGCACCTTCCGTGGAAGACATTAATAGAGACATTAACAACTTAGACATGTACGACGATGTAATGCTAGATAAACAAAACAAAACCTGCTAGGATATTCTCCCGCGGAAGACAAAAATACTGATGTGATATATGTCACTCAAACATACACAAAAGTACCTAAAGTGATCCGTTAAAATTGTAATATTCTAGTGGTATTTAATGGAGTTGATACTCATACACTCATACATATTTGGCAAACATGGTGCGGGGATTACGACTATAACAAATTAAAACAATTCTTTAGTCGTGCTCAGGCAACCCCACATGGATTTGTAACGATACATTTATACGACCCGAAAACAAAATATCGAATTGGACTAGGTCAAATATACGTTTAATTAATCGCGAAATCTTTTCGAATCCCACTATGAAAAAATCTTTGGCCATGATAACAACGATAACTTCTTTTTTTCATCGATGAAGCCAAACGGACGGCCCAAGGAATTTTTCAGCAACTCAGTGGACGACAGTCATCGGCTCAGACCTAGAGGACTATCCAGACCTGGTGACCTGGGTAATTCCAAATCGAAGACCCAGCGACTCAGTCGGTGACACATAAGTACGATCCAGTCGACGATACAGAAGGATGCCTAGTCGATAATTCAGCAACTCAGTCGACGACACAGACGGCAACCCAGAGGACGATACACCCAAACAGGATGACCCCATCGATGACTAAACAACTCATTAAAGAACCTGTTGTAGTAACAATCTTCAGTAAGACTGAACAAAGGAAAATGGAGGCGACCATGAGGAAAAACAAAATGGACGTCCACGCACGAGGTCAAACAAACGTTTGTGACTTCACTAGCTGCTGGGACCAAAGTGGATGGACTCCCAAGAAGTAAAAACGCTGACACCTGCAAAACTTAAGGACAACATAAGATATAACTAAACGTAGAGGATTTTGCAGCTACAATAATGTTATCGTGTTATCGATAAAAAAAAGTATTCACAAATTTTGTAGGGTTGAGCTCTTCTGCTGCTACCGTCGATGATCTCGTCGTGATATAGTTCACAATCAGTGCTTGTTGCTGGGCCGATTCGAAAAGATATACAATCAAAACTACCTCTCGGAATATGAATAGAGAATGTCTAGCGACGAATATGTCTTTTCCACCGACGTGATTTTCCCCGACATGAGGCTTTCCACGATGACATTTCTATTCGTGCTTCGTAATCATGTTCCTATGATACTTGAGCTGACGGTGACCAAATCGTTGAAAATATCGTGCAAGGAGATCGTACTCACACGAGATCAACGTGCGGTGATATCCCGAAACAGCATAAGCAGGATGTAATACTATGAGGATTTGATCAGACATCACTACATGCAATGCATCTGCCAAAAATGGGCAAACAATCTTACAATTATCTTTTAATAGCATGGATTCTATCAGCTCAGCTGTCTTCGCTGCCCCAGACATAAGGGTTCACCACACCCGATATTTCGTATTTGGGGTGTAGCTATATCGCTGCTGGGTACCCACGTACCCTAACCAGATCAAATGCTTCTTTACATCACAATGCGATCCTACCTCTCTGACTTGTAAAATTCAGACAAAACGGAGTACTTGTAATAAAACAGAACTACACTGCACTTGATTTCCAACTCATATCTAACAATATACAAAACATGTTCGGTACAAATACACGTTTAATATTTTGTTCCCAAGTAGCAATTTTATCAAATATTGCTAACACTGGAATTTAAATCAAAAACTATTTTGCTCAAGATTTTGTCATTTTTAAATATTTTTATTATCAAAGTAGATTAATAGTTTCCTTCATAAAATAAAGCATATCATTTTTAAAGGGTACATCATGCTGATTATGAAATTGAGTCTCTTCAGTGAACACTGATACAAGATGTACTTTTTTATCATTGGCTTCCTCGGCCTGTCAGAATAAATGATTAGCCTGTATATGTAAAGCAAATTGTGTTTTCTGAATGCTTATCTTTTGTAAACAACACACAAACACACACACACACACACACACAAACACACTCACAATTAAATAGATAGATAGATAGATAGATAGATAGATAGATAGATAGATAGATAGATAGATAGATAGATAGATAGATAGATAGATAGATAGATAGATAGATAGATTAGTGCTTGCAATGCAAATTTATTGTTTGACAGTACTAAAATATTCATTGTCTGTGAACATGATTACCACAGTTGTTTTTTCCCTGACAGCGCTTCGGGTTAAACCCTGAATAGAACGGTTACTTAGTGTCAGATCCAGCAATAGTGATTAACGGGTGCGTAAGTATTGATTTAAACACGTAGACGAGGCGAAGACACATAATCTCTTTCATTTTAAATTATTCCAAGGCGTAATTGTAACCATAAGAGGTCAATAACCCTTGGCAGAGGAAACGTTCCAGTTTTCTCGTACGCGTGTAAGTTATAATATCGTTACATATAGAACATGAGAATAAATATCCCAGAATTTGTGTGAGAGTTAACTCCCTTAGATCATACAGTTTACGCGTAGCTTTATTCCCGGCTATAATGATCTCCCTTGAACAGAGTACTAATCTACTTAATAGCACTCACGGTACAAATTCATGCAAACACCATGATTTTAAAAGTTCACAAACTTAAACGTTTTGAGTGCTCATGATCAAACATATATTTATCAGTATAGATAAAACCAGGATGTCAGCTTCTGTGTAGAGGAAAGGATATGAGCAGCGGCATTTTCAGTACGTGAATGTGTTTGAAACATGTGATTTCAATTTCGCACCAAAGAGTCATTTGCTAATTTTAGTAATGAGTGTTCCAAACTCAAGGCTGTTAGAGGACTGACGTTCCAACAATAAAACAATGTCTCTTTTTTCAGTTACGACTAGAATAAGGTCTCGGAACCTTATTTTTCCTAATATATAACATACATTATTAACCAATCCTGGTCAGTCAAACCCATATATACCCTATTTTATGTTCATCCATTTCCAAGCTGGTTCTCATTTTTTCTTATTATTAGTACCATGTGCCCTATAGATGTGTGGTGGCAATTCAAAATATCTAACATCCCACGCACATATCTTAATATTGTATCTCTCATCACATGTGCTTGCTGTTTCTTTTATTTAAATAGAACTGCCTTGATTGCATGTACACATTTCTTTACGTAAATCGGGATTAATCTGAAGTGTGTATCTTGTGTTTTATTGGGTTTTTTTATTTTTAGGGTTTAAGCACAGGATAGGCTATACATGGCGGCCAGTATTAATAGTCGAGGAAGAACCGGGGAAAACCTCCGGAAAGAACCACCGACCCACGAGAAGCTACTGGCAAGCTTTCTCACATAACTACAGTAGCCGAATCTTAGTCTCGAACCCACAAAGACAGAGGTGAGACGGCAGTGATCCGTAACAGAAAGCGCTTTAGACCACTCGGCCACTCGGGGCCCCCGTATTTGTTGGAACCTGTAGTAGGAGAACATTAAACTTCTAATCAAAATTATTGCCCGAGATAAATTAATTACATGTATCTTTTTTCCTTGGTACTTAAGTAAAAGGTCGAACGTTTTCCTTATATATTTTTGTTAGTATTTTTGTTGTTGTTGTTGTTGTTGCTACTGCTGCTGCTGCTGATGATGATTAATATTATCGACATTAGTGGCTGTTGTTTTTATTATTATTATCACCGTCCAAAATATATTAGTTCAGGATCGCGATCAAAATTTGTGAAGTCTACAATGCTAATCTCTGACTTGTTCCTATTTTTGTTTCAATGTTTGCAATTATGCTTGCATCTTGTATCAAAATATTGGAATCAAAGATCGTTATTGCTGAAAATTTAAAGAAGACATTTCCATCTAGCCCTGCCATGACTAGTTAAATATAGTAAATAACCTTATTCTGAATCTTATCAGATCAGGATACTATGACAGTTAGGGGGAGATCTGTTATAACGGTATACCGTCTTTGATAATACATCAATGGCTGCAGTTCAGGTGGTAAAAGCCACAGCTCAGCATAGGGCCTCACATGACACATTTTGCCTTGAACTTGACCGCAAACCAAGTTGAGACGCTTTTTCCATCATAAATGATAACATTATATATATATATATATATATATATATATATATATATATATATATATATATATATATATATATATATATATATATATAACGAATTAACATCAGTGTTGAACAAAATAAAATATTTAGTCGATTCATCAAATTAACACAGATTGAATATATAACCCACACTAACTTAGCGACATCTAGTATTTTTCACCGTAGTCGGAAACATTAAGCTGTGGACTGCTTTCATTACATATCAGGGGATTCGGTAAACAGTGAACCAGTTTCAAAGAGCACAGGCTATACAACGAAAGTGGGACTGAGTCATATGTGTATCGTAAACGTTGTACGGAGCTTTAAGTCTAAAATAGCCACCAAGAAAGTAAAATAGTTTATGTATCAGGAATAGACGCAGATCAAGCCACCATAACATCACCTCGAAGTTATAAAACGGACAGAAATACGGCTTGAACATTATAGGTAAGATATTTTAATTTTATTTTCTCACGCATGTGTCTTTTTGTGCATACTTTCTTTTAAGATATGTTAAGGACGAAATTTGTTGTCTTTACTTAGATTTAGGTATTAATTGACCCCTTTGCATTTAATACGTCTACAGCCCTTTTTTAAATACCGGTGCATGCAGTACCAGTGGAGAAATTACAGTGGAGAAATATTTTTAAATTTCACAGAGATACTACTCAACAGGTGCCGAAAGAGCAATAAAATTTAGTATTGTTGGGGATGGGGTGGGGGTTAATAGCATTCTTGTTAACATCTAACTTTAACGAAAACTGTATCTACGTTTTTTAGCTCACGTGCAGGTGGTGTTCAGTTCATTGCCCCCTTTAGTTTATCTGTCCCTCATTATGTTGCTTTGCTTGACAAATTTAGATATTATACATTGTTGTGTTTTTTTCTCAACATGTATACACGTTACGCAAGGAACAATTGGGCTCGTGTTATCTAGTTTAAACACTATAATTCCGTATATGTACTGATACTAGAAAGTCAAAATATGTCTGGCAAATTCCACTTTCGAAAAGAGAACAAGAAATTTCAGCATTCGTTTTTAGACGGATTTTACCAATATATAGTGATACTGTGTTCTATGAAAGGTTTCCCCAGTAGTTTTGATGAACATGATAGCGTTCGATATACGTAATTGTGACTCTTACATCAATCCCGTCATGATTTTGAACGACTTATCAAAAAACTTCTTAGAAAACACCTGGAAGTTTTTCGATCTACTTAATTATCCAAACTTGACAATCCGCTTAAGTACAAGTGACTTTCGCCCAGCTTGCGTTACCTTTTTTGGACATATTAACAACATTAAATTCTCACAGTCAGTACGGAACCTAGGCGTTACTCTAGACAATACTCTCACATTGCACCAACATGTCATGAACATATGCAAGGCTGCATATCTTGAATTGAGACGCATCAGTTCCATTCGTAAATATCTCTCAGTTGATGCCACAAAAACACTTGTGTGTTCATTAGTACTTTCAAGAGTGGACTATTGTAACTCAATTCTGTCTGGTTAGTCACAATATTTACTCCAGAAACTTCAAAAAGTTCAAAACACAGCTGCATGGATCATCTTTAGAGTACCTCGATCAGAGCACACCTCACCACTGCTCTGTACCCTACACTGGCTATCACTTCGATACAGAATCAAACACAAAATTTGTTCTCTGTGTTATGTTTCAATATCCAGCTTCACCCATGTGTTAACACCATTTAGATCCTTAGGCTCTTCTTCTGATAATCGTATACTCATTGTACCCAAGGTGAAAACTAAGTCATATGGACAACGTTCGTTTGCACACCAGGCCCGGCAACGTGGAACGAATTACCCATTGAAATTAGACACAAAGACACAGTGGTCCCTTTTAAGATTGCTCTTAAGGCTCACCTGTTTTGACTGCAGGGACAAACTTAGCGACCGAATCATTTTTTTGTATCTTATATGTTTTTAGCATGTTTGTTATGTTTTCCAATTTCATTGTTTTTTGTCATGAGGACTTTGTAGATCGCCTAATCTTCAGAAGGTCTAAGCGCTTTAAAACATCTATAATTATATGACTACACTCGCGACATATTAACATGAAGCAGATGGTACCTTCCAAAGAAGTGATCGTTTAACAGTGAGAGTCAATATAAAAATCAAGTTCCAGTTGACTAAGTATGACTTGAACCACTGTGAAGCTATATGCTGAATGCCAGATACATGATGGAGACGGTAAAGTAATATAGCATGGCATATTGTGCCAAATGCTGCAGACAAATCAACGAGGGTGTGGACTGTAATCTTTCCACTATCCAAAGCAGAGAGAATGTCATTAAATACTTTAAGAGTAGTTTCAGTACTGTGGCAAAGGCGATATGCAGAATGTGCATTGCTAAAAATGACTGTTTGAATTTAAATGAGATGCAAGTTGGGTTAGAACAACATTTTCTAAGATTTGTTTATGTGAACGTAAGATTAGAAACTGGGCGGTAGTTCTTTAAATCGTTATGGTAAAGTGTTGGTTTCTTCAGCAGAGGCTTTATGATGGCATTTTTCAAAAATGATTGGAATTCCCAAGATGTGTGTGTGTGTGTGTGTGTGTGTGTGAGAGAGAGAGAGAGAGAGAGAGAGAGAGAGAGAGAGAGAGAGAGAGAGAGAGAGAGAGAGAGAGAGAGAGAGAGAGAAATAATAACATCAGTTTGTGAAGGCAATATTGGGTCTCAGCACTTAAGCGGCAGTCATGTTGGAATTGAATCAAGTTCACAAGACTTTAGTGCAAACGTCATCACGATTATCCGTTCTAAATCAGTAGAGACAGGCTCAAATGCTCCTAACGGTTTTCGCTGAAAGTCTTTATTACCTTGTCACGGAAGAAATTTTCAAATAGGTCTAGATAGTCTCCTGGAGAGAAGGTAGTTGTAAGTGGTGTGCATTTGTTCCTTGACATTAGTTTGTTAGTTACCTCGAAGAGCTCTTTGCAGCTGGAACTCTCCGTGACCTTAGTACAAATGTGGGATAATTTGGCTACATGGACTATGTGAGTGACGTTCTTCTTAGCGGCTTCAATAATGTTTTTTGAATAGTTTGTCAGGTATTCACGTTCGTCATTCTAACGCTTGTATACGTATGGGAAGCAGTTTTTAGTTTTTGCACATATTCCATTCAATTCAGATCTCACTATTTCGTGACAGAGCTCACTAATCAATGAATGACCTTTACAATTTAAGTACATATATATATATATATATATATATATATATATATATATATATATATATATATATATATATATAGAGAGAGAGAGAGAGAGAGAGAGAGAGAGAGAGAGAGAGAGAGAGATTTCTTTGAATTATATATTCAATTATTCATATTAGTTTGGTTGTCTCCTAAAGATAAGTTAATATTCATCGACTCCAAATGGGCGAAATGGGGCCCAGAGTTAGTTTGGATCATAATTTTTAACTTATATGAAGACATTATAGATCAATTACATAAAATGTGTTTATACAATGCAAGAATTGAATGACGCGAACAGGTCCGTGAACACACCCATGTGGAACACCACAACATAGATCAATTGGGCTAGAGTGAATTCCATTTGCAGATACAATTTGTGTCCTGATGACTACGTATGACGTGAACCACTATCAGGTAGGGGTGCGCGATAATATCGAATATCGGAATATTGTGGTATTAAACCGACGATACAATAATCGCGATATAACTTTCTTATATCGATACAGTGCGATATTGACGTAAATTTTGATAACAAGTAGCAAACGAACTCTATTATTATTATAAATTAATATTAGCCATATTTCACTACTTATAATAGTTTCTGATTGACAATGACCTATTGAACTATGTTCTTCAAACTCGGCCCATGTATGAATGGCACACAGGTGAGAATATAGCTGCTGTGATTCATGAGGCCCTCAAAAAATGGGAAATGCAGTCTATCCCCATACCACCTATTGTATCAAACATGGACAAGGCAGGGACTCTGTTAGGATGCAACTTTCACATCAAGTTTTATGCACATACAATTAATTTAGCTGCACAAAAGTGTCTCACGATCAGACAAATTAAAATTCTCCTCAGCAGAATTCGTCGAAAAGTTGGGTACAACTGCAGCAGCTGAACTGAGAAGTCAGGCTGAATTGCTAGGTCTACCGGATCGTAAGCTTATAGCTCATGTGCCCACTAGATGGAACAGTACTTATGACATGATTTCAAGGTTTCTTGAAATTCATTGTGCGATAATTGCCGTTTTGAGATCGAAAGATATGGCTAAAATAAAAGAAAAAAGATTTGAACACATTGTCAGATGATGACATTTGCCTGGAGATGAGGTAATGGTTGTCTAAAACCTCTTAAAGTGGTGACAACCACTCTTTGTGCTGAGTCAGTTCCAACCATTTCTGTTATCATTCCTCTTCATCGCAAAATTATTGACAGCATTTTCCAACATAGCGATGATGACTCTCCAGTAATAGCTCAGATAAAAAGGGATGTGGATGATGATCTTCAGGATAGATACACTCATCAAGAAGAAAATCTCACCATTGCTGCTGCCTTGGATCCACGTTTTAAAGCCTTACCTTTCCTCAGTGATGCACGAAGGAATGAAATCTTTACTAAAATTTTGCAGAAATGCCTTAGAAATCATTGTTAGAGTTGAAGCTGAACATGACACTGATCACTCACTTGTGGTAGTGGGCAGAATAAACTGCCACCTTTACCACAGCTAACCGAACAGTTATGTGTGTCTGCCAATTCTGCTGCTGAGGATGCTCAACCAGTTTGCAAAAAGCTCAAGTCGGACATTGGTCAGAGTGACATGATAGAAAAAGTTACCTGTTGTTCTGGCATGTAAGAACTTCTTGGTGATGTCTACATAACTGGTGTCGAGACTTCAAAAACAGAAATGGAAGAACTAGAAGAAAAGCTTAAGAACTATAGAGTGTTTCCGTCGATTCCCTTGGATTCAAATCCTCTTCAGTGGTGGAAAAATCATGAACAGAGATTTCATAGATTAGCTAACCTTGCTAAATCCTTATTGTGCATCCCATCAACAAGTGTCCCTTCTGAGAGGGTGTTCGCCACTGCTGGACATATAGTAAATGCACAACGTTCAGCCCTAAAACCAAATCATGTTGATGCTCTTATCCTTTTAAAAAAAAGTATGAAGTAAGTTCCATCATGTGGATTTCATTGCAGTTCAGTTTGAACTACACGGGGTAAAGTGACAACAAAAAGACCAATCTGCAGTTTCATGCATTTTATGTTTATCAAAAAGTAAACCACAAACTGTGAACTGTTCAGAAAAAAGACTTAAATTGTAAGTCTTAATTTCTGTGTTAGATTGCAACTACTGTACTGCATTTTATTCATTTTTTCTACTTTTAAGTATTTTTTTGCAGTTTGCATTCATGTTATTTCAATAAATTAACATTAATCTGTAATTCTTTCTTAAATCAATATATTGCAATAATATTGCAATATTGCGCTTAATATTGCAATATATCGCAATATGAATTTTAATTCAATACCCACCCCTACTATCAGGATATATTCTGAATGCCAGATACATGATGGAGACGGTGAAGTAATGTAGCATGGTATGATGATGATGAAGTTGAATTAAAGTGACACCGGCCATGAAGGTCATTTGGTCACTGGTTTAAACCATCGTTTTAAATGATGGTTAGTTTCCGTGGGGAAGGAATGGTTCCACATCCCCACGGGCATTTAACGCACAAAGTGCGCTTGTTTTAATCTTGGTCGTCATGTCATACTACAAAGTGGCTAATGACATGAATGTAAGACCCTGGGTGAGTGGGAATAGACCCAACACACACTCAATCCTATCAACCAATCAGATAGTTTGTAACAGGGGTGCAATGGCACCAAAGAATAGCGAGAGAAACATAGTTTTCTCATATCGCTATGTTGATAGGCTCTGGAGGAGGAAAAGGAGGAAAAAGTCCCGGAGGTGGGCCAGCCGATGTCGTAGATGGATGTCGTTTACGCCCTGGAACGCCCTAGCCATACTTAGTTCAAATTCAGTCCAGTTTTACTAATGGACAAAATAAAGCCAATAATGTGTCAGCCACCTGTGCAGTTGAGTCAAATTCAATAAGTTGTAGAATTTTCCTAACGCTTAACATACCAATATTTCTAGTACATAGTGTACATATTATAAGGCCCTAGCAAATTTGTAAACTAAAATGAATATGCAACATATGTAGGTGTGTCACTGTTAGGTTGGAATAGATTGTAAATTTTGAGGCGGTATTTCAAAATGATCATATTAGATTTTTCAAAGAGCTTGTTCAAAAAGAGTTTTCTGCCAAATGAGAGCTCTATTAAAAAATAATGGCAGTGATTGAAGCCCTTATAAAGGCTGTTATGCAGTTGGGCAGAAGATGCCCCGTCTATCCTCAATCTCTGCAATGAAGACAGCGGTTCTTTCTTCCTCCCCGGTTACTCTAGGGAAATAAATCCCGTGATGGGAGGCGATGTGCTCCGCAGCATCGAAGAGTTGGTGAAAAGGCCGTTCCTCGAAGATCTCATAGTAGAAGCTTGTCAGAATCTTGAGTGCATAGTGCCATTGGGCCATTCTGGGCGGCAATGTTGATAAGGACCTTAATCCAATATAAGTAACGGCGTTTAGGAAATGCCCTGCTTTATTTTTATCCTCCAGTAATGTGGAAAGCCCCAGGTCCCTGCATAATTTCCCCATGATTTGGTCTTTTGCAGATTTTTTCATTCTGACGGCTTTTACTGGTGACCTAAATTCCGCTTCTTCCGGTGGCGAGGCAACCCCCAGCTTTTTATCCAAATTTACTGCCAAAGATGGTGACTGCATAAGGATAGGTGTAGTAGGAGTGATAGTCTTTTTATTACCTTCAATTTTGTTGCCTTCCCCTTTTTTGGTGGTGGGGGTGGGTGGGTGTTCGTGTGGGATGAAGCTCTAGAACCGGTGACGTGGCCACGTCCACCATCCCCGTCATAAAATGAGCGTCAAGTTGTGATGAAAGCAATGCTATCTGGTCACGAAGAAGTTGTACTGCATCGTCCTGTACAGGCGCCTCCATTTCTGGTGCTTGAAGGGCAGTTTCCACATTGACCGTAGGTGGTGGGGTGGGGTGTTGTTGGCTGGCCTGGTGTTCCTTGTCCGCCGCTGCTTTCTCCCTCTATTTCTCATGTACTTTAGAGCCCCCTGATATTCCTGTTTATCTTCGTTATTCCATACACGAAGAAGCGTTGTCCTCTTGTAGGCCGCTCGGAGACTCCAGTTGGTGGCATCCTTAAGCTCGACGCCAAAAATGGCGCGAAGGGCTTGCGCGGGTATAACTTCCACTGCTAGCGTACATAATAGCTCCATGTTGATGCTTGCTCGTTCGCTGCAAGCTATAGCCTAGTATATTGTGCCAAATGCTGCAGACAAATTAAGGAGGGTGAGGACAGTAATCTTTCCACTATCCATAGCAGAGAGAATGTCATTAATTACTTTCAGAAAAGTAGTTTCAGTAATGTGGCAAGGGCGATATGCAGACTGTGCATTGCTAAAAAGACTGAATTCAAATGAGATACAAATTGGGTTAGAACAACTTTTTCTAAGATTTTGTATATGAACGTAAGATTAGAAGCTGGGCAGTAGTTCTTTGAATCATTATGGTCAAGTTTTGGTTTCTTCAGCAGAGGCGTTATGATGGCAGTTTTGATTGAAAACTGATGGGAATTTCCCAGATTATATATATATATATATATATATATATATATATATATATATATATATATATATATATATATATATATATATATATATATATATATATATATATATATATATATATTGTAACAGAATTGTTACCGAGTGGATGGTGGACTAAATGAACAACACAAACACAAGTGTGAAAGATAATGTAAATTTATGAAATAAATTATTAATGAAAAATAATGATGTATCAACACAATAACTCATGCGCTCAACCCACAATTACACTCACAACCATTCACAATACATGAACAAATGAAATATCAATACAAAATAAAACTCAGATACAAAGGAATCCCTTGGACTATACACAGATCCAAGGAACCTTTACGAATGTTTTATTACCGCAAGTATAAATTACGATACAAACACAAACATCAAACTATACTATCGCACGTATGGATTGCGACAACTAGCACGAACATATACATGTATTCAATCAAGTTGCTAGCTTTAATTGAGAATCATGCAATCCCTTGAAATATTATTGTGATCTGACGTAACCATGTAAATACAACAATGTATTAAATTGTACTACAATTTCAACACACATATGTGTCTCGACCCTGTATAACCGTACGATTCACCCACAGTTGAATCGCCGCCCAGTTTCCCCGAAGACCTAGGGTTGACCAATACTTTTATCGGCCGTTTGCCCTTCACGGATCCACCACAGTTATACGTACAGACAGCATACAACATCTACTAGAACCAACGTTCCTCAATACCCTAGATGTCGCCCCGGATGTTTATAACTCTAGACAGCTCCAACACTCGGACTTCTAGCTTTCCGGATATTTACACGTCACGACAGATGTAGACGAACAGACAGTTCGACAGACAGACAGTCAGATACTTCAATTCGATTGCACAATATATCAGCAACAATTTCAGCTACGATAACAGATGTTATCAGAGATGCTATCAGATGTTATCAGAGATGCTATCAGATGTTATCAGAGATGCTATCAACCGACGTTATCAGATGTTATCAGATGTTATCAACCGACGTTATCAGATGCGTTAACAGCTACGTTATCAGCTACAATAAAGAAACCAGACTAATAACAGTTGTCTCAAAAAATAATCTAAACCTTAGATCACACTATTGCATTGAAAGTCTAATGGTGTCTAGTAATTCCAAATATTGCACGTTTAAAATCTGCATTGCAATAAAGGCATCATTACATGAAATGATAAACGGAATAAAATTCACAATAAAACGAAATATAAATTTAACACTCACCCCTTTGGCTGGAGATTAATGACAGGCTATCTTTCCTACGATAAGATACTTTTGGTCCCGTAATTATTATGAGAAATTTTCTGTCTTATATACTCTCAAATAGGTGAGCATAATTCACAGTAGAATTACCGTGCACCACGTGGAACTAATGTTCCGGATTTCATGTAAATAAAAAACAGGCACATGCAAATCGTTACACGCCGCTTACCTTGGAGAAAACCACTTATTCACCCCAGGTAATGCATGTACGACGAAACAAAGAAAATGGTGATATTAGTTTGTAAAAAATAAATAAATTTAATTTTCGCCTAATTCTGTGACAATACCTCCCCCCTAAGAATAAAAATGTACACATTTTTAAAACTAACACAGAATAGAAGAAAAATAACTACTGATGATATCTTACAACATTTACACTGGTTATACTACAAACTGTATTTTATTACTGGGCAAATTCATACAAATTTTCCATCATGCCCTACTCAAGTAGTCTGCGCCTATATTTTCAACTCCCCTTATTGCTTCTACACGGAAACGATAAGGTTGTAGTGTTAGCGCCCAACGCATCAACCGAGCGTTAGCGACCTTGGCCTTGTTTAAATACAGTAGGGGTTGGTGATCAGTTTCGAGAACGAAATCCCTCCCAAATAGATATGCGTGATATTTCCCAATTCCCCATACAACGGCAAAACATTCCTTTTCAATGACGGAATAATTTTTCTCCCTGGGTAGCAATATCCTACTCGAGTAAGCTACGGGTAACTTACTGTCGTCTTGCTCTTGCAGTAAAACTGCCCCCAACCCAGTTTCAGAAGCATCTGTTCTTAGAATAAAAGGTTTGCTGACATCTGGCAATTTTAATATAGGTGCACTAACAAGTTTCTCTTTCAGAGTACAAAATGCTTTATCTTGTGGCGGTCCCCATTCAACTTTGTTTGGTTGCCCCTTCTTGGTCAAATCAGACAGCGGGCTAGCAATGGCTGCAAAGTTCGGTATAAACTTTCTATAAAACCCTACTAGACCTAGAAATGATCTTACCTGCGTTTTGTTGGATGGTTTTGGTGCGTCTCTAATTGCTTCAACTTTCTTGGGATGAGGTTTTAACTGACCCATACCACTGACCCTATGACCCAAACAATCTAAATCTGTATAACCAATACTGCATTTAGTGGGTCTCACTGTGAGGTTCGCTCTGCGGAGTCTATTGAAGAGCTCGCTCAGGACGGACACGTGCTCACTCCAAGTATTCGTGTACACGAATATGTCGTCTACAAAGCTATCAACGTTTGCTAAACCTTTCAGCAACTTTCGCATCAAACGACAACAGGTGGCGCTGGCTCCAACTAACCCGAATGGCATCACTTTGAATTGATACAATCCTTTCTGGGTCGCAAATGCCGTCAAAGTTCGGGACTCTGGGACAATGGGAACCTGCCAATATCCCTTGGACAGATCCAATTTGGAAATCCATCGGTTTCCCGACAACTTTGCAAATAGACCCTCCATATCTGGCATTGGTTCTGCATCGAACACAGTGATTTTATTCAACTGCCGAAAATCTATACAGAATCGGTTCGTCCCGTCCTTTTTCCTTACTAGTACTACTGGAGACGAATATGGTGAGTTGGAGGGTTCAATCACCCCCAGATCCAACATTTTACCCACCTCTTCATCCACAGCTTCACGTGCGTTGTATGGCACCGGATAGCCCTTGATTCGAATAGGGTCAGACGTATTCAGCTTAATTTTGAGGTCCAACAAAGTTGTACAACCTGGTCTATCTGTGAATACATAAGAGTGTTTAGCCAAGAGCGCATTAATCTGTTGACGCTGCTCTTTCGTCAACTCCGCACTCACATCGACTTTATCTATCCCTTCCCCCGCAACTCCCAAGGGACATTCAAGGGAACTCTCGATATTCGAATCCGCTTCATCATCGTCTACGAATGCCGTACAAACGACATTTAAAACCCCCTTTTCAACATAGTCGCTCTGTCTCTTGATATACAACTTGAGCATGTTTGCATGGAATGTCTTTACATTACCGTCCATGTCAATTTTATAGTCCATGTCACCTTTTACCTCTTTAACTTCATAGGGACCTTTCCACTGGACTAATAACTTATTTGAGCTCGTTGGAAGAAGCAATATCACCTGATCTCCCACAAGAAATTTCCTATTTCGCGCTCTGCGGTTGTAATACTTGGCATATCTACGCCCCGATTTAATCAATTCGTCAGGTGCCATCTGGCATGTACTCTCAAGTTTATTTCTTGGATATAAAACGTACTGGTAAGTTGTTTTTATTTCCTCATTCGCGACGCCACCAGTCCATAGTTCGCGTAGTATCCGCATCGGGCCTCGAACCGTTCTACCGTACAACAGTTCGAAAGGTGAAAACCCTAAACTTTCCTGCGGTACTTCACGGTACGCGAACAGAACAGCGTTCAAATAACGGTCCCAGTCTTGCGGACGTTCCGCGCACATCTTTCGCAGCATGCTTTTCAGGGTACCATTAAACTTCTCTACCAGTCCATTGCACATCGGATGGTATGGGGTAGTGTTTAGCTGTTTGATGGATAACAGATTACTTATTTCACCCATGAGGTCAGAGGTGAATTGGGCACCACAATCAGTGAGGATTTTTTCTGGCACCCCTACCCTACTGAAGATATCAACTAATGCTTCAGCTACTCTTTCCGTTTCAATAGTTGGTAACGCTACGGCTTCGGGGTATCTGGTCGCGTAATCAACCAGAGTAAGAATATACCGATTCTTTCTTTCGGTAACTGGGTGTATTGGTCCTACAATATCTACTGCCACTCTTTTAAACGGTGTATCTATTAATGGCATCTGTCCTAAGGGCACCCTTGTGACCCTTCCCTTAAGACGGTTTTCTGACATACGTCGCACGACCTACAGAACCGTGTGACATCGCCATTAACACCGGGCCAGTAGAATTCAGCGACTACCCTGCTAGTGGTCTTAGCCTTACCTAGGTGTCCTGCCATGCTTGACTCATGCGCCACCCTAAGTACTTGAGATCTATATCTCTGGGGTACGACCACTTGCCAATACTTCTTACCCTCCTGAGCGCTAAACTCCCTATGAATTAATCCGTTCTTGCGTACTAATCTAGAGCTACCCCCACGCTTGCAGTGTTTAATCGTGCCGGACGTGATTTTCTCAACAATTGTTCTGATGGATTCATCACGTTCTTGCTCTTGTTTGAAATCATCACGCGAAATTCCGGAGATCGATTCAGGGACTATTAATTTATGAAACGCGGTTTTCTCTCGCCGTGTTTGCGCTTGCGTTTCGACTGCCTGAGCCAAAGGTATTTTAAAATCGGCCATGGTTGGAAGACGGGAACCTTCAACATTACCGATCGTCAGATCGTAAATAGGGTTCTCCATACAAAGGGCATCAACAGTTCCCGTTAGGAAAGGTGTTTTTACTGTGATCCTTGCTACGGGAATGCGACCCATCGTCTGATCAAGTAACATACATGGGGACTCCCACCCGAGCATTTGGTTATCCTGCACGAGACTACGTTTGATCACTATGCCTGTGCAACCAGTGTCACGTAATACTACGACTTCTCGACCGTTGACAAACCCTCTCGCGGTTGGTACACGCGCTTCGGGAAATAGACACGTGCCAAGTGAATGAATACAAGGTTCTACCTGTACGATGTTATCAGATATACCTTTACTTTGTATAGCCACTGCTACCTTATGTACAAGTCCCTTTCTTTTAGGACAGTCTTTTTGAACATGACCCCATGCATTACACAAGAAACATTGCACACGCTGAATAACTGGATTCCTAACTGACCTATTTACCTCAGCTGATTTTACAAGCTCCCTAGGCATAGGTCTCGCAGACTGGTTTCCAGACTTAAAATCTTTTAAAACCACGTTCTGGGTTCCCCCATGAGCTTCGGCAAATAAATCGGCTTGCTTAGCCATATCTTTTACGTTTGTGAAGACTTTCTCCTTCAGAAATTGATCTAATTCTCGCCCAACTGTATTAAATAATTGATCTCTGAGCAAGAAATCAGTCAATCCTTCAAACGTTTTCACCGCTTTGCCGCATTCAATCCACCGCTCAAAATAGTTCGCAATTCTAACGGTGAACTGACAAAGGTTTCTCCCTTATCGGGCTTGCTATACCTGAACTTTTTACGAAAACCCTGTTCAGTGAGCTCGTACCTTTTGAGAAGTGCTTCCTTTAGGACGTCGTACTTAAACACATCGTCTCTAGGAAGTCGCGAGTATACATCCAGTGCTTTACCCTTTAATAGAGCACTCAGATGCAATGCCCAGTCATTTTGACTCCACTTCTGGTTTTCGGTATATCGCTCAAACCGATGAAGATAACTATCTATGTTATCTTTTTCATCGTCAAAGGGAGGTAATTTGGGGCCCCTTAATTTGCTAAAGGCAGAATCGTGTTCTCTTCCAGATGTCGCTAATTCTACCTTACGCTCATGATCCCGTTGCTTTGCTTTTTCTTCTAACTCTATTCGCTTTTGCTCCGCTTCCATTTCCCATCCTATCCTATCCTTTTGGGCCTGCTTCTCTAATTCTATCTTCCCTTTCTCTAATTCTATCTTTTCCCTTTCGGCCTGCTTCTCTAATTCTATCTTTTCCCTCTCAAAGGCCCATTTCCTATCTTCGGATTCCCTTTCTAATTTCCGTTTCCTTTCTTCGGATTCCCTTTCTAATTCCCTTGCTCTTACCCTTTCTTCCCTTTCCCGGGCTTGTTCTTCTTGAATAAATTTCCTCAAACTTTCACCTTCATATCCAAAATCTTTGCCTAAGGCAACCAAGTCCTTAAGGGATGACATGACAAATTGTAATATAAATATAAATATATATATATATATATATATATACCACAGGCTGACCTTATCTTCCTGATGAAGGTAACCAAACCAATGCTTTAAATATGTTTATACTTCACAAAAATGATTGACAGTTCACTTAATCCAGCGATCCCACTTCTGACACTATTGTAACAGAATTGTTACCGAGTGGATGGTGGACTAAATGAACAACACAAACACAAGTGTGAAAGATAATGTAAATTTATGAAATAAATTATTAATGAAAAATAATGATTTATCAACACAATAACTCATGCGCTCAACCCACAATTACACTCACAACCATTCACAATACATGAACAAATGAAATATCAATACAAAATAAAACTCAGATATAAAGGAATCCCTTGGACTATACACAGATCCAAGGAAACTTTACGAATGTTATATTACCGCAAGTATAAATTACGATACAAACACAAACATCAAACTATACTATCGCACGTATGGATTGCGACAACTAGCACGAACATATACATGTATTCAATCAAGTTGCTAGCTTTAATTGAGAATCATGCAATCCCTTGAAATATTATTGTGATCTGACGTAACCATGTAAATACAACAATGTATTAAATTGTACTACAATTTCAACACACATATGTGTCTCGACCCTGTATAACCGTACGATTCACCCACAGTTGAATCGCCGCCCAGTTTCCCCGAAGACCTAGGGTTGACCAATACTTTTATCGGCCGTTTGCCCTTCACGGATCCACCACAGTTATACGTACAGACAGCATACAACATCTACTAGAACCAACGTTCCTCAATACCCTAGATGTCGCCCCGGATGTTTATAACTCTAGACAGCTCCAACACTCGGACTTCTAGCTTTCCGGATATTTACACGTCACGACAGATGTAGACGAACAGACAGTTCGACAGACAGACAGTCAGATACTTCAATTCGATTGCACAATATATCAGCAACAATTTCAGCTACGATAACAGATGTTATCAGAGATGCTATCAGATGTTATCAGAGATGCTATCAGATGTTATCAGAGATGCTATCAACCGACGTTATCAGATGTTATCAGATGTTATCAACCGACGTTATCAGATGCGTTAACAGCTACGTTATCAGCTACAATAAAGAAACCAGACTAATAACAGTTGTCTCAAAAAATAATCTAAACCTTAGATCACACTATTGCATTGAAAGTCTAATGGTGTCTAGTAATTCCAAATATTGCACGTTTAAAATCTGCATTGCAATAAAGGCATCATTACATGAAATGATAAACGGAATAAAATTCACAATAAAACGAAATATAAATTTAACACTCACCCCTTTGGCTGGAGATTAATGACAGGCTATCTTTCCTACGATAAGATACTTTTGGTCCCGTAATTATTATGAGAAATTTTCTGTCTTATATACTCTCAAATAGGTGAGCATAATTCACAGCAGAATTACCGTGCACCACGTGGAACTAATGTTCCGGATTTCATGTAAATAAAAAACAGGCACATGCAAATCGTTACACGCCGCTTACCTTGGAGAAACCACTTATTCACCCCAGGTAACGACGAAACAAAGAAAATGGTGATATTAGTTTGTAAAAAATAAATAAATTTAATTTTCGCCTAATTCTGTGACATACATATATATATATATATATATATATATATATATATATATATATATATATATATATATATATATATATATATATATATATATATATAACATCAGTTAGTGAAGGCAATATTGGGTTTAAGCACGCAAACGGCAGCGATGTTGGAACTGTATCAAGTTCACAAAGCTTTAGTGCATTCATCATCACGATTGTCCATTCTTAATCAATAGATCAAATGCTCCTAACGGTTGTCGCTGAAAGTCTGTATCATAACTGTATGGTGACAAATCAATCGAATTTGTGTTGTCAATCGAATCTCTACTAGTTTGTATCTAGTCACGGAATAAATTTGCAAATAGGTCTAGATGGTCTACTGGAGAGAAAGTAGTTGGAAGTGGTGTACATTTGTTCCTTGACATTAGTTTGTTAGTTACCTTGAAGAGCTCATTGCAGCTGGAACACTCCGTGACCTTAGTACTGGAGTGCGATAATTTGGCTACATGGACTATGTGTGTGACTTTCTTCTTAGCAGGTTCATTTATTCGTTGATGAATAGTGGGTCTGGTACTAACATTCGTCATTCTACCCCTTGTATACGTATGGGAAGCCGTTTTTGCATATATTTCATTAAATTCAGATCCCACTATTTATTTACAGAGCTCACTAATCAATGAAAGACCTTTACAATTTAAGTACAGATATATATAGGCTGAAGATGCAATGTTTTTACAGCATTGTTCTCGCAATTTGTTTCTTTTGTTTTTTGATTTGTAGCGAAACATTTGAAACATTTGAGCACTCGCAAATAAATCAAATGACAGAAGTTATTTTTTTCGTTCTAATAACGTTAGGTATGGAAGCATGTAAACACTATTTTGATACCACTTTAAATGAATGAGAAGTCTCAAACCGAATTATACTTCATTTAAAGACGTGTACAATCAAAGTATGGATTTCTTGAACTAATCGCAAATTAGACAGGTCTCGAATTCTATTGAAGACCTCCGCAGTTGAATTAGATGTGTCTAGGATTACATTATACACATCAATAATTATTTAGATGTTCTAATTGAATTAAAAATATCCATACTATAGAGACAGCGAGCTGTCTAATTAAACTACAGAGTTCCCTATTTCAAGTGGAGACTTCTCTAAAGAATTAGAGTTGTCTGTATTCAACTAAATATTAGTACAAACGGCCGCCGATACACAAATGTATACATATACTTCTTCATACTTGTTGTGCGTAACGTCTTTCGTGGTACATTGAGAATGATCTCTACTGATATAAATTAACCATATCCGTCTTTTCAGAATTCGATGGATGCCTCGCAGAAGAACACTCCCAATGCAGAAGACAATGTGCCTGCTCAGACAAATCCATCTCGGATACAGGTTTGTATAAGTGAAAATTAAAAATACTGATTCGGATTTACTCTAATGTCATTATCGACGGAGCTGACGGAAGACATTAATATCTCACAGCAAGATAAGTTCTCAAGTACTTTATAATCTGTTTCAGAGAGTATGATCGATTAAGACAATTCACTGATAGCCGCCTAGTGTTACATGGAGCGAACTTGCACATTACTTCGGCCTGACTCGCGACATATTGACAAGAAGCAAATGGAACCTTCCAAAAATGTGATCGTTTAACAGTGAGAGTCAATTTATAAAAAGATGTCCACAACACTGGATTAAAAATATCATAATGTTTTTTGCGTGTGCACTGCATCTTTAATCTCTTCTAAGTTATATATATATATATATATATATATATATATATATATATATATATATATATATATATATATATATATATATATATTATGAAAGTTTTCTACTATGAGGGTTGTGATTAGCTTGTCATAACCTTCTTCTCATTTCTTGCTATGAGAAGGAATTACTCGTAAGTTAGGGAGCGTCAATATCCATGGTGAGGGAGAGAGAGAGAGAGAGAGAGAGAGAGAGAGAGAGAGAGAGAGAGAGAGAGAGAGAGAGAGAGAGAGAGAGAGAGAGAGAGAGAAGAAAGAGTTCAGACTCTCTTAAAAGAGTGTCGCCACGATGATAAGTCAGCTACATCTGAAATCAAGAGTCAAAGATTTATTTTCCTCTGGTATGGAGAACTTTATTTATATAATCAACACACATATATCACTACATTCTAGAAACACATCTAAAAACTTTATAATACAAATTCATGAAACACATATTACATTTTCATCATTAAGCTTTCCAATTTCATTTTATTCATATAACTTCTGCACCTTAGAATATTATACAATAGTTAATTTTCAATCAATTTCAATATAGTAAAAGCATTAAATGTAATAACAGTTAAGGCATTTTACTCATTTTATAATAGAATATTGATTTAGAATATATTGCTAGATATTACTCTTTCTTACTTAAAGAATACTTTATTTCAACATTAAATCAAAGCATGAAGTTGGCAGCGAATTCAACCTTTACAATAAAAATTACATAAATATAATTAAATATAAATTCTTTAAAACATTTAAACATTCCATTACAATATATTATAAATAAAAGAATTCAATAGTAATGTTGCACACAAAACAATTTTACAATTAAAATCTCAATCATTAAAAATACTTATTCCTAAAAGAAGTTACGACATATACAGTTTGCTTACCTGAAATCAAGAGTCAAAGATTTATTTTCCTCTGGTATGGAGAACTGAATCTGACCTAATTGTGCCTCTGTATTTATACACACTCTGCCAGATTCAGGGTTAGACAAGGTCATACCCTCCAAGTACCAGTCAGGAAAAATGCTGACTCTTCCCCAAGCATGAACCAGTTTCAGTAGGTGATAACCGATTTTTCTTACGTCATAAGACTTAGTTTTGTAGAGCAGCAGAGGGGGCGAATCCTACATTTGCTCGAGACATCATTTATCTTAAATTTTCAAAAAAAAACTAGAGATTTTTTACGAAGCTCTCTTTTTCAACCAAAAAAAAAAAATAAGTCCCTGGGGGAACTTATTGATTTCTTGCTCAAAACATGAATTTGCGCGAAATTATACTCAGTACGCGTTTTCATCGTTTAATCGAAAAACGTCTCATCTCGATGTCATCGCCCCCTCTGCTGCTATGGGTTAATAATTCTTTTACGATTTCAACCGAATATTTGATCAAGTCCGACACGATATCGTGTTCGAGGATCATGTAAATTTATTGTTATAAATCCGTGTGGGGCCGACTGAGCATGACTAAAGAAATTTCGAAATTGATTGAAGTCCATATCGGAACACCATGTCTGCCAAATATTTCGTAGCGTATGTGTATCAACGCCATTAAATACAGCAAGAATATTACAGTTATCTCTGATCACTTTTGGAATCTGAGTGTAGCGTTGAGTGACATATATCACATCAGTGTTTTTGTGCCTGCCTCGGGAAAATATTCTAGCTAACAATTTAAAAAATTTAACTCAATGAGATCCGCTGAGATGTATTTAAATCTTCCACAAGGTGATGTTTCGGGATTAATTAAACGAGAAGGGGTTCGCCGATTGCAATCAGGCGAATATTTTGTATTTTTTTTGGCGTATGATAGTCGATTAAACTATTGGCTTTCTGATCCGTTTGTTGATATCTACACACACGCGTATAATAGTCTGTCCGAGAGAAATCGTACAAAAATCATAACGGGAAAAATTTTTCAAAATGGAGAAACGGCACCTTTTCATATAAAATAAAATGTAAAGTGCCGTTTCTCCACTCAACATAGAGCCATCAAATTGACTTAATTGAGGTTCTATCACGAAGAAATTCTTCTATAGTTGTTGGTGTCCTTGACATCTTAATATCTTGATTGACAATTGATCGATATTGATGGCCACCGCAGTCTATACAAATCTGATATTTTCCCCGAACACCTTTACCACAACCGAGACAGGGTCTTGGACCATCCGATTTACCGAGTTTTGCGAACATTGTATGTGTTCCACAGAATTTCCCGTATGAGTTTTTTCCACACAGGGTTATTGCCTGTTGTGATAGCCATACGCATTTATTTGTAGCGAGTTTGCAAGATGGCATTGTATATAAAATAATATCATTTTAATTAGACATTGAAATTATATATATAAAATGATATCATAACAAATATATGATAAAAACGTGGATGCGGTTCAATCGTTGATTCATGATGGTGTAATCTTATCAAAACCGATTATTCAATCGATGGGGCAATTCCATGTGTGGGACAGCTATGAATATTTTAATGTATCACAATATCAAGGAAAATCATGCGTCAATGAAATTATTTTACAACAACGCAGAAGAAATTTTATTGTCAATATTGATTCTAAACCGGATCTTGTTGCGGTTAGAAAATACTTTCAACGATATGGTACTGTTGTTGTGTACGAGACAACAAAAGGATATCATGTTGTCGTTGATCTTATTGTGGATTTTCAAACACATCTTGGTTTAATATCAAAGGCTGCAACGGATAATCCCGGATGGAACATTGATAAGATTGCTGGGGTCTACAGTATTAAATTACCCGGGACCAAATCAAAATCTCCTAACAGCATTTGTAAACGATCGTTGGATGGTCCTGTTGATCCATTAATAAGTGTCAACGAAAATACCCCAGTGGGTTTTATTGAATTTAATTATCCCACAAACAGTAGCGTTTCAGATGAAAATGTTGTTGCGATATCAACGGCGCTAACTGGACAACCCGATCAAATAATCTCACAAATAACATCAAGTGGAAACAAAATCACATTTGCTAGACGACCTGGTCACTATTGTGTTATTTGCAAACGACGACATGGATACAATGCTGCATTTGATATTATTGAATCAAATTGTGATAATTGTCTAGTATATGAATATGACGATCATTATGATGTTATTTGTCCGAGATACCACGGGAAAAAGATAACTGTAGACCGGGCCGATTTACACTCAAGAATCGCCAATTACTTATCGGGATCGCCTGACAATGCCGTAGATGCTGTTGCAGCACAGTTGACAGCCACAGAAAAATCATCAGGATATATTAAATATCTAATGGGGTTACAACGAGATAGCTACGGAGGTGAATTTCCCACGAGGGTTCCTGATTATACTTATACAGAACCGCCAGTGCATATTTCAGGGCAAGGTTGTATTGGTTCCAGTGATGATTATTTAGATGGTTCAGCTTGTGGAATGGGAAAATCAATTGCTGCGTGGAAATCAATCGCAGATGAATCATCTGTGTGTTATATTAGCTATAGAAAAACATTATCGAGTAAAACCGCATTTGATCAACAAATAGCGTTGTATAATGAAATCGCTGGTGATATTCATTTTGATGAAAAACTACCCACACGAGTTGTTGTTCAAGTTAATTCCTTGACGAGGGTTACAGGAACACCTAGCACTGTTATCGCTGATGAGCTTCATGGAATATACCGTCAGATCTTTTCGAATCCATCGCGAAGTAAATCGATGTGGGAAAAGTTTGATGGGCTAATCACTACTGCGAAACATTTTATTGCGTTGGACGCAGATGCTAACGACGATGACAAGAAAATACTCTCGATGATGCGTCCTGGAATAAAATTCATGATCAACGATTATAAACCGTACAACGGAAAGAGGTTTTATTTGGAAAATTCCAACGAAGAAAATTACCAGCTGTTATGGAACTATGTCAGTGATGTCACTAAACGATGCGGGGTATTTTGCCATTATAAGCGCCATGGAAAATTTTCTGTAGAAGAAATTGCCAAAGAGGCACAACGAAGAGATATTTCTGAAAAACATTATCATGCTGATACCGATGGAGATGTTAAACACAAAGACTTTTCTGATCCTTGTGAGGCATTTGCTAACACCAGGATGGTGATTTTTAATCATACACTCGAAGCAGGAGTATCTATCATTGATGGACAATTTGATGTGTTATTCGTATTCTCGTTTGAAGTTGGATCTGTCGAAGCCACTAAACAGGCAATTCATCGATTCAGAAATGTACGGAAAATTCATTACTCGGTATCAAGAAAAATATCACACGGGTTGCCAGTGACCCGGGAAGATGTTATCGCGAGAATAATTAATAATGAACGGAATTTAACCGCAGCGGAACGAGATAATAGACTGCTTAACATCTCGGATATTAATACAAGTTTCGGGCAAGCGTATATCAGTTACATCGTTGAGGAAAATGCATCACGGCGTTTCTTTACTCCGCGGCTAATCGAATCTATGAGACGTACCGGATATGAATTTGTTACAGTTCCCCCGATGGATTATACAACTTGGAAATCAACAAAAAAATCCAAGCTAGATAAAATACTTGAAAAATACCCCGACAACAGAAATGTCTCTGATGATCTATTAATGAGTTTTGGAGAGCGTGTGAAAAATGCATCCTTGGTAAATAATCCCGAGATCACCGATAATGACATTGAAAACCTTTTTTCTGGAAAAATACCCAACAGGATCAATTATTACGAATATCACGATGATTTTAAATTATCACCATATCAGCAGAAATTAAAATATCTCAATTACATCTATCAGTGTGATACTAGCAAACTTCCCCCAGAACAAATTGAACAGCATTACAAGAAAATCCCCGCTGCGATAAATTATCGGGAGAAAATAATTGCTGATCACAACGATGGAAAGATATTTCAACGAAAAGTGTTTAGAAGCGATTGTTTATCCCCCAGACAGCAAGATTAAATAATTAGCGAAATCATCAAATTGGCGAAATTGCCAAATGTTGTTCCTGATGACCTAACAACGACAATTATTCCCGTGAACAACCTTAATGAAGCTGTATCAGCGATAATTACGGACAAAGAAAAATATAACACTTTGATTGACAACTTCTCTGTGTTGTTTCCCGGGATCAAATTAAAATCAAGAAAGATTTCTGACCGACGGAACGTAATTGAGAAACTCAAAATGATTTATAAACGATACGGTGCTGAATTAATTGCGGATAATAAAAAACATCCCGAAATAATTATACTTTAACGTATCCTAGTTGGCCCATTCCTGATTGTTTTAATGACAGTGGATGGCGAGGAACATTTATCACCGATGATTATGAGATCGGCGGTAAAGATATTTCTGCGGTAAATGATCACACAGCATGGCTTAAATTCCATATTTGGACGGTTAATGGCTGGTTGGTCAGGTATCAAATACACTAAAAAATTCAAAATGGAGAAACGGCACTTTACATTTTATTATATATGAAAAGGTGCCGTTTCTCCACCGATCGTGGGACAAATGGGAACATGTAATGGATATCTTTTTGGTGTTTAATTAAATAACCGCTATAATATATGTCTCAGACAGAATCAATCGAACAAATGCGTCAAAAATACCCCACTGGGAAGTTTTCAGAGAAAATCGACAATAATGGGCGCCGAAAATATCTTATAAGGGTCCAGATGGAATTGTACATCCTATAGCAACCCGAGTAAATCGAGATGCCACAGCACGTGTTCGTCTCTCTGGAAAATATCAACGAAAAATTTTGGCTTTCAGTAGTTTATGTCAAACGCAACAAATTGAAGTCCAATAATTAAAAGATACAATCTAACTATTAAAATGACCTATCTGAAATATAGTATAGATCATTTACCAGAAATTATTCAGGGACAACTATCAATAAATCCAAAATCAGCTGTGAAAGTGAAATTCCATAATGGAAAATTCCGGACAGTACAAAAAACTCCAGAAGGAGGGAAATTTATATCTAGAATGATTGAGGACCGATCGGAACATGTACGGATACGGTTACAAGAAAAACGTATTAACAGAATGATACAAAATGGAACCCCCGAACAAAAAATTGTCGCTGAAATGAATCGATTAGGTCTTAATTAATCTATTTTCCGTTTAGTTTTCTTCTGGTCTGTTCTTGTAGTTGTTCGAATTTTTGTTCTGCAATTATTTTTTCACGATCAATTTTTTCACGATGAAATTCTTCATTGGAGGGTTCTATTTGTTGCCGTTTTGCAAGCACTTCTTCGACTTCATTAAAAAACTCACGGTACTGTTCAGGGATATAGTTCTTGTATGAATCATCGCGTTGTTTATGTTTTCGTTTTCTTTTGACAACTTTGTCATTGATGGCTTTGGCATTGACGACTTTGCCACTAGTGACCTTATCACTGGAGGTCACATTGGTGTAGGTTTCTGGTACCACCTGAGAATAAATTGTATTTATTTCATCAGCAATAGAATTATACTCTGTTAATAAAGAACTGTATTTATTAGACAATGACGAATACTCCTCAGTGAGGGATTTTAAATCACATCGCACATCATTGAGTTCAGTCTCTAATCGCTCACGATCCTGAACCACATCGTTACGACGTTGTACTGCAAGATCTAACTGATATTTTAGGTCTGTTACAGAATCATTGTCTGTTATTTTCTGTTGCTGAATAGTTAATAGTTTTCCCCGAAATGATTTGTTTTCATTGGTCAGGTTAGATAATTGCTGTTGCAATTGACGAATGGTTTCTTTGAAAACGATAGTATCGGTGATTCTATCACTAACAGCATCGACATGATGTTTTTTACCGTCTAACAACTGTGATAGTTTATTTTCAACTTCAGCATCAATAATTCTTTCAACAGGAATGCTATTTGCATCAACGGGTACTTCTTCAGATTTCCATATTTTGTAAATACGCTGGTAACTGATTTTATACTTATCAGCGATTTCTGATAACGGTACAATATTTTTTGAAGCTTTTATAGCGGTAATATCATCATGTGTTAATATTCTACGATGAGGCATTTATACCAATAGGAAATATTTTTTTAACAATAACAATAACAACTACAACAACAACAAGACCTTTTCAGTGATAGACACCAATGGCACTATCACCACACACTGAATAAAAACTATTTCACTGCGAAAACTATTTCACTGGCATAAAAATTGATGGACGGTTCAGATTGATTCAATAATAGTTCTATCTGATGTGAATAAAGGGCGAATTTCTTATAATATATTAATTTTCTTATAATATATTAATTTTCGCCCTTTCTCCATCGATGATAGAGCTGTTAAAATAACAAAAAAGACTTCCACGGTGGTGTTAAAAATCATCCTACATGTCTTTGATCAAAAAAAGAATGAAGGAAGTGTCAGTAGTATTTATTTTATATACAATTATGACACTTCTTTCATCACTGATAGAAGCTGTTATAGGATGAAATAACACTTCCATGACTGTCTCACGATCGATGCGGAATCGGCACATTACATTTTATTTTATATGAAAAGGTGCCGATTCCGCATCAATGATAGAAGCTGTTTTATGATGAAATAACACTTCAACATTCAAATTACATAAAAGGTGTAATGTTACCGTCTCATCCCGCTAATCAATCAAAGTAATTTACTGTATTTGAAACATGGACGAGTTCATTGCTTTTTATAGAATTATTTCTGTCTTTTATTAACACAGTTTTAAGGGAAAAAGATTTCATGTCAGTTAATTCTACTTTATTTACTGGTATTAAGTACATGTATAACATTTATAAGATAACTAACTGAACGATTTCAGCTGCAATATAGGACGTCTCAAAATAGAATCCTTTGCCTGATTCCGACGGGAAGAGATGATACCTTGTTAGAAGATCCAAAAACACAAATAGTAACGAACTCTAGTTAGTATAATTGATATTATATCTGTAATACTATTTCTACGTGTACATATTGTATAATGTTTGGACACAAATGATCGATACCATTGTATCATGCATCAAGTGAAAATACCTGAGTAGAAGAAAGCAAATAGATACAATGCAAGAATCTATTTTGATAACATAAGCTTCCACTGTCGGTTCTGCATACATTTCATACATTTCAGAACGCTGTAAAATGGATTCGAAACTGGTGGAATTGGGTAAAAGATACTGTTCGGACAATAGCTACTTTAATGTGTTGTGCATGTGGATCAGCAAAAAACAGAGAAGGTATCGTTTGCTTGCTTATTAGTCCTTAATAGTGTCAACTGCAGAATATACAACATTATGCTACAAAAAACCGATATCAAATCATGCTTATTTGTTCGTATCTAAACTAAATGTCATTACCTGATAGTTTTGATGGTAGCTTTTCTTAGGTATCGGTTCAGAATGAACAATAACCCTTGAAAGGAAACCAATACATTATGCATCTGATTGCTAAATTAGACTTCCCATTTACTAGTGAGCAATATCAGCAACAAAATGAATTGCAACGATGAAACATTGTTGGTAAAATTGTTCTTCCGCGACCATTTCTATGCGTTATGAGGTAAGGTTAATTTGAATTTTCATTCATTTTCTAAAGTTCTGCAAACGTCCAAAAGCATATACTCATATAGTACCTGAACCGTATTCCCCTGTGTATGGTTAGTTATAAGCTTTCGTCACATTTAGGATTAAACATGACTTGTCTTGATTGGAAAATATTGTTTTTAAACTGTTACACAATGATAATATTAGGAAGGATTTTGAATTCTGAAGATGTGAATTAACCATTTATACCCCAAAATGTTGTTGAGAGTTAGCTGTATGAATCAATAAACATCCAGATAACATATAATACTACGTCTTTTTTTATCATAGTTGATCTTTGACCATTCCACTAATGACATTTAAAAAAAAAAATTACAATACATTGCAATACCATACTATACAATACAATTCAATAAAATGCCATACATGGGTACAATACAATCCATTATAATATCGTAATACTTTATACAGAAAAGTACAATGCAATATACCAATATACAGTACAGTACTGTAAATTTATTTATTATGCAGGGTTGAATCTTGTCATTGGATCATCCTAGGATGGCTACACTGTTGTGTCTTTGGGCATGAATCTTTATCCCAAACTCCTTAGCACCAAGAAACCTATATGACTTGCTCTGTCGAGAAACACTACCTTCAAAACGTGCTAGAGAGATCGCTATTTAATGATATGCAAGAGGCAGGATACACATTCCTAAAACATGCAACCGTTAAAGGTCCATACATTATCTTGCTTTAAATGGAGATCAGCAGCAAATAATAGGTGCCTAATCAATGTACAATCAGCAAAAATGTAGAAAAGTTTGTCTGGTCAGACTTGTGTAAGTCATCAAGTTGTTATGGTATTTTCTTATGATAGAGTGATTGAATGCTTAAAGACTTTACAGACTATCTTCCTATCCAGATAACTGCTGATCGTTCACACCCCATACACTTCTAGTCCTCTACATATGATGTCACATGACCTATATATTAATTGTGTTTTCTTTTGTTTCGTCTTAGACCTTAACGTACAAGTGGAATTTAATAGCTTCGCTTGTCACCCAGTTTGATTAAGGTCACATCTTCAAACTGCATGTTGACCAATCATCTTCAGACAGATTATCTCAATGGGAAAACCTACATAAACTCTGTTATTTATGTTGTCCCCTGCTTAAACCATTGCAAGACGTCTCAACGTCAATGTGACGTCAGTTTGACAACGATATATGTTGCTTGCTTCTATCAAAGGATCACACGCTGGCCATATTATTAGACACTGTCTCCATCTAGAAATCAAAATTTCCTGCTCATATCACATATAAGCAATATATTTATTGAACGTAAACGTATTAATTAACATCTTGCAATACCTCTTTAACTCTACAGCTTGGGTGTTCAAAGATTAAAATAACATTGCTGAAAAACAGACGGTAATGTTTCCAAAATAAAAAGGTAATAAACATGTTGCCATACATATTGGCAACTTACGATTTATTTAATATATGCAAAATGGTAGCCAGAACATGAAGGAAGAGCTTAAGTAGTAGTGTTCAATATATGTCACATCGAGCTGAATATGATCGTTATTCAAGGATTACATTTATACACAGTACATTTCTCATACATACAAATCCTTGGCTTAATAAACTTCAATATGAGCTCTTGTGTTTTACGTATCAATTTCTCGCGTACAGAACCACGGAATCGTATGTGAACGTATGAAAATGTAGTACACACCTCCCTGATTTGTCTGTTAAATCAAAGTATTTTCTTGCTTCCAGACACATTGACGAAGATGCGTCCATGCAGTGTTGTGTAAATATAGCTTACAAATCAGAGCCCATGAATATCAAATGTATTCAAACTATATTCAACCTATTCTCTTCAAATGTAATTTTGGGGTTTCAAACCTGTCTTCGTAGTAACAATATTAATAATCAACGCGGCCCTGTCGTTTAACCAATTTAGTCTTACACATCATCTATAACACATCATTTATAACATTGTTTATATCAAAGATTGCTTATACTTAAATAAATTATTAAGACATGAGAGATATAGCGAAATCAATCCTCGAGCGACTTATTTCACAATGTCCTCACTCCCTTATATATATCTGTCGATTTCGAACAATGTTGAAATAATTTGTGCATTTCTTTGATATAAATACCATTAGCATTACTAATATGCATGTTTTGGTAAACCGTTATTCAGCTCATTTATTTTAAAGCTTAAGTTACCGATGATTATTAATCATCTGATAGGCCAAAACAAAAGTTGAACAATATATATATATATATATATATATATATATATATATATATATAATGACAACAATATAATCCAACAGTTTAGAGTGGTATGAGGTATGTTTTGTTAAATGCAGGAACAAAAAGTATTCAGCTCTGATATATGGGTGTGAGTGCATCAGTTTGCAACCATAATGTAACATAATTTACGTTGCATTTCTAAATAGAAATCCCAAAGGATTTGTGAATTTAACGGTGTTTATTTCTGCTTGGGTAGCTAATTGATTCCCGTTCACATGAAAACTCTTCGTTCGACTTCTTTTATGGTTTGTTGCAGTGACCATTCAACTGTACTGTGCACAGGAAACAGTCTTGACAGATTATGCTTTGACAGAGCTTAAGAAAAAGCTGACAAGTCATCTGTTTTATGCTTGTATGAGATTACCTGTGATGATCTGTGAAAACATATCCAGTATCCAACGTGATATGCCCTTGATAGTAATTTGCCTGAGTTCCTCTCGTCTCAGTGTAGACTTAAGAAGTGCAATTTCTGGAGTTCCAAGTAAGTCTTTATGCTTACTAAATGTCTGGACCTTTTTACTTTGAAAGTTACCATAATTGTTCCATATTTACGACCTCATGGCAGGGTTACATGTAAATAGTTAAATAACTCGATGTAATACACATACAGAGAACTTTACATTCAGATCTTTAAAAGGTTGTCAAATAGAGCAACAGTTGTGCACGTGTTTGATTATTTATTTCATAGTTCTAAACCGATGATGATTTTATGTTATTTTAATTTGCGTGTGGGTGCCTGTTTGGAGTCTTATTGATTTTAGCCGATTGGTTTCTGTATTTTCAGTCGTAGTAATCCAGTAATAATCTTTTCCTTTCATGGTATCAGAACTTCTATTGCTGTTCTCGGCAAATGTAGTTAGTATTGTGTATCTAAATGTGGAAGAGAAGTGTTTTTCTACCTGAGGTCTGTACATTTTATTTGACAGCTTATCCGATTTGTGAATTATAATCTGTTTCTTTAGCGATTTGATATCTCCCACATTCTGAATGCCACATATCGTACACGCGTTTATATCCCTTCCTCTAGTGTTTCTCTCCGGAATGCTGACGGTCGCAAATCGTACGCACGAGTACGTACTTTTCTGTAGTGATTTTGTCTTTCTGATATACCGATGACCGCAAATCTTGCACGTTATGACATCAATCAAATTTGATAGATTGTATGTTTTGTTCGGATCATGTATGCTGAGTGTTGTTCTTCTGATTGTGCTAGAAAATGTTTGTAATATTATATGTAAATATGTTTTGCACCTTTAAAGCACCACGGTTCTGAGATGTACCAGTGTGGTATAGGCTTGTGATTGATGTTAACGTTATACTTACTAGGATATTAATGAGTTTTTTTTCGGTCAGCAGCATCCTACGACTAGTTTGTTCTGGAGCGTTAACTTTAGTGACCTACGGGATTTCACGATGGCTATTGTTTCTGCAGGAATTGACATACTTTCCGATTATTTGGATTGTATGTCAGATGTATGATAACCAATCAACATCTTCATTTTTCCAATATGTTCCATGTCAATTCGGATTTTTTTTCGGTATTTTTTGTCTTCCTCAATCGGGTTATTGTGGTAGCTGAGGTTCTTCAAATGTTCAGTCAGCAATTACAATTTCTGCGGTAAAGTTTCTTTTTGGAGTAAATGTTGCGTATTCTGGCTGCCTGTCCTTACTATTAGAAATGCAATGCATTGAATGACAGCTGGATGTAAGAAGGTACTGGTGTTTATTAGTTGTCGGTCGTTGTGTAGATGTCTGTTTGAAGTTTGTTAGTTTCAAGTTTTCTTGTTGGATGTTCAGGTTCGTGGCTTGAGTTAAGGACTTTCGCAGTGAATCGTATTGAAGGGTGGAAGTTATTTGACTTTGATAAAAAGTCATTCATATTTACTTTTCGTGTTCGGAAAAACTATCACGGTATATTTTTCAGCAGCTTGGAAAGCCGCAATTTGAATATTCAAAATTGCAGATATGTTTGACTTCAAAATGATTGATTGTATACACGCTTATTTGAATTGCTAAATATCCATTACAATAGCTTGTTCCATTTTTGATTGTTCTTTGTGTGCTTATTTTTGTGGAATGACGAATATCATAAACATATGTATAAGAGATTTTAGAATCAGTGTTTTACTATGGCAGAATTTTTCCAATTAAAACTATATAGCTTTGTTATTATTTGATCATTAGACTGATCGTCCCATCAACATAGTCATTTTGTAATAATATCATTAGACTGATCGTCCAAACACTGTAGTCATTGTTTAATAATATCATTAGACTGATCGTCCAAATCTCTGTAGTCATTTGGTAATACTTTCATTAGACTGATCGTCCCAACACTATAGTTATTTTGTTATACTTTCAGTAGACTGATCGTCCAAACACTGTAGTCATTTTGTAACAATATCATTAGACTGATATATAAACCAACTAAAACATATTTGGTGTTTACGTGAAGTTGATTTGTTTACTTTGTTACAGCTGGATCCAAGACAGCAGTATTAATATGTCATCACCTGCAAGTGCATGCCTTGCCCACTGAATCAAGCTATACAATCCTGACGAAAGATGAAGTTATTAATGTGGGGATAATTATTGATGTCGCATTCGTTGAGATAATGGGGATATATGATTGTGATATGAATAAAAACGCATACAAGACGTTAATTAAATTTATCAAGGATAAGTGCAACTAGTGAATGCCAAGTTATATAAGTTCAGCTGGAAATATTGGATATGTCTTTCACAATGTTTTATATTTTGTTATTTTTCATTTCCAGACAGTATGCATGCAGATTCATCATAGACATTTTATAACTCCGTTTTGGTTCTTCATAATATTTCCATGCCAATACATTATTTATAATGTTTTCAATCATTTTCATCATAGACATTTTATAACTCCGTTTTGGTTCTTCATAATATTTCCATGCCAATAAATTATTTATAATGTTTTCAATCATTTTTGTGAAGGTACATCTAAATTTGTCGATCAATCTGCAATTTTAATAAAATATTCATGCGCTTTTCAATAATATAAGTTTGTTTTTACACTAGTATTTGAAGCTAATATGTTTCATCATATTTTTCTCTTCATTTCACGAGCGAAATGTTTCTGTATATATTTTTTGAAACGTGAAGTATATGACTATAAAATTTAGTGACTCAATATTCCTTACACCTAGGAAGATAAATAAAACCTTATTCCAGCCTTTCTGAATTTGCATAGGTTTAACATGTGTAATTTATATCATCCATTAAAATTTGCATAGCGATGAAACACTTTAGTAATAAAGATCCTTTATGGTATTCTGCTTCATCATTGATTTACTGTTCTGCATTACAGAAGCAAAGTTAAACATATCTTATCAGCCTTACTTGAAACATGTGTCTTATTTGTCTATCTGTATGTTTTGTTCTTCTTTCTCCTCGAAGTTTGGAATGTACTACATTTTCTTCTCTTAATACAGTATAACCTTTAAAATCATAACTGTCTGTCTATTCTGTTATTTTACCCATGAACTTTATGAAACTCCAGAGCATGCGTTGTACCGTGGTATATGTTCTCGAAACAAGAATTAATAGATGTTGTATATCCTAAAGAAGAAGCAACAAACTGTAAAATTAAATTAAAGACTCTAACAGGATAATGTCCGGACCATGGGGTTAAGGAACAACAAACATAATAAAGTGTTGTGAAATGACTTCCTTGACATAGTATGTTTGCCTGTTTATAAACATATGCCATAATTAAGACATCAAAAGCATTGCTTAATTTTTAGTAATCCTTACCTAATCTCTCATATCATAAATAGATGTAGATATAGTTTCATTATGCTAATGGTGGATTATATTTGAAACACACATACACACACACAAATAATATATGAACAGAATCTTCATATTTCTTCGGAAATGCAGCCGTTGTCCTCATAAACTTTGTGAAGGTTGTTTCATATAATGCTTTCATATCTAATAGTTGGTCTCAGTCTGGTGACAGATACCAGTCGTTGATTTTATTGCTTGTTTCATCTTCTTTTTATCTGTCAGCAGTACATTATTTTGTTCCTCCATTTGTTGTTTTAAACAGGTAAGTTTCTAATATGGCTGCTTATATTTTAGAATCATCATAATCTGAAAATCTTGGAGTATAACATTATTTTGGAATTGTAGTAAATTCAGACAAGAATATTATTGATTATATTATTCTGATACAGCAAAAGAGTGTTTTCACATCATAGCACTTAAAGCCATTGATATATTAGCACGTTTAAAGCTACAGGCACATCAACGCATTCAATACTGGAATGTATTAATATTACCACAGGAATTCAATTGGAACTTGATACAATGGAACTTGTACTATAGGGTTTTGTGGATTTAATTCACAATATAGTAAATTAGTTTACAATTTTCACTTTTCATTCTAGAAAAATAACGTTTATTTAGTCAGTTGTGCAAGACATTCTTGAATAAATGCATCCATCATGTTAAATATACCATACCATAACACATAGTTATGTCTTATGAGTCCCATACTGTGCAAAATGGTCAAAATCGAATAAGCTAAATGTTGGTAAACGCTTGGTGCCATGTTCAATTCTCATAATGTACATATGACATAAATCTATCCCTTCTTTGACCATTAAGAGACATTAATTTGGAGGTGGCGATGTTTGTTTGTAAGAAAGAACATGCCTTTATCACATTATTCTCATTTGCTGCCATCGGTGTGGTTTGTGTTGTCACGGTATGTATGTTTTTGTTTGCATAATATTTCATACTCCTTTATATATATTGGTGTTTTCTGCTAAATGTAAGAATGTTGGTCTATACAAGCTGATGTTAATCTCTTACACATGAGTGTAAATAATATGTTTTGTAATGTTTGTTGGTAGTCGTTATTTAAACAATGATCGACCTGTTATTTCCCGGATATTGTGGATAATAAAAATATGGAATTAATGGGTGATGTAAACAAATCACTATGCAGGGATTTAGAATAGAACAACACGTGCAAAAATTGTAACAAATTAATCAATTAAATAAAGAAAAGAAAACATTATAAAACACTCGAAGGATACATTCATATTAGAAATATAATCAATCAAATGTTTCCAATTAACTATTCAGTTTAAATAGATATGTCAAATTTCCTTCATAAAATCGAGTGAGCGTTCAAACTTTATTGACGGTATAATCTGATCTTGTTTTTGGCCACTCAAGATTGAACGGACACTGTCAAATGGGATCGACATCTACAGGTACATTTCGTTCGCTCTGATCTTCGCTTTTCGTATAGGCGTGAATTCTGTAATCCGCCAGGGATTTTTACCATTCAGTTTAATCTTTACTGCCACCGTTCTCACGTTTTGCTACATTATTCTCTCTCTCTCTCTCTCTCTCTCTCTCTCTCTCTCTCTCTCTCTCTCTCTCTCTCTCTCTCTCTCTCTCTCTCTCTCTCTCTCTCTCTCTCTCTCTCTCATATCGTATTACAATCAACCAGTAACTGCTGACAGGGTTTCATGACTGGTATGTTGTCCACGCAGACTATATTTGCATACACCTAAACAAGTTAACAATGTTTTTTTCTACAAACCTGATTACCGTTACTAATTTATCACAAGTATAATCTGCTCTAGCCTCGAACATTTAAACCCATGCTGTGTGAGCTATTAATCACTATATTGACTAATGTCAGAGACATAAACACATTATGCTCAATAGCAAAGAGCCGTATGGTCCTTACTGTTCAAATGTTACTACACGGATTCATTAGTTAAGAGAATTTTCATCATACAAATGAATTTAAGATGATTCATATATTGTCTTAACTGCAATATTTGCTAGCTCTTAATAAGCATAAATATCCTACATACTTTATAATAATTAATTCCTAGCATATGTTATTCGTATGAAGTAGGCAGATACATTAAAACAATTATTGCAAGAGGGTGATAAAGAAAACGGTGAGGAATCCTTAAAATTCACAACTTCAAAACAAATGAATTCATGCATAAAAACACGATCAATTGAAGCAATTATCTTCAGGCGTTGATCAGAGAAATATAATCTATGAAAATAGGATATGATACATTGCTTTCTTCTCCCCTTTAACAGAATCATCTCTCAAAACGTCAAATACACGTCACTTGGACCTTTTCTACTACAAAAATACTCGCTATTTTCAACCGACTTCAGACGTCGTGCCTTCCACAGAAAATGTACGCTGACCGATTTTACTGCGCAATGCATTCGCAGAACACGAAACTCCTCATGACAAAACTACTATATTTATTGACCAGTCGGGAAGTTAGGTTTGTTTAAACTCGACGTTTGCAACGTTCACTCAGTTTATTGTAAAACCATAATTTGGTAACTAACGATTGATGTTGGTTATAACAAAGACAATACATTTAATGACGATCTTATACACCAGTAATCCTTTATCCGCCGTTCTGCAAGTGTGGTGTTAGCCACTAATAATGCGCGCTGGCGTGGACAGTTGAGTTCTTGTATGTCATTAGGTGTTTGCTTGTCTTTACCTATTTAGTTTCCACATAAGGTTAGAGTGACATCCGTCATGTTCAAATTTCTATTGGTGGGTTGTACTAACTAGTTTTATTAAAGTCATATAAACACCATTCAGTCCCATAACGTGGCTTGGGCTAAAGTTCCATAAACATTTTGACCTTTCACAAGCATACCAATGGTAATATCTGAGAAATCCCATCGTTTATTCCATATGATGTGTCTCAAAAGGTTGGGCATATATTAAAATGTGTAATAAGCACCATAATTTCCTCAAATGTTAAAATTACAAAAGTTCCAACTTGCCCACCGTACATGATGATGTTCTGCATTTATATGTATCTGCACATGTCAAGCATGTCTGTAGGGAAGGCCATCATCATTATCTTGATCTCGGATACAGGTGTCATGTTGAAGCTATTGAGGAGCCATCATGTAGCTGTATTAACAATATATTTTCAATTTTTCAGAACAGTTATTCCCTTCAGGAGCGTCAAAGGTAATGCACATTCTTAAACCCTTGTCTGAGTTATCTTGGAAGAACATCATTGATACTTACAGGGTTGATAACACATCAATTTGGAAGATTTATTCCTTCCTCTTCCAGCCATATTTCCTGACTTTAAAATCATCAGTTACAGTAGCTCGAGTTATATAGAAGATGCAATGTTCAAATATATTAATATAAATAAGACATCGAGATAACAAAGACATAATGCAAGACAAAGATAAATGTATAGAGGACAGAAGCATAGAAGAAAGATATGGCTTGTACGAGGAGATCAAGAATTATTTAGTCGAGTAACATGAAGGAAAGACGAATAATAGTAACTGAAAACCTTTGGAACAAGCAGATGGCAACAATAATAAAACAGTTTAGTATATACGGAATTTCAGAGCCCCCATACCTCTTGCCAGTCAAGATGTTATCATCGTTGTTAACTGGATTCAGTGTAGACTCTGGCTCTGTAAAGGTTGCCACGACTTCTGAAGAAGCATATGATGATTCTTTATTTTTTCAGTGATTTTAATTTTGATATTGTGAGTTGTAGTAAACACTTATTATCTGTGGTATTATATTTTATTTTGC
This sequence comes from Unio pictorum, assembly GCA_030141615.1. Taxonomy (NCBI): domain Eukaryota; kingdom Metazoa; phylum Mollusca; class Bivalvia; order Unionida; family Unionidae; genus Unio; species Unio pictorum. Next base: position 377,142 of record JARLTB010000061.1, read on the forward strand.
TATTATTGGCTATTCTTACGATTTAATTGCAGCGATCATGCAAAATGTATGCCGGTTACTTTAATTACAATGTGTATAAATTTTTCACCTACTCAAAACCTTAGAAAACTGTTGACGTTACTGCTTGATGTTTCTGTGTGTTCAATATTCTATATTTGGAGAAATAAATATACAAAGTTGCTAAGTTTTTAAAAAAAGAGATAAATAGGAAGGCCAAAATATGGATTGCATTTTAAAAACAAAACCGACCTTTGACATGTTTTAATTGGCCAATTGACATTGAGGCATAGACTAACATGAATGTTATGACCGTTTAATCTGTTAGCGTAATTCTGAACGCGTCGGGTCAACTCCAACAATAGGGAATGCAGTGTATGCGTCTTGTGTGTGAAATTGGTACTCAGCATCTAGTTCACATCCAGCAGGCATCATGTGTGCTTACTGTCATATGTATTCCTGAGGTGGACTAGGCCTACTAACACTTTCACACTTGTAATGAAAAATCAAACATTCAGGTGTCATTCTTGTCGGTAGTAACAGTTGAATATACAGCTGACTAATAAAGGAAGTATTTGGGGAAACATGAATATTAAATATGTGACATGAACGTAAAGATGATTTGTTTTAATCGTTGATTTCCTCATTTCTTTTCTTTTATTTATAAATGCTTTTTCAACATAACATTGGCTCATCCTATGAGGAGGAAGTTGGAGGTAAGTGTCTTTCATAAGAACAAAACAGTTTTCCTTACTTTGATATAAACGTATCTATATTTTACTCATCAAAAATAATATTTTCGTCACCTTTTAGAAATGTCAACGTCTTTATCCATATCAATTAAAATATAATAAGCAGTACATTGTACCTTTAACAAAGTTTCTTACCCGCATTAAGGTTGATGTTACTGGTAATATCGAGTAAACTATAAAATATAATATGAAATTAATCTGTGGAATAAACATAAATCTGAGCACAAATAAAACAACACGAGCGAACATTTGTAAAATATAACAATTTAATCAGTTAAACGAAACAGAATAAATTGAACAGGACATGTGTAGGATTACAAGTTGATATGAAGGTTATTAGCAGTTCTACTTATGCCGATAAAAAAAAAATTAATCTTAAAATCGAATGTGTGATCCAGCCCAATTGTACAGCATTCCAGCATAACCAGGTTTCATGCCAGTCGTCCAAAATTCAGCTTTGGTGACAGGGAATAGTCGAAGGTTTCCTTTTGCCCATCTCTTTATCTCATCCAGCCTATTTCGGGTCATCAAACGCAATTTAGTTATTTGCTATCTTTGCTTATATGGACCTATTTCCCTTTTAAAATAAATAATAGAGAACCCACACATGTGTCAGGTTCGTTACGTATCGTCATGTGGTAATTCAATAGAAAATACGACTAATATTGGTCAGTGTTCACCCTAACAGCTAACACACAAATAATAGCACAAGTAGATTAGTATCTCTCCCTGACGGCTATTCAAGATCCCTAATTGAACTATGACATAATATATACAGTCATCATGACCGCGGCGAAATGTGCTGCGGGATGATTTACAAAATTCACAATGCTATATCTTTCATATTACATATGAATGATGTTAGGTTTCGATGATGCCGATATCAATGCGCAGTCCTTTCTCGATTTCGGTAATAAAATCCAGTTAATATTCCAGCACATAAACACGTATCGATGAGTTTCTCTGGAAACAAGACACGAACATTTATTTATATGATGCGATGGATTTAAGATATTTTGGTACCTTTTTAGCTTACTCAGAATGTGACCTTTGAAGATTTTTTTAAACTGTAAAATTATCTTCTAAAGTAATGTATACTACTGCGCCAATGCCACGACATGTAGATCTTTGTGTTTAAATTTAGGACCGCTCTTGTGGCATAGTAGTTAGAGTCCGTCCAGGATGCAAAAGGTCGCTGTCTCAAACCTAGGCCAAGTCATACCAAACACTTATAAAACGTTGTATTAGCAGATGCCTCGCTATGCGCTCAGCATTAAAGGTTAGTGTTAGGACTAGTCGGCCTGGTGTCAGGATAATCTGACTCGGTTGAACATCATGATACATGTCTGTGGAATGATGCCCAAGCACTAGACTTCACTATAAACTGCCACACTGCAGACAATCGTAGAGTTGACAAATGAGATGGAACACTACACATGGCACATACTGGGACTCTGTGAAGTAAGATGGAAATCCCTAGGGGAACACCAAACTGAAGATGGGCATATATTATTCTAAAGTGGAGAGGTGGACAAGTCCATAAATGGAGTAGGCTTCCTTGGAAACAAAGCCATCAAGGGATCTGTGATTGAATGTCGCCCCATATCTAGCAGAATCATCTCCATTCGTCTGAAAGCATCCCCCTTTAACATCACAATTATCCAAGTCTATGCTCCAACTACTGATCATGATGATGAACAAATAGAGGAGTTCTACAACAAACTTCAGGGTATAATAAACATGGTAAGTAAAAAAGACATCCTTATTATCCAAGGAGACTGGAATGCCAAAGTTGGCAAAGATGCTCTAAAAGACTGGGATGATCATTGTGGACCTTCTTGCAATGAGCTTACCAATGAAAGAGGGAGATGGCTGCTCGAGTTCGCAAGCTGCAACAACTTGGTACTATCCAACACCCTGGGCCAACATAAAGCTTCACGATGCTGGATATGGCACGCACCAAATGGAACCCATCATAGCCAGATCGACTACATACTGGTTCAAAACCGTTACCGATCTGGCATTAATAGAGAAAATACAAGAACTGGTGCTGATGTTGGGAGTGATCACAACCTCGTCATTATAAACTTCCGAGTGAGGTTAAAGAAAATTAATAAGCCAAAGAAAATCAGACTCAAATTCATCCTTGAACAACTGAAGGACCCTGACATCTGCAAGTCATTCCAAGCTAAAATTGGAGGAAAATTTGCTCCACTCCTTGTGATGGATGTTGATGTTAAAGTAATGACAGACACTTTCAACACTGCCATGACAACAGTTGCCAAGGACATCATTGGCCTCTATACCCGAAAGAAAAAACCCTGGGATACAGAAGAAGTTCTGAATCTGTGGGATGCCCGAAGAGACCCAAAAAACATCAGACACACAACAGCGGCAGTGGAATATCAAGAAATAAACAAGAATGTCAGAAACAAATTGAAGAAAGCAAAAGGAGAGTGGAGTGGACAACAGTGCACATAAATAGAGAGCAGTCTGATTAAGAATAACAGCAAAATGTCATTCAAATTGTGAAAGGCCTCACCAGACAGAAGCAACCAAGACTCAGTACCATTCAATACGAACATGGAAAATGACTCACAGAAGCAAGTGACGTTGCAGAAAGATGGACTGAGTATTGTAAGGAGACCCAGAGGTGCTTGAAGTTCCAAACTCCACAAATAATGATGATTTTTCAATTCTCAAGGAAGAGGTGGATTCAGCAATAAGAGTACTGAAGAATGGAAAAGCAGCTGGAGTAGACAACATCCCAGCTGAACGTATCAAAAATGGTGGGGAAACAGTGATATAACTACTAACAAAAATCTGCAACAAGATCTGGCAGACAGGTGAATGGCCAACACAGTGGACCCAGTCACTAATTATAACACACCCGAAAAAAGGCAATCTCCAGCTGTGTCTAAATTACAGAACTATCAGTTTTATCAGCCATGTTATTATGGTGATGCTGAAGATCATCTTGAACAGACTGAACCCACAGGCAGAATAAATAATCGCTGAAGAACAGGCAGGGTTCCGGAGTGCAAGAAGCACAACAGAACACATTTTCAATCTTAAGGTTCTGTATGAAAAGTATTCACAACATCAACAAGACATCTGTCATGTGTTCAAAGATTTCAGAAAGGCTTTTGATAGAGTGTGACATGAGGCATTGTGGGCCACAATGAAGAAGTACAACGTGGGTCAAAAGTTGACCAACACCATCAAGCAGGTGTACCCTAAGGTTACTAGTGCAGTTATTTCTGAAGGTTCTGTGGGGGACTGGTTCAAGACAACAGTTGGAGTACGGCAAGGCTGTCTCCTGTAACCCACGCTTTTCAACATCTACTTAGAGCGCATCAAGAGCAAAGCCCTGGAAAACCACTTTGGGACAGTCAGCATTGGCACCTTAGTGAAGAACCTGGATGAAACATCTTCCAGATTTGACATAGAGATAAGTGCCGAGAAGACAAAGCTGATGACAAACAGTGGTAAACAAATCTCAACCAAGATTAAAGTCAGAGGACAGGAACTGAAAACAGTGGGCCAATTCAAATATCTTGGTTCCATAATGACAGAAGAGGGATCAAGAGCAGACATTTTATCACGAGCAGCACAAACAACTGCAGCTATGTCAATGTATAGAGTTTTACCTATGGTGAGGTATTTATGCACATATATTGTCTGTGCACTGGAAGCATTTGGTTCTTCCCATCAAAAGCAGTTCGCACGTGCGGCATAGGATAAACCAAACTCATTATTTTTGAAACACAACACAATATACATGTGAGGGACAAATTTCTTGCGATCTAACAAGAATACATTATTTGAGACCAGAGAACCATTCATTAGTTTTCTAGAGAATTGACGTGAATCAATCGTCTCACTGTCATGTTCGGAATGTCATTTCGAGGGAAGAATGCTATCCTTAATTAAGCAATTATTTGGACAGAAGCCAGACGGACTATTAGGGGCAAAGTAAAAGTTATTTTCTGAGTAAAGCTGTCTCAATTGAACAATTGCAGAAGATCTGTAATTCTCAATCGACCAAGTCAATCTGACCCCGATTTCGGCGCCACTGATGAAGAGTCAGAGATTTGACTGATTGGTTACGCTAGTTAAGGAGCATGTTTCCCGCACAAAATGTCCTAGGTTTTAATATCTCCTCATCGAAAATTTAAATCAATCCAAGCTTTTTTGCAAGAGAAACCAGAATAGGCCCGTCAAATGATTGGTCAATGAACCCATGTGACCTCATGTGGGGCTACAATGTACTCTTAATGTTCTTATAAATTTCAGAATTAGTTTGTTAGTTAAGTGTGTTAGTAGCCCGTCAAATGATTGGTCAATGAACCCATGTGACCTCATTGTGGGGCATATTGCTCCTTAAGGTTGTTATACATTTTATATTTTTTATTTATTTAGATGTTTAGGCGATGTTTCTATCTTTTTTCAATCAGCCCTGTTGTTTTTAGCAGTTAAATTATATTTTGTAATGTTCCTTGAGGATTGGTGTTAGTTGGAATACTTCTGGGTATGAACTTGGTGCGGCTATTTTTAGTTGTTTGGATCTAAATTTGTCCCTTTACTTTTTTTTTTTTACAATTGTTGAATATATGGTGTAAATCGTCTGGGGTGTTACAATTGTGGCAATTAATGTTATGTGGGAAGGATCCTATGTATTTTCCAAAGCTGTTTGCCAGTTTGGTTTTTCTTATTATTATTCTATTTATTTTAGATTGTTCATAACCTGTGCACCTGGGTGGTTTTATCACTCTACTAACTTCTTTAATGATGTATAATATTCTCCCTTGTTTATTTATGTCCCAATCAGTTTGCCATTTTTGATTAATCATTGTTTTAATTAAACCATATAGTTCAGTTTGGCTATATTTAAGTGGCATGTAATTAGGTTCGTCGAGTTTGTTCTCTCCGCAAGTTGGTCTAGCAGCAAAGAGGGTGGACAGGCCGAAACTATTTCAAGCAAACCGCAACTATTTCAGAAAAAGTCCTAAAAGATTTCAGCAAAGAGGGTGGACAAACTATTTCAAGCCAAACGAAACTATTTCAAGCAACCCGAAACTATTTCAAGCAAACCAAAAACCAATTCAGGTAGAAAAAAAAGAGAAATGGTTTCGGTTTGTCACGCTATTGAGACTCTGTCTCCAGACAGACCCGGCGCTGATTGCGTTTTGGAGACGAATTGAAAATCCTGGAAATTGCTAGCAATTTATGATTTCACAAACAGGCTAATTTGTAAAACCTCACCTCGTAAATCAATTAGAGATTGTTGGATTGGTCAGTGAGTTTGAAATTAATTCTCGTTAACGAATCATTATGACATCGCATATAGACTGGATTCGTTGGATCCTCAATTATTAAAAATCCGGATGGAGCTGTTGGTGCAAATGAATATAAAATATACCCCTGTTGGGCTTGGTTTGATCTTTCGAGATTTATTTGATATCTTCCTTCGATAACATCACATACTAAATCCACTGCAATCACCGAGGATATATTGACGTTTTGAGGAGCGATATGCCGCCCACCTCCGTCTGGGTCATTATTATGTTTGAGGATAGTTGTTTGTGGTTGTGGCATTTTTTTTCCATGCGTCGTGAATACTTTTGAAAACATCATCGATGGCATCACTGAGAGATTTTTTTAGTTTTGGTGCATTATAGCCTGGCAAATTAAAATCGGGGAGGATATCGTCTATGTGTATATTAAGTTTCTTTGCAAATTCTGTTCTTATTTTAGGATTATTATGATCTAATATAAATCCAACAAATCGCGAAATGAAAAATTCCATGTCTGCGATAATTTTATTACACAGCCATATATTTGATGGCTTCATCTCGGTTAGGTGGGGTTTTACTAATTTCTTCTATGAAGTTATTTTTCAATTTATCAAAATTGGAATTCATATCCGTGAATTGTTTGTTCTTGTTGAATTCCTTTATTACATCATACTTATTGTCCCTGGATCCTTCTAACTAAAAAAAAGTCGTAAGCAAAATCAGCATAATAACCTAACCGGTTTTCGTATCTACCGCCGCTATAAAACGTGCGATAACTATGATAATCCTCCTTAGTTGAAATATAATCAGATTTTTTCGGTTCTGGTATATTAACGTTTTCTTGTCGGGGTGGGGTTTCAGGCCAAACCAGTATTGTTCTTATCGTACTCTGACAGATGTTTACGACATACCTGTGCGAGTGTATCTGAATCGCGTGAAACGTTATAGCGATTTTCGTTTCTTTTCCACTGATGGATTTTATTCTGCGTTGTAATTCGTTATTGATTTGTTCGATTTGGTAGGACCCAGATGATAACGAAACAACGTTCCAGTATGGAGTCCCGTCTTGTTTATTCTTAATCGCATACACCAAGGAATTAGTCGGTTGTTGACCACCAAATGGTACTGATTTAATGTTCGGCCAACTATGGTATACTCGTAATTTTTCTAGTGCTATTTCCTTCACCGAAATCGCAGTGGGGAAATTCACACTGAATTCTGGATTCGTTGAGGTTATTGAGATCATACTGGTTTTTATCGATGGCATCATCGGTTTTTTAAAGTTTTTACGTAACATAGTAAATTGTTCGATATGAGCGTCATAATCGGATCGTAGTTTTGTCAAAACATCGATCGTGGTTTTTATCTCCGTGAGATTCGGTGTGGTCACCGATGGATTTTCAAAGAAATCTAATATAGCTTTGTCAATGCTGTCAATTATACTTTCTTGTAATTCGAAAAACCGATCGAGTTTAGTTATTCACGCGTATTCATCGCGTAGTTTTTTAATGGTTCTAAATTGTTCATTTTATCCACAATAGTTGAAATGAGAACATCTGGTTTGAGTTTACCCTAATGGGAAAATACCGCGATAGCATTTACCGTTACACCGCGTTGTTTAACTAAAATATCATCAAGGTAAACATTACTAGTTTTTTTCAATTTAACCTGAGGATCTTGAAATACAACTATTTCATTTGGATCAACGCTTGCTAGGTTTAACATCTCAGCTATTTCATCTTCTATTATTTTTTTACATCTCCGGTTGCAGATATTTCCGCGGTGGGTTTTTAACAGGCTTGATAGAGCTCTCCCCCAAATAGCAATCATGATTTTTTTTAATATAATTTCTCTCTAAAAAGCGATTATTCGAATATTCGTGTACGGTTTTACGTGGTGGTTTTCCCGATGTTGTAATAGCGTTGAGTACATTTAATACTTCAATGCCGCATATTGGTGGGTCATTCATTTTCTGTGTTGGTAGCGTATAATACCAGATAGGAGTTTTTAAGCGGTTTATATAACGCATAAATTCTTTAGGCGGCGCTAACCCATATGAATTGAAATAAGCAATCACACGCGTATCAATCGCATATGCACCCCAGTGAGTTCCAGGTCCGCTGCTGTTATCGAGATTAATGATACCGGTTTCAGCATTGTTTGGTTGCTGTGATAATTGATATCTCATAAAGACACCTCTAAAGTTTTTTTCCCTAGTTTTTTTTAGCAGCATCGAGTAAATCAAAATTTGACATGGGAACTGTTGTTAGTAAACTGTTCCTAGTCTCAGGCCTTTTTCGCTGTACCATGAATACGGAGTTCCTGGTAGACCCTTTCCTGATCGTTTCTTTTTTTGTTGTATCCCTGTCCGGTAGCTTTCTTTAGTGCCATTCCTGCCGCTGTACCAACGGCTCCTCGCGCGGCGGCTTTTGCTACCGCTGGGGCCCCTGAGGCAATCACGCCCTATCATGTAACGCAATAAATATATGACGCAGAGCTGAAACACCTTGTTTTGATGCCAGGTGTCATGTAAGTGTACCATCAATATTAGAATCCATGGTACATGTGGTGACTGTTAGCCAACTTAGCAATGATTTTCCTCCATGGTCCATAAATGATAGAATATTTTCTTCCATGGTGATTGATGGAGTCATTATTGGCATCCACAGTGACAGTTTTGATATAATGACTTTACCATCAGTAACACCATCACCATGCCGAATTGCATCATTATCACTACCCTTTCTCACAAGTTATACTGTATGCTTCGCTCCATAGCTAACATTTTTAACATTTCTGCAAAATCCGAAAATATGATGTAGTAGAATCGCGCATGAAAAATGTCGACGCTGTCCTTGCAACATTGATACGCGTGTTGCAAACCCTAGGTTGTAATCAGGATAAGTATTTACAATCATATTTTCGATATCAGCATTAGGAGCACCAACACGATATTTTGGTTGTCTTATTTCGTACGGAATGTGTTCAGGGTGATCAGTCAGATCCTTAGAGAACATCATAGATGGACCTGCCGATCTTGTATAATGATCAGAATATCTTTCTAACCCCACTATTGTTGTGGCAACATCAACCTCACTCTCTGTAGACTCGATTTCTCTTCCTTCATTCATGTATCTAGCACTCTCGAATAGCGTCATGAAATCATTATTGACAAAACCAACTTGGATATTTTCATCATTTGCATATGGTGTATCATCAACATTTGTTACAAGTTCTTCTTTTATGTCGATAAATGCTTCAGAGGGTAGAAAGTATTTGCTGGTATCATGGACCTGAAGTTCGATTCTTGATCGAAGATCCGGTTGTACTGTATGATAGGAATAATACTGATAATCGCGTATATAATCATTCTTGGGTACTGGGGAGTCCATATCAAACGCTGTATCAGGAGCCGATTTGAACATATTATTATATATTTTTTGATCTAATTTGTGATCTCGCTCGCGATTTCAAACCACTTTCCGCTATCTTATTTGCAGTAATATTTCCCTGAGTGTCATATCCATCATTTATCCGTGATTCTCTATTCTGTTCCACCGCGTTGTTTATTATTTTGCTAATACTTTCAGGCATAATTTCCATAGGTGGTAGTGGCCCTAGTGACTTCGTCACCGTTGGTTTATTTCTTAGCCGAACTAACGCTCCTAGTTTTTATTTAGCCGCGGAAAATGCTTTCCCGGCAACATCACCAACACCGCTAATACCCTTATCACGAATAACCTCAATAGATTTCATTGATAATTGTTTCGCGATTGGTGCTATTTTTGGAGCCATTTTTGCAAATAACCCTGCAATGGTATTGCCGACACCATCTCCATAGTACGCTCTATAAACTGGCAATTGTGAGTTTACTACATAGACCATGGTTGGTTTGTTGTGGTTGTAGTGTATGATCATCTTATTTAAATGTTATTTATCTAATCGTGAAATTGTTTACAATTTTCATTGCTAGCAATGTCAGTGATTTAATCACTTTTGGTAACCGTCTGCTAGCTCATCAATAAACTCTCGATATATACCAATATCCATGATAACACCCTCAAATAGTCGTCTGCAGATATCAGCTGCCTCATTAATTACTTCCTGTGAGTTATTTCCAGCTCGTTTCCCTCCTACGAGAACTTCTAATCGTGCTATGTCCCCGAGAATATTACTAGGATAACGATCTAGACCACTACATGAAACCCCCCTTGGATAGCCACTAGCGAATCTTTCAGTTGTACCAGTTGCACCCTGACTATCATCATAAGGTGGTGGTTGTTTTTTTGTATACGTTCTTGACGTTTTTCTTTGATTTTGTTTTTTATTTCTTCTCTTTGTTGTTTTCGTTCTTCGATTTCTTGTTCTTGTATATCATAATTATCAATTCCCTCCCTAAATTTTGTATACCCTAATTCTTTTTTATTTAAACGACCAGTCCCTTTGTTTTTTATATAATCAATCAATCCAGTCATCGCGTTTTATCATATTATCTTTATACTCGTCGTTTAAAAAATCTTGTCTTGAATGATAGCTGTTAGCAGCGAAATTACCAAAAGCTTGATAATCACTGGATTTTAATAACTGAATTGTCTTTTTTGTTAGCCTCTTCGGGGAGTTTGTCTGCAAAGGGAACACCTTATTGAGTTTTAGTAATATCACCCTCAGCTTCTTCAATAATATCACCTTCTTCTTCTTCAATAATATGACCCTGTTGTTCCTGAAGTTGTGCAGTAGCTATTACATCACCAGGAAGTGTTCTTAAAAAACGTTTGTGTTTGTTCAGTTTCCATTGCTATTTGAAATTCAGAAAGAATGTGATCACAATCTAATTTATCTGACAATTGACTTCCTTGATTATTCAAAATTAAAATCTCATTAATAATGACATTCATATTTTCGAATTCATCATATGAAGCATTATATATCTAATATATTTCATATTTTATTTACAAAAACAAAAATAAACAGTTATCATTCATTGAGCCTTTGTCAATATTGGCCTTTGTGTCTTGCATATGGTTCTTTTTCTCTGAGATTTTTTTGTCTTTTTTTATCTTTGAGATTTTTGTCTCTTCCTATGACTGTTTATTTTAGCCGATAGTTCATTTTGAACCATCGTGTGGGGTTACCCTAGTGTGACATAGAGCTTTTTGCATCCATGCTACTGTTTATTTTGGGGCGCCCATAGACGACATATCTCCAATGAATTTTCTAAGCGAAACAAAATGTTAGAATAGTCAGAAGACTGTCGTGTATTTGTTGTTGTACACCTCCCCCCAAGATTTTAATTTCCCGGGGGTGTAAAATCACACCGTCACGTATTTGACGTGACGGAAGGTGTACACGAAGTACCCTTTTGGGCTGGCGCCCTCAATTATATAGAAAAATCTTCCTAGTCGGTACCGTCGACAATAATGCCTGCCACGAGATTCGAACGATGGGCCCCAGGACGAGATCCCATCCGTGTATGCAATACACTAGTATTCGTAATCTACAAGTCTATAATTTTGAATGCGATATACGTGTATCACGTGAAGGGTTTAACGGACTAAGCTTAGTGATGACAACAATAGATTCTCCCAAACATTGGATTATGCGGTGCCTGTTGCCAAATTTCTGCCTGGTGAAACATTAAACCACACAGAAAAAAACCATTCAGTCACCAAAAAATCCCAATGACATACGTGACTACAACAAAGGAGTTATCGCTGTTTCAAAACCGTATACACACAAGCCTACACGAGTTATTCCCCTTGGTGTTACATATAATAATTTAGATGTAAACAGATTGAATTCTATTTTGAAATTTTTCGAAAGAGCGGATTTATTTATATTCTCTGCTACTTACCGTACTGAGGGTATACAAATATCAAAATACTTTCCAGCTTCATTCATTTATTGAAGTACTCTTTCTTCGTTATTTTCTGTATTAAATGATTTTAAAGGTTTCGCATTTTCGAGTGTTTTCGAGTCCTTCCTCGTTTGGTGTTTTCACTTTGTGTTATAGCTCGTAAAGAATCCAATCTGTTATTTTGAGGATATCCATCGATATGATCAATAACAAAGCAATACTTGATCAATCCGTTAAATACCTCACAGACGATTCTGTGACAGTAATATTTTTCCCCTCCATCACCAAACATCAAATATTCCTGATTATTATCAAAAAGGTGTCTGACAATACCATCACGAGATGCTTCATATCCGATGACCACGGGATGTGGTTGAAATTTTTGGTTAATTTATATACTAAATACTATTTGTCTCATTCTCATTCATTATTTTTTACTTGAGAATCTATCAATGTAGTCTTCAGGTGTTCTTATGATTTTATCATTGACGCTGTCAAGGACAGAGTCAGAGTCATTGATGGAATCTTTGATGGAGTTTTTAATAGAATCTTTGATGGAGTTTATAACTCTATTATCATAATAGCGCTTCAGCTCTCTGTATCGCTTGCTACCACAACTGAGACACAACTGCGACTTACCCAGCACACCTACCCCACATAGTATACAAGGTGACTGCACTCAGCTTCCATGACGTACGCTTTGTAAATTATATCCACATAATTCACTTCTGCATGATTTGTTGCAAACGTTTACTGATCCTATCATAAGCCATTTGCAATGATTCATTATATAATAAATTCTTTATTTAAATACTTATTTCAATTATAATATGGAGGAGTTCGAGAGATTATCGAAAATAACGCCTTGATACAATGTTCAATTCAATCTCGATAGAGTCTCCACTGATGAACCAAAGGGTCTAATAAGTGATAGATGCACGTTGGGTAGAATTCATGATGCTTTTAATGAATTCAAAGCGCGATGGAGCATCTCACTGTTGGCAAACATTTCGAATTGATGGTAGTGTTGATGCTACCATGAACGACGAAAGAGCAGCAGTGATAATCTTACATCTTGACAAGAAAAAGTACTTTTTAAGAGGGAAATTCATTATCCGCTCAGAAACGGGAAATTGGATTATACGTAACAAATTTGAACCCATCTTGAAAAATAAGAAAACTGTCACTGTGAGTCAGGATTCCAAATCAGGAATTCGGACTGGGATTGACAAACCGTATTACGAGAGATCCTATCCTGTAACCGCGGTTGTTAATGGAATCTATCCGATAAATGATAAACCTAGTATTGAAAAACTAAAACCCATGAAATATTCGTCGTTGAATTGTGTATCAGAACGAATAATAGAGCATTTTACAAATGCGTTGCGTGGAAACAAATTGACGTATCTAAGACGCAAAAAAATAAATGAATGCGGACTAAAAGTAAAGGGGAGCGGGGCAACAATTCAAAATGTGTCCGTGTTAGAGCGGATACTAAAATTCCCAATATCCATGGAGACAGTAACAGTAGAGATATTATACGACTCCAAATATAAATCGAGAGGATCTCCAATCAAAATTATTGACGATAATGCACACGCGTGGACCCCCACGGTAACAATATTTCCGCGGGATGGAACAATACAATATTACACGGGAAATGTATTTGAATTTATTTCTCAGTCAAGTAAAAACGATCCTGTGTCAGTGTGGTTATTTCTGAGTTTTGAAGACGAAGAGGGTAAATTCGATCAATTTGTAAAACCCAATGGCGAATTATATCGTACTGAAGCCCTCCACAACGAGATGAAAAAACAAGCTAGTGGTTTTTCAACGGAACTCGACGAACAATTACTAGCAAAATGTTTTACAATGCCGTCAGTTGCAGCTCATTTTACGAGAAAGAAAAATCTATGGAAACCAACAAGAGCAGAATTTCTCTCGGATATCCAGATTAGTTGTGTTGTTTATGGCCATATTGGATTATGGAATACAATATACGACCCCGAAAGTATTCTTTCGGTTGATATGATTGCGTGTTATCCAGGGAGTGTTCTCGGGTACTTAGAGTGTTCTGAGTATTTTAAACGATTTGGGCATCCCACACACGAGATGACCCGTGTTGCGGTTAATGGGCCACTGCCCGATTTTGATCTCAACGGATTCGCTTGTGTGGTATCATTTGAATTGGCTAAAGGACTTCATCCATGCTGTTATGTTTGGTTTGGTAGACACATCTCTGAAAATTGCTGGATGCCAATAGTGTTATTACGGTATATGATTGATTCTAAAATGCTAATATCGCTGATTGTCAGTGAAGCAATTATATCATATCGAAAACAAACTGAAGTCTGGTTACCTAAACCCGATAGTATAGATAGTATAATGTCCGAAAACCAAAAACAATTCGCTGATCTCGACGAAGAATATAGCGTGAAATGGTCCAAAGAAATCTTTGAAGTTAGAAATAAACACGCAATAGATCTCGGTAGAAGAATACTTGGTAAATTCACACAAGGTGGAAAATACGACCACAAACGATATTCTTCGCGGTTGATTATAGATGATGCTGAATACAATTTTATAATCGCAGATGTAACATCTAGAGGTATATATGTAAATCGTAAAGACGTTTTCTTCTCAGATATAACCAAATTCGGTACAGTTATTACTTACACAGATGGAGAAAATCTCCAATATACGTACTTAAGGTCGTCCATGCTGGCTTATGCTTCTATTAATTTACTTTCGATGATAAATATATTTGCTGACACCGCAGTTAGAGTCGACAGTGGTTCATTTTATATAGACGTTAAACATAGCGAAGCAGTAGCTGAATTTACTAATTCAGATGAGAGTTGGGGATCATGGAGAATTAAAAAGGAAATACTGATGATTATTCTAAATAAGCAGATGTTACGACTGAAAACAATTACTTGAAAAATAATCAGATTTCAGAACTATCTAATGCACCATCGTGTTCCGATCCAATATGTAGATATAAAACCAGTTACTTAAACGGCTGTGGTGGGTCAGGGAAGGCGACTCGTGTGATTGAATTATTTCAAGGGAAATCAAACATGATTGTGCTAACACCAACACACATACTTGTAAGATAGATGAAACAACCAGGAATTAATGCTTGCAATTATCATTGTTTATTTCGATGGAAAGGTGACGAATGGACTCCTGATCGAATGGGTGAGAATTATATTCCTGAAATCATCATTTGGGATGAGATATGCATTACAAAGGTTTCTCGATTAGCTACTGCTAGCGAATACAAAAGTGATAATGTGTGGCGATCATAGTCAACCATCACCATTTGTCGCTTTGTCTCCACATAATTGGCTAAAGAATTTTGTAGACGATTATGCAGAAATTAATACCGATCATAGAGCACTTGATAAACAATTACGCGAGTTCAAGAAACTAAGCAGATTACAACTGGATATAATCCAGTGTGAAATATCGCGTGAAATAATTTCAGAAACCCAATTAAATGATTTTTGGGAAGCGTGGAGACCAAACGATTTGATAGTGGCATGTATAAATATAATCCGAGTTACACTTCAGATGAAGTTATTTAATACAGATAAAACAAATTGGCAACACTTCCAGAGCAGTTGTGTTATAGACCCAAGAATACACAAAGAGAAAATATGGAAGTTGATATTCCAGGCCTGACAAAGTCAGAGACAGAGAGGCAGGTTCTAATGTTAAATGACATTGTGATAGCTGATATCAATGTCGTCGAAGATGCATTGCGTGCTGATAAATCCCCATGGAAGCTAGGATACGATACATTCTTCGCAGGGGTTGACAATATCCAATACAATTGTTTGGATTATAGATAATCGCATCAAGTGGTCGAATTTAGTTTATCTTGTGGTGTCCAGAGTACGAAGAATAAATCAACTTCGAAGAGTTGTTTTAGACTATAATGACACTACAATAAGTGATATTGTCAGCGATGATATAATCAGAAAAAAATCTCTCGTTATGAACAACAGGACAAAAAAATAACAGAAAATTATATATTGATGCCGAGTTTATAATCACTCTGAACCAACAACGCAATAATCACTGCGTGAGTTGCAATTGTATAATGTGTCGGTGTTGGTCGGATAAAGATCCTCGCCAATTTACCGTAAACAGAAAAAATAGCAGCGTAGGTCATACCGGAGATAATGTGATGCTGACTTGTCTTGAGTGAAACAGACGCAGAGGTTCTAGTTAAGACCTCGCGGCGGTAATTGAGTATCCTCGGGTATCACTTGTACTTGTTCCCGAGTAAACTCTTGCTGAGGAGCAGTTGAATCCAACCTGTAGACTGGGGGTCTACCCGTAGATCTCATTTTACTAGATATTGAATGCGTAGTGACACTCCAAATAAGATCAGCAGCTCCTTTTTTGCCACCTTCGATATCTCCTGCTTCAAATAAATACCTAACAGTGACATTACCTTGTATTGGTTGTTTTTAAAAATCATTTTGCGGTTTTACAGGTATATGCTTCTATTAATCGCGTTGTTAGGTTTCATATTAATTGTTCAAGTAATCTCATTATTCAGCGCGGTAATTACGCCTGGTAATCTCTTGACCCATTCACGGGATCATTTATCCTGAATAAATTCCTTCGCATATTGATATCCAAATAACCGCTCAGCAAGTGTGCTATTAAATCGTTCAACAATTACCTGATCGCGATTTAATGCAGTATGTCCTCGTCTGATGGTGACATTATGATGCTTCATTGTTGATAACACTGCACCCTGAATTTCCTTGCCAGGATCAACTTGTAATAGATTTGGCCAGTGCAGATGACCCCTTCGATACATCCTTTCAAACGCAGAAGCCACTTCAGTTGATGACTTCGTCTTTAGTGGTTCTGCTTGTTTGTATCGACTCGCAACATCAACTACTGTTAGCGCGTACTTGTAAACACCATCATGCGGCAGAAATAACATATCAGCCTGATGAACCTCATTAGGTGCGCTGACATCAAAATGCGAGAAGTTAATTTGTTTAGGTGGTGGTAGATATATTTGCCCTATCGCCTGTTTGTTGATTCACCTCTCCAGTATCCTCTTGGAGAATAATAAATAGATTCCATGATGTTATTAATTACCAGAACCCAACATCAATTTACTTTTCATCACCGATTTTTCAACCATGAAGCCAATTTTTCTTTGAAGGATTTATTAGTGATATAATTCAACGCATGAATCAAGTTCACATCTGCGTTATGTCTGTGTTGCAGATTACTGATTTTATAAGTAACATCATGAGCATGACACGCCTTATCATTAGCGTTTATTGGGTTTTCACCAGGTCGGGGTTGGTTTTGGTCATCGAGTCTGATATCGAGTCTGGTCCTGGGTCCACAATAACTATACCCTGAAAGATGTTTTTTCTCCTGGATATTTAACCATGGTATTCCTGGGAGTTGTACTAACTTGGCTGCAATATCACTTCCTCGTTTTTGTCTAAATCCTTGATTTTATCAAGGGAAACAAATCTAAATGTTTTTTGTACCACATTGTACACACTTACCAGCAAGTGCTGTTCTGTTATTTATAGTTGTAATCGTCGTCAAGTCGGTTGTGCTCGTACGCTTCTTACATTTCACACAATATAGATCCATATTTTATTTATATTAACATGAATGTAATGGATTTTTCGGCGACAAAAACACGAGAACCAGTTAAGGTTCATGCAGCACTACCAAAATTCGTTTATCATGATTATAATCGGACCATCTGGAAGTGGCAAGACACAACTGCTACTTAATTTGAAAACGAGACGGATGAAATGGGATAAGTTGTATTTAGTATCCCCGAGTGTAGACGATCAGCGATGTTACGAGGTGTTAAAGGATTTTAACGAGAAAGCAAAATCGGAAATCGATGAGGATATGATTGAGTTTATAACCGATATCAAGGAAGCACCGAGTATTGATGATATTGATGGAAATATTAGCAAGTTAGTCGTATATGATGATGTCATGTTAGACAATTAAAAGAATCCCGCTAGGATACTTTCCCGAGGTAGGTATAAAATACCGATGTCATATATGTCACTCAACAATACACACAAATACCAAACGTGATCAGAGATAACTGCAATAGTCTTGCTGTATTCAATGGAGTTGACACACATACGCTAAGAAATATTTGGCAAACTTGGTGCGGCGGTGATATGGATTATAATCTCTTTAGAAATCACGCTCCGTCAATTCCACATGGATTTGTAACGATAAATTTGCATGACCCGAGATCAAGATATCGTATCGAACTTGATCAAATATTCGGTTGAAACAATTCGTTTCCAAAACGCAATCAGCGCTGGATCTGTCTAGAGACAGAGTCTCAATAGCGTGACAAACCGAAACCATTTCTCTTTTTTTGTCTACCTGACTTGGTTTTGGTTTGCTTGAAATAGTTTCGGTCTGCTACAAATAGTTTCGGTCTGTCCTCCCTCTTTGCTGAAATCTTTTAAGACTTTGTCTGAAATAGCTTCGGTTTGCTTGAAATAGTTTCGGTCTGTCCACCCTCTTTGCTGCTGGTCTGCTAACTCATTACCTTTGATGTCAATCTGGGTTGGATTCCACATAAAATCAACTACTGGTTTTTTGAATTTAGGGTTTTCAGTAAGAGGTTAATTTGTTTTAAGAAACTTTCTCTAGATTTTGTGGTGTTATTGTGGATTGAGGTTAGGACGCTTAGCGAGTCGATAATAATCACAGTCTTTTTCGGTTTATTTTCCTCAATCCAGTTTAATGCTTCTAGGATGGCCCAAATACAGCTGTATAAATGGAGCAGTGGTCGGATAGACGTCTGCCCATTTGAATATTATGTTCAGGTATGACCATTGATGCAGCTGTTTTGAAAGGAATTACTAGTTTTGAGCCATCCGTGTAAATTTTTGTAAAAGTTTGATATTGGTTATTTATTATTTCTAATGCTAATGTTTTTAAATAGTTTGTTGGTTTTCCTTGTTTCATTTATCTGATAGGGAGATATTTACTTTCATTCGTACATTGCTCCAAGGTTCTTTGTCGTACGTTATGTTGTTTTCTACTTGGAATATGTCTATTGAAAGTTTAGTTTTTTATTCATGAACTAGTTTGCCCACAGAGGTGGTATTTTCAAGAGTTTTTCTAAAGGGGGTATTGGATTTGTTCATAGCCAGGTACGTGGGGTGCGTTTTTTTATGGGTCGACAGTCTGGCTGCATATTTTAAGATGAGTTCCTGCCTTCTAAGATGTAATGACAGTTCCCCTTATACAACCTGCAGCTCGGCTGTCGAGGTTGATGGCAGTGCGCCGTTACCAATGAGTAGGGCTTTTCTCTGTATTTTATTTAGTTTATTTAAGTGACGTTTGTGTGCCGTGGCTTATACTTGGCACCCTTAGTCAAGTTTATATTTTATTAATGCCCTATACAGTGTTAAAATAGTTTCTTGGTTACCACCCCACTGAGTGCTTTTGAGGCTTCTTAATAGATTTAAGTCCTGGTTGCATCTTTTATCTAGTTCATCTATATGATGCGCCCATGTTAGTTGTTCATCAAAGTACATACCCAGACAGTTAGCTACTTTTACAAATGTTATTTCTTTATTTTGTATTGTTATTTTGGGATATTGTTTGAATTTCTTACGTTGGAGAAAAAGTACAGCTACAGGTTTTTGGTGCTATAGTTTGGAGCCCAATTTATCAGCCAATTTTCCTATGTTATTTAAGCTGGTTTGAAGTTCAGCCATATGTTGGTGGCTGAAGGGGTTGCCTGGTCTCCATAGTCGACTATCATCAGGACATTGTGATAATCCAATTTTAGGTGATGCCCAATTTGTGTCAACGTCGTTTATCATTAGATTATAGATGGTGTGGCTGAATAAACTCCATTGTGGAGTTCCATTTTCATGGGTGTGTTCCTCAGAGTGAGTCTCCCTTACCATAGTTATAATTTTGCGGTCGGTCAGGAAATTTTCTATAAAGTTGAACATACGACCAGTAATGCCGTAATGATTTAATTTGGCTATAAGGCCTTTGGTCCATACAAGGTCGAATGCTTTTTCCAGATCAATAAATACCGCAATTAAGTTTCTATCCGCTTGTCTTACAGAGATGAATGCCAGTTTGATAGCGGTTTCTAATCTTATTAATTGATCCGTAGTGGATCTTTTATTTCTAAACCCACACTGATTTTCAGAAATCAAGTTGTTACTTTCAAGGTGGTGTTTAAGTCTATTAGTAATAATTGTTTCCATTATTTTGCATATGTTGTTAGTGAGAGAAATGGGTCTGTACGAATTGATATCGTTTCTATCTTTATTTGGTTTGAGTATGGGTATTACTATCGCTGTTTTTCATTTTTTGATATCCTTCCTGTGTCCCATATTTTGTTTAGCATTTTTATTATTGAGTAAACCAAGTTAATGCGTATCGTAGGTTTTTGTATATCACCATACCCTATTTGGTCTTCCCCAGGTGAAGTTGTTTTTTGGGGGTTTTAAGTTCCTGTTCCCATTCATATAGTGTTATGTCTGTATTTAGATGTGATGGTTTGGGTCCCATGTCTTTAAATAGTTCCTTAAATTTAATTTCAGTGATTTGGAAATTCTTTGATGTGGTTATTATTCCTACTCATGGTTTTAAAGTGTTGGGCTAATGAGTCAGCTTTTTCCCTTATTGTTAGTAGTGTTGTTTATTTTGGGGGGTGCTATTGGTGTGCTTTCTCCAGATAGTTCTAATTTTATCCCACACCTGTTTGGAGTTAGTTCTAAAATTTATACTACTGCAGTATTTTTAGCAAGTTTTTTCTTTTGACTGCTTAATTAAGTATTTGAGCTTGTTATCCTGATTTTTGTACTCTAAGAAGTGAGTAGTGTTATTAGTTCTTTTAAATTTATTTAAAGCTCTAATTTTTGCCGGTATAGTTAATATAATTTCCTCATTCCACCACAGTACACTTGGCTTTCTTGTTTTGATTCTAGTTTTGGGTATACTGCTGGTGGCTGCCTGAGTTATGATCTTAATTATGTTATCATAGTAGATATCTATGTCATCTGATTCTATATCTTGTATATTTTTATTAATTAGTATTTCTTGAATATATTCCAAATCAGCTTTAGTATAATTCCACCTGGGGAGTTTGTTATTTGATTCGAATTGTACGGCCATTTGCATGGAGGTGATTATGGGGAAGTGGTCGCTCCCCATGGGGTCGGATTGATCCACTCCCCACTCCTCCACCTGTGCCAATATGGGTGTACACAGAATGAGGTCAATTGCAAATAGGGTGCCGTCAACCGGATTGAGTCTGGTTTTGGCACTTTCATTGAGTATTGTTAGGGTGGATTCAGTGGCCCATGTCACCCACTTGGACATCCTGGAGTTAAATGAAATTTCTACTGTCAGACATAACAAGTATCTTTAATGTGATCTCGAGAGAAGCAGGTTTTCAACAAAGTTATGTTTATTTTGAACTGACTCTTGGTAAATATATAATCAGACGTGTGCCATGCTGTTTCCCTTCCGTCCAGTTGGAACCTTAAAAACAAAATAGTAATAACTTAATTAAAGCTCAGCCTGACAAAACGAAGAAAGACTAATATTTGTAGAAGTCCTAATGAAATGTATGTGGTAAAAACTGGCTCAAAGTCCGATATTGCCAATGAACAGATAACGGATATATTCATTAGTGAAGAGGTTCTATATTATGTGACTCTCTGGGGATACTAATTAGCATCTTGTGAAATCATCTTGGGACTAAGGGCATTTAATAAATTGGGGAAAGGTAATATTATATATGTATATAGGTTTAAGATTGGAGCCCTGTGTGATCTCTCAAAGGAATTTGACAATGATTCTATATTTGTTCTCTATAGTTTATAACGAGAAGAAGGTTTCAAAAAATCCCTAGGGTTAACATGTATCGCCCTCTGATGAGTCAAAACCGAATATAGCATTACATTATGACAATATAGAGTCAAACAAGAAATGTTCTGATAATTATTTTCATAGTTTTAATAGTGTGGACCTATCCATCATCAACTGTGAAATATGTTGCAACTACATCGAATACACGCATTAATCTACTATCCAACACTCACGGCATACCATTAATTCGCCTACCACAGAGTGATCTTCTACCTCGCACCCGATATTTTATTACGATGCTCGCACTCTACACCATCAACACGCCGTTGGAGTGACCAATCACTCAATTCACTTCCATCTAGCAACCACTTAACTAATATGCAGCACACGCCCTATACCATCAAAACACCTTTTTCATCGACCACCATCTAGATATCTACCATTCAAGAACGGGTTATCTCAATATCCAACGCATCGTTTGAATCATCATCGCCGTTATATACTATCCAGGAGGTTGTTGGTAGTGGTCAAAACCCACTCATTTACTTGCTGCACAGGTTACAATGTTAAAAAAGTTGCAAACAATATAATTTAAATCTCCTGTAAAAAAAAACTAACTTCGCTGTCTCCTTTAACGTTCCTGTTTTCATCGTAGAAGTAAAGTTCGTATTCTCCAATTGCTTCCCTATCATTCCATTGTAATCAAACTTATCACACGCATTCACTTTGTTTCGGGATATAGCTTCTTCGGATCATATGTGATGCTATGATGGTCGGAGTGGTTGTAAGCTTTGGCAAAACATGATGACGCGTCAATAGTTTTGTTTTGATGTGTTAATATTCCCAAATACATTATTTATTCGTTGAATACGTTCCATAACATTAGTTTGTCGTTTTAGGATCGCATGTGATGAAACTATGAAAATATCTTCTTATCAATTTGGCGATCTTGGTCCAGAAATGTGTTGCCTGTATCGCCGAGGGTTTCAACCATTGTCTGATGTCCATTTTTAAATCTTGCACAAGCCAAGCTCAGAATGTGCTTTGTTTATAAAAGGAGTAACCGAAGCTGAAATTAAAACAAAAATATGACACATATCTTTGCAAACTTAATTCAAAACGCTAAATTAAGTATATCGGCTAAATCTTTTTGACATCGATAATTAATTATTACTACTGTAGTGTGTCGTTTGGAAAATGTTCTTTGAATACATTTATAGCTCTTGTTCTTGTAACAGTTGACGTACACCTAGTACATTTAAATTTTCTAGTTTAGTTTACAGCACTATACGATTTTTAATTCCTCCGTAGCCATTTATATGAATAGATTTTAATAAATGTTGGCTAGACACTTTTCCATATAGTAGCTGTTTTATCATTAAAAATGATTTAAATATCAATGTAGACGTTTCCAGTTATTTCGGTTGGGGTGGGGTGCTCCCAATATTATTTTGAATTATTACAAAAGACCCACCCTGGCCCAGACAGCGGTGCTGACAGTTAATTTAATGAATACACAAATGTGAAATTCAAATAAACAACAATTTAATATCATTCAATAACAGTCATCTCTCAAATAAAATATAAATTTCAAATTATAAACATATCACTCGTCTGACGGCCTATTTCATCATCTCACCTATTGTGATAGATTTTCCTCCTCTCATGTTTTCCTACTCATCTGTATTATCTTTCGCTGGACTAATAATCAAGTTCTATCCAGTCCGTCTAACTTCTGCCACTCTTCTTCCTTTCTTTATTTCTCCCACAGACTCGGGACCAACTGCATTAGTGTATTTCCCTCTGTCTCCTACAGTTCTTCTGGCCCCTAAAAGCTTCATGTAATAGCACATGAGGACATTAGCATATTATATTCCTCTAGCTATCTAAACTCATACTAAACAATAATATCATCAGATAAGCCATTACGTTCTTTAGTCACGCATTTGTGCACATCGAAATACCCATTCTATCTGATGTGTGCACGGTATACATAGATTCTCAATTTTATTATACAGAACAATATCATATAATCAAACGCATTTATATACATTGCAGATCTACAAAGTGTACACAGATATTCACATATACATGCGCTGACATATCCTTACGCATGATACTCCTACTAACTAAAGTATGCATACGGCAATAATTAAAGTAAAATTACTTTGCCGTCATAAATTACAACGATCGAGCAATAGTCATAGGCCTGTACTAAAGCTCCTTCTAATTCACAGAATAACAGGTTTCCCGCCAACTCTGAATGACGTCAAAGTAGCATATCTTCTTTTATAATTGCCGCAAGCTGGTTTAACGACTCATTTGACGTTTATTTCTCAAATGGTAGCCTGCCTTGTTTAATT
Source organism: Unio pictorum (assembly GCA_030141615.1). Lineage (NCBI taxonomy): Eukaryota > Metazoa > Mollusca > Bivalvia > Unionida > Unionidae > Unio > Unio pictorum. Next base: position 401,287 of record JARLTB010000061.1, read on the forward strand.
TCGAATGGATGTTGATTTACATAATTATCAGACACTGCTCCCGCCCAACAACCTGGCTAAGGTGGGTTTACGACCCCCACTGATTGTTACTTTGATTAGAAGACAGGATTTCATCACTTACTTGTAAACAAAATTATGGCAATTTTATGCAACTGGCTGCGAAAAATTAAGGCGCCAGTCACTATTTTTGTGGCCATGACAAATAACTGGCTTGACACTTCATTGTTCGACTTTCATATATATTTACGGCGCGAAATTATTAGCCTCAGGGTCTAGCATATACATTGTTGCGATCTGTTTAATTCCTTACAACGTGACAACCAATAAGATCTTTTATTTGAGTGCGTGTTTTAGTTATATGCTTGAAGCATTTGACCAGCAATAGAGATGCTTGAACAGTAATGATCTGTTCTGCTTTCTTTCCGTTTTTATTTTGTCCTACTTATGGTGCTTGTGTGAATAGCAAATCAATTTTTGTGAAGGTATAATCTTAGATAATTTCATAAGTTGCGATTAAAATATTTCCTCACAGTCTTTGCCTCTCATTATTTGGGGAATGGCTACTTCATTTTGATTTACATTCAGTGTCGTGTCTTCTATAGCTTCCAGTGCAATAACTGAACTATTCGCACTAATTTTCAGCAGCGTTGCAAATTTTCCGTTTCTAAACATGTGCTCCATCGATCAATAACTGCGATTGGTGACATAACTGCACCCTCACGGCGAGTGAATTATAACGAGATTACTTAGATAAATCGGGTTGTTTCTATCAGCGATGAAATTCCATCAATTCATTTTTTGGAACTAACGCTAAAATTTATGCATCCAAAAGATTAAAGGGTATAACATGAAATTCGATGAAAGTATATCCCTTTTATCTTCATTAATCAATCTTAATACAACCATCCCGCTTTACTATTTGACTGATTGGTACGTTCTTGTTTGCCATTTTAAGAGGAACATAGACATTTCGTCCAAAACGGTTGTTTCCATCTCTGTTTTTAAGAACTCGGTTACTTTTTAAAACTTTCAAACAAGATTCACTACACGGCATCAAATATTTGTATATGTGCTTATGGAACTGTTCGTTTTAGCAATGGAGTATCATATTTGGTAACTATTGACAATACCTCCAAAAACTAGTTAATTTGTTTGGAAAGTTACTTTGCTTGCTGTCAATGCTAGTGTGAACTTTGCGACATTAGGAGTTAAACTTAAGTGAATCTTATTCGATACCTTTTTAAACAGGAATTCGTCGAAACTAATCGTTATAACGATCTACCAGCTTGACTTTAGGTACTACTGGTCGACAGACTGTCACTTTTCTTTGGTCTCAATTTTTGTTGTGGGTGTGGAGGGTGATGACGTTCTGTAAAGATCCACTTCCATATGTTTATAAAGATATTTCTTTTTGAATGGGGTATCATTTATTGGACCTATTAATTGTGGCAAAAAATATATTTCGCTTGATGTTATAAGTGAATGATACTTTGTAGTAATTGAGGCTCTGTCAAAGTGAACCATCGTAAAACTTCTTCGAGTCTTTGTTCTAATACATGTGAGTGCATTCTTTTTCTTTAGTGATTGATGGCACACAGTGGATGAGACTGCAAACTATAAAAACGATTCGAAACAAATGGTGTTTTGATGTTTTCTTTTTCACGTTTTATCTTTTACAAAAGCAGAGTAGTTGCGTGTAAATGACTCAATCTTCTTGACGCAAACCGTAAACCAAATCCGTAATAAAATAATAGTGTAGGTTTTAAATCAATAAAGAAATAACGCTGTAGCAACTGAAAGGCCTCGTTATAAATGAGCCAAGGTGATGTATTGTCGTTACCTGAACTTGAGACTTTTAAATAACACAACATAATACACACTGAGGCTAATGTCGCGATGTGATTCGCTTTCTTGAAATAAATTAAAGTCATGTAAATAATGCTAGGATTATGATGATGCTAGCTTCATGCAAAGCAAGGTGTACATTCATCTGGTTCTCTCCCAGCATTTCATTGGGTATGACAAGGTCTGTTTCACCATGCAGGCATGGTTCCGTCGTCTTTGCAAGGAATCTCTTCTACATACGAAATGTAATCTAGTTGATTTGCATGCAACCCGATTGCAACGTTTCGCAAGAGCAGATGATACATTGTGCGGAACGCTCCAAAGAAAATGGATTTTATTTTCAAGCATACGCTTGATAAATTATGTTTTGTGAGCGTTCAATATGTTAATGCGATGTTTAAGACTTAAGCATCTTCCAAACTGAATGGTCTACAGTTTTGCATATACAAAAATTTGCGGCCATAACTTTGAGTTGTTTTAGGAATTCTGAGATTTCATAAACAACACAAGACATTTCAAACATTGTATTTCCTCTTCGTCGTGTAATCAATTGACATTTAATAAAACAATATTCAGTTTAACGGGTGAATACATTACAAAAATGCTTTTCATGGTGTAACGAATGTACTTGTAATTAAACATATCCTTTATAATACAGAAGATGCGTATTTGACAAAACCCAGATTGTTTAATGATCTAGCAATATCATTCAGACTGTACAATTTGTTAGGATTCGCTATTTTGCACATGAAAGTCATGATATTGACACGACGCTGAATGTTTCATTGAATGCGTCAAAGTTCCCGACTTGACTGAAACTATAGTTACAGTGAATAGAGTGATTCCAGTCATGTTATAGTAGATGTGATGTTCTTCTTGTTTGGATCTCTACTGGTTACAGTAATGTTTAGATTCACCACTGGCAAAGCCCAAGCTATGTCTGTCGGTTCATGCTCTTACACAGTCGCCTCTGACACGCAGGTCATAGATGTTTATGCTATTTTAATTGTCTCCAAACTTCAATGCTGATTCATACCATGTGAAATACTATTCAGTTTTGCCCAGGATCTGAACGAGACATTTAAATGTGTTGTTATAGATGATTTTTTCATTACGTCCCAAGTACGTCGAGCAGTTCAAATATGTATTTAATGTAACAAAATCCCGCTAGTACGTGTGATTATGATTTTGTTAGATATAATATCATAAAGTAAACCTGATTATTTGGTTCGGAAATTTAGTAGTGAAATATTTCTTTAAACTTCTCGTTCATTTGTTAAATAGATTGTTTCATTGAGAAATAATAAAATTACAAACACTAACAAATAAGACGAAATATATTAAACGATGTTTAACTCAGTAGCGACCACATTTCCTGAGTAGGCCTAAATGATGCTTTTTATCGAGTTCAAGTATCATTCGTTATTAGGTTGGAGCCCTTTCGTATACAAAACTGCAGACGTTACATCATGCTTACACCTGCTCTTTTTTATCAACTTAAAATGTATCGAATGATTTGAACAGCACAGTAGAGGAGACAGATAACACTTCTTATTCGTTAAGTACAGAAGCTGAGTTGAGCAAATGGAAAAGTTGAAAAGTTAAGTTTTTTAATAGATTTCATAAATTATTAAGTTGAAGAAAGACAACAATAAATTAAACATTAAAAACCATGTATCGACATCTCAGAATTAGTATATAGGATCCTTCGCCCAGGGCGAGTTCTCTATGGGACCGTCCCTTCGAAAGGAAATTACACAAACTCATAAACATGTTTAGTGGTGGTGAAATAATAGTGTTGGAATTTGAATTTATCAGTGGATTTTTGTTATATTTACTTATGGATGATATTAATATTTAAAAAAAAACACAAAAAGACCACAAAACGGCCACATTGATGTTACCTCCGTCACAAACAAAACGCAAAAAGACAAATATAAAATATCTAAAGTTTTATTATTTTTTTTTCTGAACAGTCTTTCTGACATTTGATCAATGGAGTTTGGGTGAAATTTGCAACAGTACATTAAACAAGTTTATACTTTTCATTTACCGTACATATATAAATATGGTTGTTCAGTTTCATCATACTCTTTAAATGTAATAAATAAACAAATTCTGAATCCCTATGTACATAATTTGCGTTGTATAATGAAATATATTTATCATTTAAATGCTTTTTGTATTAATATTTGTCAAGCAGGATCCTCGCATCTCTGGTCAATTATTTCGATATAATAGTCATCTATGGTCGATTATTTTGATATAATAATTTATTTTTGTAGATTATTTGCTTGCTGCTTTCGAGCGGTTCTAATATCGAACTACAATTTATATCACGTTGCAATACACGCTAATCTCTCTGTAATAGTTTGTTAAAGGGGCGTATTTATCTAACGCAAGACGATATCTCAACAGTGTATCCCTGACGGAGCATATAGCAGACCACGTTCATAAAATGGGTAAATACCATTATAATGTGAATGTCGTATACAACATATTTTGTATGCATGCAACAGAGGATAAAATAATCTTTTTTGAATAAGAAAATCTAAGAAAAGATATGTCATGATTCTGGTTTGAGGAATTAGTGTGTGTTACGTTAGCCATACGCAAATATATGTATTCAACGAGTTTCTTGACTACATGGTTAGTTTGTTGATTTCATCGTCATGTAGGTTAAAGTCGAATGTATTTAAAAGTTGGGTACATAGGAGCAACAATTAAGCATTGCTTTATCATACAAATGCTTATCCATCATTCAGCATAGATTATGTCACGTGCGAACCGCGAATGATTCCTATAAAGTAACACAAATTATTTAAAACATTTCCATAGACCGTAAGGTTAATGATCTGCTAAAATGCTTTATTTGCTTCTTATGACCGACATTTGTATTCTACACACGATCTTGTTCTTGTGTCCAAAGTAGTAGACTCAACCTGAGTGAGCTGCATTGGGCACAATGGTCACCACCTTGTCAAATAAATGACATAGTTCTACCAATCTAAAGATTTTGTCCATCAGCGATTTAGCAACTCAATAAATTTGTACGGATTCATATGCATCTTTCGTAGATATTTTTTCCAATTTAAGCAACATATTAACAATTAAATAGAGTAAAAGTCACATATGTTTTATAAGACACACAACTCACATTTTCTTTTAGATATGTCCATATTTTGATCCTATCCAGTTTTAGCAGGAAATATACAATTCTTTTCACGATATTTTGTTAAAATGAATCCATATTTTCGTGGCATATTGTTTAAATTTGTTTAAAAGTAAGAGACGTTTTAAGTATCCGAAAATATTTGCTTGCGGAAAAATAATGACCTAGAATGGCAAGCGTGCATATAATAGATCAGAATGATTTTTTTAACCATACATTATTTAGTACTAAATTCATAAAATTTTGTTTTAAATAAAGGAACAGCATTTAAATTGCGTATACCAGGATGAGAAGCACATTTCAACATAACCTCATATATTTTTGAAATTTTACTCATTTTTCGAGGAACAAGGCAAACAAAAACTCTGGCATGTACAATTTGGATTAAAATGCTAGCAGGAAGCCTTCTGGTCTCTCATTAAGACAGATTTATTTTATTAGTATTTGCTTATCGAGCCGATAAAGTGTGAAGAAATGATATATTAATTTGATAGTCAACCAGTCCTCAGGGAGAACTCACAGAGTCATTTATGCTACACAAATGTCTCGGCAAGTTTTAGTATAGTTTAATAGTTCTTCTTTCTGTCACTTAAACGTAAATGCGCATCTTGAGTTAATTGTGAAAGTAGAAAACTGTAATTTCGCCCTGATAACTGGCTAGGATCGCCATAGCCTTGCAACCATTAATAATTAATCTGTTCTGTTTGGGGCATGAACTGATTTTTAATTATGAGCGTTTTACTGACGTTGGAAGCAGACAGACATAGAAGAAAGTTTACGTCAGGTCATAGCCGTAAACTATCAGGAGTTGATTTGAACCAGAGAATAGTTTAGGAAATTGTGATCCATTTGAAAGATGTGTCATAATATGATATTTTCCACGTTATTAATTGTTAAATGCGGACCATATAGGAATGCTAAGAATTAAGGCGGGTAAAGTCGTAATCCTGTTTAGCTTAGCTAGACGAGGGTGTGTGTTCCCAGAAAGAACTAATGGGATCTAGAATAGATCCGCTCAAAGAATTAAGCAGTCTAAATTTTTATGTGAAAGGAAAGTCTTGACTATGTGAATACAAAACGTGTTTTCCGTTATAAATAATCAAAGAACAACTCTGTGTGTGTGTGTGTGTGGACATTTGTGACACGCGTATCCAGAGAAAGGCCGAGGGAATTCTTTAATGACAAGAGAGATAGGGCTCGAAAAATGCACGAAGAAAAAAGAAATAGATTAACATCTGTATTGTCCGGTGTCGAAAACAGCAGAGTCTGTTGATAATCTGACGAGTTCAAAGGAAGAGAGAAGTAAGAAAAGAAATGGAAACGCCGACAGATCACAAGCAGTAATATGGGAAAGACCACAAGAACTTGGTGAGTTCAATCTGTCACTCAGTCATAAGAATAAATTTGTTATATCAGTAACAAAAGGGATACATGAAGATCACATCATTTTGTACCTCTATTTCTCTCAGAAAGCGGATCATTTATAAATAATGTGTTGTCTTTATATAATTGATTAAATGTGTGTATTTTACCTAATGAATGGTGTTATTCCATTCTTAATCTATTCTATGGTCTCTGGTATTCAATCCTTTCAATCCTTCAATTTCATATTTTATAATATTATTTTTAAAAAACGGGCACAAACACCGTGCTATGTCTGTCTGCTATATATATATATATATATATATATATATATATATATATATATATATATATATATATATATATATATATATATATATATATATACATACATATATATATATATATATATATATATATATGGATGGGTTGTGGGATTTCATCCCCAAAGTGGGGTTATGGGAATCAGTGATCTAATGTAAATTTCAAATTTTATATGTATTAGTGACTTATCTCATATAATAAATATGTATAGGTTCAATTTCAGTATGTATACTTATTTTTTTAAAACCCTATTCATGTTTTACTTAGCGGGCATATATATAAATATTGCGGGCAGATTTGACCTTTGATTACTGAATACTAAGTACTATACATAGCATTCTTCCCACAAGGATGAAATATATATGAAGAGAGAAGTAAGAAAAGAAATGGAAACGCCAGCAGATCACAAGCAGTGATAGTGAGGGCCTCAAGGTAGATTAGTTCTTAGCTAACTGTGTTACCCTCTTTAAATAAAGTAATTATTATTATTATTATTATTATTATTATTATTATTATTATTATTATTATTATTATTATTATTATTATTATTATTTTGTCCACATATACAGTGCATGTATTCAAAGTTCAGACTACTGACGACGTGATACTTTGATACCTTAGATGGTCTATTATACATGCAGTCTGAAATATGTATTCCTCACATCAACAGAATTAGGTTAGGAATACGATGTCTTTCAGCTTCGAGTAACTTAGAAATTGATACATAACACAAATAATATTATGTTATCCATCTGACAGATTTAGACAAATTTGATATTAATTTGTGTTTCTCGGCAATCAAAACATATTTATGCTATTATATTTGTATACAAATGCATGCATAATTGGTATTGTTTGCTAAAGATCGCTTTGATAGGCTACTTTACGTGCTTTGAGCCACTGCCCTTATCTTGTTGATAATCTTCCGCATATTTTGGTGATAAGTTACCACAATAAATATTTTGTGGCGGCTTCGTCATTTCCAAGCTGATTTATTTTGCATAAATTGAGGATGTATATGAGTTTATTTCTATTTTGTTGTGAAGAGTGCTTTATATCAATCTCAACACTTGGGATACAAGTATATTAAACATAAAAAAAATATAAAACAATACTCAGCATATCCAATTGAACAGAACTATATCACGAGCAGCTGGTGTAATATCATTGATGTTATATAACAACATAAGTGAAGTGCACTGGTCAAACTGATTTTTTGATAGCACATGCACATACAGAGTTAGTGGATAGACATACTTTTCAAATAAATACTTGCATCCCTTTGTGTTGTTTTGACTATAATAGTGAGAAAGGTACACTTTAATGTTCATTAATCTCATCGATTACTTTCCAGGTCATTGAAATTATACATTTGGAATTTTAAAATACACTGTAAAGTTGTGTTGTATAACTGTTTGCTATTGTACAGAGGACACGTCTGTATTTTAGCCATGACTGAAAACGCATTTGAACAATTTGGAAAGCAAAATAAAGTGTAACGATACCTGATTGATACCACTGCACATGTAGACAGACTGGTGCCATGTATATATATTCATATTTATCAACCATAGTTGTGGCTTTACATGAAATAAAGGTGTGCAGTTATACTCTGCTCCTTCATTGCCACGTAGTTTATGCTTGTCAGCAATTGTACATTACCTTTAAAAGCATTTATATTTCATAATTGTTCTCCATTTATAAATTATAAATTATTTATTTGAATCTCGAAGTATGATTAGTTTGCTAATGTTTTAAAAATTATTATATTGAAACGGATGCATCTTGTATTCTATACTTTATTTTGTATATATGATGTTTTTACCATTCTTGAAAGAGGAAGAATTATGCAACCACAAACCTGTAACGTTTATCTCATTTGGTATTATGTACGTCTTAAACCCGGACTGGTATATGGAAAATTGTGCATTTGCAACAAGCACAATAGAGCGAATGTTGACACACCTCTATTCTGCTTTCATGTACTGTGACTGAAAATGTATTTATATGTGTTATGATGGAAGCTGCATCATGCCAGCAGACAGCTGATCGAAAAATGGCTGCACCCATGTGCTCGAGAAATTAACTTAAAATAGTCCAATGTACACAAATTTAGCTGTAATTAAAATTGGGAAAACTAATTTTGTCACAGTAGGCAATACTAACTTATAAAAGTGCAATAAATGAAATATGAAATATAACCAGACTCCTTCAATGGGACTTACGCTCTACTGGGCAAAATGGATTTCAAGAATTAAAGATAAGACAAGTTCTTCCTTTTAACTATCGAGTATTAAAACCATCTCCTTTATCCTTCAGCTATAACAAGATTTTCAAATTTGCGACTGTGGTACTAATATTAGATGTCAATGTGGCCCTAATTTAATTTAGGACAAAGTGTCATTATTATCATGAATTTTATCATTAAAAGTGTATTAGTGAAAACCAAAAGTCAAACTGATAATTTATTCAGTGGGAGTGACAACAAGATTTAAAGTCAGTCGTCGTAAGTCATATTTCAGGTAATACTGACAAGATTTTCATTTAGAACGTGTTGAAAAACCCATTATAATGATCATACATTCAACATGGGGTTTTCACTAAAAGATTTACGAATTTTAAGACAGTCATCATGGAGCCATATTGGATATACAATTGACACCATTTTCATTTCTGACCAACACTATATCATAAGAAGCCTGTTGATGAAAGTTCCATGCTGATATAGCCATCCATTTGGAGAGGAGTACAGATAACAATATATATAAGATACGATTTTCCATTCAGGAGGAGTAAATATAACACGACTTTCAAGATGGCTGATTTGGTGGCCATATTAAACATCAGATTGGCACCATTTACACTTAAAACCAACTGGACATCATACGAAGTCTTTTGATTAAAACCACGTGTCAATTATAATTTCTGTTCAAATAGACTTGTGAAAACAAGATTGTTAAGACTGCTGCCGTGGTGGCCACATTGGATGTCAGATCAGCGCCATTTCTCTTTATGATCAGTCAGATAGACTTCGTAAGAAAAGTTAGGTCTGATTCTACATCATAAGATGTCTTTTAGTGAAAATCTCCATATTTATATGACCATCCATTTAGGAGCAGTAGTGTTAAGAGTTTCAAGATGGCCACTATGGCACCATTTTCATTAAGTACCAACCAGACAAAATAAGTCTTTTAGTGCATACCCCATTTAGCAGTATTTACAAGAAGAAGATTTTTAAGATGGCCTCCATGGCGGCCATATTAGGCATCAGGTTGGTACGATTTTTCATCAAGACCAACTAGACACCATAAGTTTTTTTTTCTAGTGAAAGCCATATGTTGATATAACCATCCATCTAGGAACAGAAGAAAAAAGATTTTCAAGATAGCTGCCATGGCTGCTATATTGGATGTCAGATCAGCACCATTTTCATTTAGGTCTGATCCTACATCATAAGAGGTATTTTAGTGAGAAAAAAATCCCATATTTATATGTCCATCCATGTATTAGCAAAACTTGTAACTAGATTGTCAAGATATTTACTGTGCCATCAATATTAGATAATAGTTAGGTACACTGCTTTTCATTTAAGACGAACCAGACAGGGACAACACCAAGTTATTTCGATCCATGTATCAGCAGTAATGACAACAATATTTTAAAGAATTCGATGGTGTCTGTCAGGTAGGTACACTTTTAATTCAGGTCCAACTTGACAACATAAGACGTCTTTTCATGAAAAGCCCATTTCCATATTACCATCCATTCAGGAGGACTAGTAATAAGAATACGTTTAAGATGGCCACTGCTGTAGTGATATAAGTTCTTCTAATCCATCACCAGTAGAGCTAAAGAAAAATGTAATGTTAGGTTGTTTTCTTTTCAATTTACTTGTACAGTCCAAGAAGTGAAACTTACCAAGCGGAGATAAGTCTTTTGAGAGGTGCATATCTGAAGTAAGGACAAACCGTACACTTTATATTCCTATTTACACCCAACAATCATACACCAAAATAATGGGAAATTTTATTTTAGTTTAATGATACATAACATATGAAAGGTCGTTTTTAAATAGTATAACCAATGAAAAACACCTGGGAAATTATATTCCTTTAAATGTCAAATCCTTTGCAAGCTATGAAACGGTAGAGTGGAACAGTAAAACAAACATTAACATTTGTGCAATTGCTTTTCTCTCTTTCATATCATCATGTATGATTTTCTCAATAAATTCATATAATAATATTGATGCTGTGAATAAACTAAATATCCTTTCTTGCTGTTGTTGAGATAATTTTTTTGTGGCAGTATTGTGTTTGAAATGTTTTCTAATTGTGGGGAAATTAAATGTTTTAGAGCACAGGAGTGACTCAAACTCAAGCTGTAGTAAAAGTGTTTCTTTTAATTCATTTGTAAGGAAATAAAGGAAAATGTACAAGGCAGATTCGCTTGCTTCCTTATACTACTGTTGGAAGAATTAGTAAATCTTATACCCTTTGACCTCGGTAAACCTGATCTATTCCATCCCTATTCAACCTGTAAATTTTATCAATGACATCTCTGGAACAAATGTGGTAAGCCTTGTGTTCCTGTCTTTAGCACAATATTGGTTGCTAATGTGAGAAAATACAATATGCATTTTTCATTTAGCACAGATTTTCCTATTCATGACCGATTAAGATACATTTTGACTTGTTCAATTGCTGCATTACAAAATATTTTCACAATTAATTTTTGACGACTGAAAACCAACAACCTCCAAAGACAAAAAATAAAGTATTTAGTTTTAATGATCTGACAGGTACTGACACTGCCACACAATCTAGTTAAAAAGTACATGGTGTATGTATCAGATAATATTAGCAACGTTTATCTTTGCACGATTGTTGAAATTATATATATTTGTTAAGTCCATGAGAAACGCTTTCATACCTCTTTTATCTTCTGTTTTGTGGCTGTATGGTGTTTCAACAACTCTTAAAATATTATGGCCAAATAACTGCATGGGACTATTTTGGACATCTCATGTCTGACGACTGACACTCAGTTGGCAAATAGTCATTTGGACCCGTTTGTTAGTCAAGTTAAGCAAACATTGCTATTTGAGGTCCATATCTATTTATGTATGTGTGTATGCTATATCTAAAATATATTTTTACTGGTAGATAGATATACATATAAAATATGTAAGATTATAAACAGACAGACAGGTTGATAAATTGCAATAAATTTTTTTATAGCTAAGTGTTGTAAGATTTAGCAAACATTGTATGATTTTACCTTTTGAACCTGATATGTTCCATCTTTATTCAACCTGTAAACTTTATCAATGACATATCAGGAATACTTGAGTACATATTGTGTCCTGTATTTAGCGTAATATTGGTTGCTATGTTGATAAAATGAAATTTGCATTTCTAAGAGAGCTCCCTTTTCATCATGGGCTAGAGTTTGTTGGCTTGTGTCTGACTTTGGGACCAACAAATACTGCCCTGTGAAAGAAATGCATAATAATTATTCAAAAGATCTGTTTAGATGCTTACGATTTCAATGTTTCATCTATTCCACAAACATCAAATTGTACAATGATACAATAATAACACATGTTTAATCTTATTGTTCTGCTCTGGTTATTATATACCTCGGAAACCGGGACTGATATAAGGTAAAGTAACTTGCATTTACAACAGATTCATTGGAAATGATGAAATACCTCTATGTTACTGTCAATTATTGAGACTAACATTTCTTAATATGTTGCATGAGACACACAAAAGGCTGCCGAACGAAGACAGTTTATCAAAATGGCTGCCCCCACGTTCACCTAAAATGAAATTGAAATAGTCCAAAGTACACTATCGGCATCTTTAGCATTTATTAAAGTAAGGAAAATGAAGATTGTCAGAGTAGACAGTACTCATCAGTATGTGTTCGTCTCACTCGTTATTAAACCTATGCAAGAGCTTAATGATATAAGTAGGTATTCTAAGTCTGATCCAAATCAGATCAGAAATGTGATATCGAGAGTAGTATAACGTTCAGCCAAACAGGTGCAAGATCACCTTACTAATATTCGTTGATCTCATTCACTGTCTAATCCTTCTGAGATCTGGATGATATATGTGTATATTCCAAGTTTGATCACAATCAGATTAAGGATTATCTTACTAATATGTGTGGATCATGCTCATTACCAAATTTATTCCTGATTTTGATGATTAAATCCCATATAGCTTGTCATATAAATATCTAATCAGAAAATCGGCTTCCAGACAGGTAACAAGATCAGCCAATTTCTGATGCAAGATCACCATATAAATATGTGTGGATCACACTCTTTGTTAATTTTAACTTCACCTTTAATGACATGCAACCCCACCCCCGAGCGAATTCTGTTCAGAACTGAACTGTTGATGCCAACCTTAATAATGACATTATCGTAACCGTATTCAAGGCAGTGTGACCACGTGATATGCTAGTTCTATGACAAAAGAAAACAAATTGCATAAGGGACTGAATCTTTTTTTTCAAGATTCCTTGTAATTGTATTGATCCTAACCAACTCATTATTATGCTGTTTGATGCAATAAAACTAGGGATCATTGCTGCTAATTACAATACTGATATTCCTGTTTGTCTCTTGTGTCATGATGCCTGCATTGACAACCAATCACACTTGTGTTAAATAAATCAAACAATTTAAAAATAAACAATCATAATACCCTTCCAATACATTTTATATCCACAAAATATAATTAAACATCATAATACATCTACTGAAATCTTTCTGACAGTGTTATGCATTAACTCTCATACACATAGTCACCATGATGCATCTCACTTATGCATGCAGACACTGACACGTGATGACCTGCATAAAAATAGCAATCAAAACAAAGAAAACGGCATATCTTCCATGACCACTATCACATAATTACTTATTGGTAAGTTCATGATTACATTCAATATTTCTTGCTAAGTAAGTCAAAGTATTCCCTAAGATAATTTTGTAATCATGACTAATTAAGATAAATGTTTGACTTTTTCAAGCTTTAATAAATACACTGACACTGTTACATGAAAATAAAATAACAGTTCCCTTTAGATTGTGTCTGAAAACATAAGTTCATAAAAAATTTTTTGTAACATATCATCTAAAACTTATACTGCATTAACAATTATTTCAATAAACAATGTTTGGTGTCTGAAAACCATACAGAGAGAAAAAATATTTTTCTTAATGGTCTGATAGGTACTGAAACAGCCACACCATATGAATCGGGTGTAATGACATTATTTATATTTGCACTGTTGTTGAGGTATAGATATTTAGTCCATGAAAAGTCTTTCATATCTCTAATCTTCTGTTTTGTGGCTGTATGGTGTTTAAACAATTGTTAAAATATGATGGCCAAATAACTTTATGTGATAATTATGGACACCTCATATCAAATGACTAACATATTCAGCTAACAAATAGTCATTTTAACCCATTTGTTGGTCAAGTTTAGCAAGCATTGCCATTTGAGGACCTTTTCTATGTATGTATGTATGTATGTATGTATGTATGTATGTATGTATGTATGTATGTATGTATGTATGTATGTATGTATGTATGTATGTATGTATGTATGTATGTATGTATGTATGTATATATATATGTATGTATGTGTAGGTAGGTAGGTAGGTGGGTGGGCAAGTAGGTAGTTAGATAGATAGGTATGTCGATCTGCCATATCTGAAAAAAATGTTGAAATTGGTAGGTAGTAAAATGAGCAAAATATGAAAGATTAAAAACAGAGAGACTGGTTGAGTAATGGAAATTTTAAAACAATGGACTAACTTTTCCTATTATTGAACATACTTTTTATATTATTATCAATATTATTATTACATGAATTAACAAACATAATTTGGAAATCACATAATATATTATTATTAACATAATCGACCAAAGCACCTGAGATGCTGTTTCAATATGATAAAATGGTCACGGGGATGAATTGCCCAAGGGGATGAATTTTTCAGGAATGAACTTTCTGGGGATAAATTAGCTGAGGATGAATTGTTTTTGAACACATATCATTTTCTTCATAAACTTCCCAATAGGTGATGTGTGTGTGTGTGTGTGTGTGTGTGTGTGTGTGTAGGTGTGATTTGGATTTGTAAATAGCTTTAACAATTTTTCAGTCATATCACTATGATATCAGCAGTGTGGCAGTTTATAGAGATGTCTAGCACTGGGACATCATGCCACATACATGTAGCATACCCAGTTACATTATCCTGACACCAGACCGACCAGTCATAACACTAACCTCTTAATGCTGAATGCCAAGTTAATACAATTTTTGTAAATCTTTGGTATAACTCAGCCTGGGATCAAACCCACGACCTCCCGCATCCAAGGCGGACGCTCTAACTACTAGGCCTCATAAACAATCTGATTGACATGATATTTTACCAACAGACAACCCATCAACAACACACACAAAAACTGACACCTGCCACAAATGTGTTGCGCTGCATAACAATAATGAAGAAAAGTCACCAGGTTATTAACAGCATGAATAGATTTTACTTTAAATATAGGTATACTTGGATAAATATTGAAAACACAACAAAGTAAAAAAAGACTCAAAATGCACTGAAAATTACATTTATTTGAAGGTACTAGTTTTGATGATTATTGTTAAATTACATGATATACCATGAGGGCCTCTGAACATAACAAGGTGTGCCAAATAAATTATGTGATATTGGCATGAGTGCACTTTCAATATAAAGCTCTGAACCGGATAAAATATTCAAAAATAAAATACAACAGCATTTATAATCTGGCAACTCTACCAGTTATAAAACAAGTATCACAAGATCTTAAAAAGTTATTTACACAAGAACAAGAATCATGTTAAAAGAGAAAAAAGTCTTTCTTGATCTAATGACTTGGCAAAATCCATTTATGTTTTGATCTTGTTATTACCAATACTACTAATAGTAATTCTTCCGCTGCTATAAACTAAGGGCCTAAATCATCCAAATCGATTGGCTGGCAATGGTGCTTAAAGGCACATCCTCAGAATTTGACTATTCAGTGCTAAGAGTAGGGGAACAAAGTATTTTGCTCAGAGTCACACATCAGCCAACCCAGTAATCGAGACAGGATTCAAACGGGTGATCAAATGGTCTTGAATCCAGCCTAACAACTACTGAGTCACTACCTAATTAACAGGGCAGGAATGGTGTCATGTTAAAAACCCGTCTCAGACCCACAAAAGCCAACCCAATTAATCGGTGCAGGATCAAAACCGGCGACCAAACGATCATACATCCGGCATACTAACAACTGAGTTACTACCCAAGTAAGTGGGAGGGAACGGTGTTTTTTTAGAATGTGTCTAAAGTAAATGGAAAATCAGCTTATACTAGCATTTTCGAATTTTGTATTATTATTACAAACTATATTTCAGTTTGAAAACAAATGGAATAAACCTAACATTTTAGTATATTCCAAAAAGATGATCAAAATTGGATAAGTTCATCTGGCACAATTATTAAGGTATATGAAAATTTTCAAAGTAATCTGGCACAACCATGCTGGACAGTTAACATATACATTTCCAGTTGCATTGGTTGTCCCAGTAGGTAGCAAAATTATAGCATATGTGATGCAACTGTAACTACCCTTGCTATCCAACTGTATGCAATACATATATTTCTTTTTCTTTACTAAAATAAATGTGGTGTAGTCCAAGCAAGACAGAAGCTTTCAAAAGTAATTACTTTGCAAATTGATTGTACAAGCGGGGGTGTTTATATAACTTTCATTACCCGGTATACTGATTTATATGTTGGAAAACTTAATCGCTGCGCTGAGGCAAGTTTTTTTTATATCGAGTTCGATTTTCAATTTGGCGATATAATATGCGTTTGGTTTAAGTGTTTATCCGCAAAGTCATTTATCGGACACGTTGCAACTTCAATAGCGGGTTTCATATCATCGCTGATCTCTTTGAGAATTTTATACGACGAGATTATTTTTTCCGCCAAATAATCTCCGATAATTGCTAATTCGCACTGCAATAAAAGTTGTTTATATATTTTCCATTTTAAATATGATCGATTACTAAACCATTACTGATTATCCTGTTAAAACAGTCAACGATAAATCTGTGAGCGAGATATTTTTTCTTCCAACATAAATTCACATGCCCTGTATTACTAATCCAACCGAGTGGTATTTTTCGTTGTCGATGTCGGACGGTTCCATCACGTAAAACTTCGTAGTTAACGTAAACAGGATGCGAAACGAACTCTATGTGGTTCATATGTGTAGATATAATTATTTTTCTAAATTATGATTTATGTTCACGTAATCATGATGAGTTCGTGTAATCTTAGTGCGAGGGTTATGCGGGGTAACTTTATCCTATCGTGTAAGTTCTCTAAGATTTTACCTCCGCAACTAAAACACACCTCTGTGTTTCTTTGTACTCCAACACCACACCTGATTCCGGGGTTTGGTCATAGGTTCCTCGTCGTATATTTTGCATATGATTTCCACAGAACCCTTTTCTACACAGTTTACCGCAATGGGTTGTTGATCCAACTGGTAACCAATTACACTGGTTCATGATATATTTAAATATTTTATTTAAGTATTTGTTTTAATTATAATAATTATGGGAATTTTTAAAAATTGCGAAATAATATGATTACAATTCATGGGGGGGGGGGGGGCACGAAGTGTTTTTTACCTAGATCGAAGAATAAATACTCCATCGGGGATGTCAAAGATTATAAATAGCATCAAACACGCAAAATACGAATTTCTCAACGATGGCGCTGTTTATACCTGGTCGACGTATCGAACTTGTCGTATCACTTATACTATGACGGATTCGCGTGCAGCAGAAATATTATCCAGGATAAATTTCTCCCAGGGAAAATATTTCATCCATTTAAAATTCATTAAAATTTATATTAAAAAAATTGGAATGTTTATAATCATCGTGAACGTATACTGGATTCAACAAAGAAACCTGTGATTGTAACTGATAAAACTAAACCAGGTGTGTTAACCGGGATCGATAACAGATATAATAGTGGAGCGTATCCGGTGACCGAGCTAACTTACGAGATTTACCTGATAAAAAACCCAGATATTAAAAATCTTTCCCGGTTGAAAATTTCAACGCGACTAAACAGCGTAACTGAACGACTTATGGAACATTTCAAAAATACATTAACCGAGTTAAGAAAATCCAAAATAGCTAAATTGGCGGAATCAGTTAAACAAACTGGAGCATCAATAAACGACGTTGCTGAGTTGGATAAGATATTAAAATTCTCGATAACAATTGAAACTATCACCGGGGAAGTTTCGTATACAGAAAAATATTTTGAAAAATGGTGCTCCGATTGAAATCATCGATCATAAGTCACATGTGTGGAGTAGTTGAATACTAGTATTTTCTCCGACGAGAACAATAAAATATTACTCAGGAGATATGTTTGATTGTATCTACGAGATCAACAAAACCGATTCTGTATCAGCTTGGTTATTTCGCATTGATGAAGAAGAAGAACACGATCAATTTGTAAGATCAAACGGAGATTTATATCGAACAGAAATCATTCAAGGGGATATGAATAACCTTGCTTCGAGGTATACAAACAACATCGAAACAATTAGACAAAATTGTTTTACAGTTCCATTGGTCGCAGCGCATTTTGCTAGAGAACAAAAATTGTGGAAACCAACCAAACATGAATTTCTCAATGACGTACAAGCGAGCTGTATCAAATATGGTCATGGCGGGTTATGGAATACAATATACGATCACGAATATATGATTATAGAACACAAACTATAATTTCCGAGATATAACTTCCGTTGATATGACAGCGTGTTACCCTGGAAGCCTTCTCGGGCGTGGTGAATGCAGCGAATACTTTAAACGGTTCGGTCATCCTACACATGAAATGACCAGAGGGGCGATTAATTGATTATTACCAGACTTTGATTTGACGGGGGTTGCCCGTTTAACATCACTTAAATTTGCTGAAAATCTTCATCCGATATTTGATCTTTGGTTTGGAACACATTTCTAAACGGAAAGATGGGCTCCGATAGTATTATTACGATTTATGTTGGACAACAAAATGTTAACATCGTTGGTTGTTTCCTCTGGGATTATATCATATCGGAAACAAACCTCGGTTTAGTTACTAACCCCTGAAAAATGCAACGATTACGATACAAACCGCCTCGAAGAAAACGAAGCAAAGAATCTTGGAAAAAGAATAAATGGGAAATTTACTAAGGGTGGATCATGCGATCATAAACGACGTTGTACACAAGTGGTCATTGATGACGCTGAATTGGATTTCATAATCGCGGATACAACAAAAGATCAGATATTTATATCAAGGAAAACCGCTTATTTATCCAAAAAAGAAAAATTAGGAAGCATCATTGAATATTTTGAAGGCGAATCACCACAATATACCCATTTAAGAAACTCGATGCTCGGTTATGCCTCGATAAATTTACTATCAATGATAAACAGATTCTCTAACATCGCGATTAGAGTCGCAACCGACTCATTTTATTTTGAAAGAAAACATTTGAAAAACGTTGAGGAGTTTACTATGCGGGAAGGGGATAGGGGGACATGGAGAATAAAACAAGAAACATTACATGGATATTGCGATTCAGCTGATGTTTCCATCGAGGATAATTACCGCGAGGATACACACATGGAATTGTCATCGTATCCATCTGTGTACATTCCAATAACCAGGTATAAAACCGTTTATTTGAATGGTCCCGGAGGATGAGGTAAGACAACCAGAGTAAATCGATTTATTTGGGAAGAACTCCGACATTATTGTGTAGACTCCAACTAACCGAGTTGCCCGGGAGATCAAATCCAGAGGAGTAAACGCTTGTACGTATCATAGTTTCTTTCGGTATAATGGCACCGATTTGACTCCTGAGCGAATGGGAACAAAATATATTCCCCGGATAATTATGTGGGATGAAATATGTATAGTATAATTGAAGCTATTAAAACATTCTTGGAGAGGTTGTTAACAAAAAGCACCGCCGTGATAATGTGTGACGATGATAGTCAACCTCCGCCGTTCACTGAGGAATCTCCTCAATGTTGCTTGGAAAAAAACGTAGACTATTACGAAGAAATTAACACAGATCATCGATCACTCGACGCGGAGTCAGCCGAGTTAAAATTCGCAACAAGACTACAACCGGATAAAAGTCAATGTGAAATAACATGTAACACAATCCATGAAACGTTTGTTGCTGATTTCTGGACGATGTGTACCCGGTAGATTTGTATGTCACGAGCAGAAAACGAATCCGAGATCTACTTCAGGTGAAATTATTTGATACACACAAGGAAACATTTCCGATGGATCCAGGTCCGTTATGCTATAGACCCACGGACACACGACGACAAAACATCGAAGTTGATATTCCTGGAAAATCTGACAAAAAATAACTTGTATTAAATGATATTGTGTTGGTTGATATCAACGTTGTCAAGGACGCATTGCGCGCTGATAATCGATAATTATCATCGATAATTTCATCGAGCGGTCAAATTTAGTTTACTTGGCGGTATCTCGAGTACGAAGAATAAATCAACTTCGGCGAGTTACTATCAGCGTTGATAATATCAGTTAAGACAACGTGGCGGTAATTGAGTATCATCAGGAATCACTTGTAATTGTTCACGATTACATGCACGTTGTAGAGCGGTTGGATCCAATCTATATATTGCTGGTCTGTTTTTAGATGTAAATATTTTATGTGATGTGATACTCCATATAGAATCAGTTGATCTCTTTTTACCGCCTTTAAGTTCAACGGGCACATACAAATATCTTTCAGCGACATTACTAGGTAATATCAGCGTTGAAAAAATCACGACGATGTAAATTTATATTTTTTTTGTTTGATTGCGATAATCGGTTACATCGGTTTAATGTTTAACGTCCAAGTAATTCCATTGTTGAGTGCCGTAATTACCCCTGGTAATCTCTTGACCCATTCACGTGATCGTTTATCATCGATGAACTATTTCGAGTACTGAGAATGAAACAATTTGTCTGCAAGTGTTCTGTTAAACCGCTCATCGATTGTCTAATAGCGATGTTTTGCAGTATGTCCTCGTTGTATACTAGTATTATGTTGTTTCATCGTTGATAATACTTCGACTAGAAATTCCTTGCCGGGATCAACCTGGAGGAGATTTGGCCATCGTAGAGAACATCGACGATAAATATTTTTAAACGCTGATGCAACTTCAGATGAGGACTTCGTCGTTAACGGCTCAGCGTCCTTGTATCTACTATCAATGTCAACAACGGTTAGCGCTTATTTGTAAACACGTTTTTTGACAATATCATATGGCAGAAATAATATATCAGCCTAATGAACTTCATTTGGGGCACTAACTTCAAACGACGCGTATTGAATCTTCTTTTGCGGAGGTAGATAAATTTGCCATATCGCCTGTTTGGATAACCAATCTGCCGCGGTGGTATTTTTATCATTTGCCGCATTGGCGAGTTTACTAATCGCAGCGTTGCCCTTACAAAATCCGGTTGGAGAATAATAAATTGATTCCATATAACTAAATACTAGCACCCAGCATTAATTTACCTTTCATCGCAGTTTTTATCAACACGAGGCTAATTTTTCTTTGAATGATTTAATGATTTATCAGGAATAAAATTCAACGCGACAATCAATTTTATCTCGGCGATGTGACGTTGTTGAAGAACATTACTTCGATATGCAACGTCATGAGCATGACAAGCTTTATCTATAGCGTTTATAGGATATTCAACTGGTCGTGGTTGATCCTGAATATCGAGTTTGATATCGATTCGGGCTCCCGGGCCACAATAACTATACCCCGGAAGGTGTTTTTCTCCTGGATATTTTGCCCATGGAGCTCCTGGGAGCTTTGTTAACTTGGCAGCGATATCATCTCCCATTTTATTTTCCTAACAAATCGGAATATTTTTTATACCGCATTGTGCACACTTGCCGGTGATCGCATCTCTGTTATTTTCATCACGATAGGAGCTAAGTCAATAGTTGACGTACGAATCTTACATTTCACACAATATAAATCCTTAATATATTCATGCTATATGGATATGAATGTAATTGATTATTCAGCAACACGAGAACAAGAACTTGTTACACATCATCGAATGCTACCAAATTCTATTAGAATGATTATAATTGGTCCATCCGGGAGAGGTGAAACACATTTTTGAATTGATATGATAATGAGATGGATGAAATGGGAAAAATTGTATATGATAGCACCGAGTATATACGATTAACGATGTTATGAGGTATTAAGAGATTATAACAAAAGTGCAGCAAAGATAACAGGGGGAGATATTATTGAATTTATAACTGATATTGATGAAGCTCGTATAATCGATGATATTGACTCGAATATAAGCAATTTAGTTGTGTACGACGATGTAATGTTGGACAAACAAAATAATCCAGCTAGGATATTTTCCCGGGAAAGACATAAAAATACTGATGTGATATATGTCCCCCTAGGTATACTCAAGTACCTAGAGTGATCAAAGACAATTGTAATATCCTAGCGGTGTTTAACAGAGTTGAAAACCATACACTTAGAAATATCCTCCAAACATGGTGCGATTGTGACATGATTATAATAAATTCAAACATTTCTTTAGTGTTGCTCAAGCAAACCCACATGGATTTATAATGATAAATTTATACGATCCTCGAACACGATATCGATTAGGAAAAGGTCAGATATATAGTTAATTAATCGCAGCCCACGAGGATGTACTCGACACGCGGATGTAATTTTTTTCAACAAAAAGATGAACCCCAAAATAACTGTTATTTTGACAAATTAACGGCTGTATAAATGTGTAGTGTTCGCCCTTTCCTGCTGCTACATTGCTTTTTTGGTAGGTTCAAATTACAAAATGGATTAATTTAGGGCAAGTAGGATACCTACTTAAAAAGCTGTGGTTTCTTTACAATTTCATCGTGCCATTGTTGTCATGAATTCAGAAGAGCTTATTTTCAGCAACTTCCTAGTAAACTGCAAGTGTAAGTCCAATATTATTCCACTCCAATAAACACGCTCTTTCTATGACAGGGAAGATACAATAAATGGTGGTTGTGTGCCGAAATAATGATCCCAAAATAATGATAATTATTCTGTGCTATCATTTGTTCTATAAAATCCAACAAATTCTGAAAGTTACACCAATATTTCACTTTTGATTTTATAAACAATGTCAATTTTGACTCGATGATGAATACAGGTAATCTCAGAAATACGAGAACAGAGGATGTAAAATTCTAGATTTTGACCATTAATCCCAAATTAAATCCCGGGTAAATATTTAAATAATGGTTGGTAAGCAAGTCTTAAGTGTTTTAAGTTAATATCATAAGGAACAGTCACGAAATATCTGGATGGATTAAATAGAAACAAAGACACAACTGGAAGTAATTGCTGTCTCGTATCTTACATTTGTGCTGTCAAAAAATGCTCGACATCCGGATATAAAGTATTTATAAAAGGAGCTTGTACGATTCAAATACAGACTTTTATTTTATGTGTTAATCTTAAATATGATTTTTTTTCTGTTCACCGGCTTATAACATTTGTAAAATATAGAAAAGCAAGTGATTGAATGTTATAATTTGAAAATTCTTTATTTCCTAAAGCAGCAGAGAGGGTGAACCCTACAACGTTTTTAGACAAAATTTGATTGAAATCCTAAAACGAGCCGTCCTATAATCTCATTTCAACCAAGAAAAGGGCGAATCCTACAACGTTTTCAGACAAAAAAAATTGATTGAATCCTTAAAACGATCCGTAGGATTTCGTTGAAATCTCCCTACGAAATCATTTTAACTAAAAAAATGAAAACGATTTTTTAATCAATTTTGGTCGCAACTTGTTGTCATCCACCCTCTCTGCTGCTTAGTGATTTCATCACTGGTTAACAAAAAATAATAAATGATTTTAACCAGTCTTTATGATGAAAGTCCTTAGGACGAAAATCCTTTAGGATCTCACAAACAAACTAATCACTAACACCTCTTCTTGTAAATCAATCAGATTATTGGACTGGTCGGTGAGTTTGAAATTAATTCTGGTTAATGAATTATTATGGCATCGCATATAGACTGGATTAACCGGAGACTCAATTATTAAAAATCCTGGAGGAGCTGTTGGTGCAAATGAATAAAGAATATACCCTTGCTGAGCTTGATTTGATCGTTCGAGATTAATTTGATAGCTTCCTTCAATAACATCACACACTAAATTGAGCGCAATCACCGATGAAATATTCACGTTGAACGGAGCGATATGCCTACCGCCACCGTCTGGGTCATTATTGTGTTTGAGGATTTTTATTTCCCCTGATGATGTTTTTTTCCATGCATCATGAATTATTTTAAAACCAACATCGATGGTGTCACTGAGAAGTTTTTTTAGTTCTGGTACGTTATATCCTGGTAGTTTGAATGTGGGGATATCTTCAACGCGGATTTTATAGTCTGATGCAAATTTTGTTCTCGATATGGGGTTTTTATCATCGAGTATTACTTGAATAAGTTGTGAATTAAATTTTTCCATATCGTCGATAATTTTATTGCATGTTTCTACGACGCTGATAAATTCATATCGGCTGAGAGAGCCGGATTTAAGAGATATTAACAACAGCGATAAATCATTATTCATTGCTGTGAAATTTTTAATGATTTCAGGTTCGTTAACAAAATTATATTGCAATGGTCCACCCTCCGCCCTATGTTCGTATGCTAACCCAAAAAACTCTATAAATAAGTTGTATTTTTTATAACTCTTTATTGGATTTTTAGGTTTTATTCTGTCGGTGATATAATCAGATTTTTTTGGTTCTGGTAATTTAACGGTTTCTCCCCGGGGTGGTAATTCAGGCCATCCTAGTACGGTTCTTATTGAGCTTTGATATATATCTACGACGTATTCTTCTGAGTTTATTTCAATGGCAGATGATAGCGTCGGCTCATGAACCGTTATAGCGATTTTTGATTCTTTTCCAGTAATCGATTTTATTCTACGCGCTAATTCATTATTGATTTGTTCGATTTGGTATGACCCTGTTGGTATCGAAACAACTTTCCAGTCTGGGGTTCCGTCGTCTTTATTCTTATTTGCAAACACTAAAGAATTATTGGGTTGTTGACCACCAAATGATTTTGATCTGATATTAGGCCAACTGTGATACACTCGTAGTTTTGCTAGCGCTATCTCCTTCACTGGAACCGGAGAGGGGAAATTCACACTGAATTCTGGATTCGTTGATGTTATTGATATCATGCTTGTTTGTACTGGGTTCGTGTTCTCCACTATTCGTTGAAGTAATTCCTGCGGTGTCGTCATTATATTCATGTTGTATTTCTAATTTTGGTATCGAGGAATCATAAATACTGACCATCACCGAGAACTCACAATCTGGTAATGTTGATATTATTGAGATCATTTTGTTTTTTGGGTTTGTTTTTTCTGATTCCATCTGTGTTGTCATTGTTATTATACTCATGTTGTTGCTCTAATTTCGATATCGCGGAATCAAAAATACTGACCATCGCTGAGAATTCACTATCTGATATAATTGTATTATCGAGTGACGATGATATCATCAATGATAACTGCGAATATGCGGTTGATGCAATATGAAATTGAAGTAAGTAATTCTGCAGTTTACTCTGGCTGCATGATGATATCTTTTTTGCTATCCCGGTTGATATACCCCCGATTGTAGCCACCGCAGAAATGCAAATTGGAACTACGACCGGGGCAATCATTATAACCGATCCAAGTATTATTCCGGCGCCAGTGAGAACGCTTGACACCGAGTACATAATAATATCAATTGCGGTGATTCTTCGTCGGTATTTTTTTATTTTTATTTGATACTCCTCAGTGAGGGTTTTGAGTCTATTCTGAAATTCTCTGACCTGATCATAGCGACATTGCGTCGATGACAAAGTCATTGTTGTTATTTTAAAAAAGCTAGCGTTTTCAATTGTGAAATCCTTTCAATTTAGTTATTTACTTAAATCCGCTACGAATTCCACATACCAGGTTACTGAAACCCCAATCAAATTTTTATCAGTAGCTGTTATAGTGAACTTTTCAGTTGTATCCTTGTCGATGATCGTTGAAATCGTATTATTAACCCCGGATGAACTCGACGATGATATATTAAATTGAGTTAATGGTGTTACTAGTGTTAATCGATAAATACCCTTAACGGTTGCAGTGATATTTAATTTGTTGTTTGTAGGTGTCCACTCAAATGATCCGTGTTGGATTGTGTATACCACGTTGTTGGTTTTCTCATGAGGAATTTTTGTTTTTTCAATGATTGTTATCATCCTCGAAAAATCACCTTTGACGGCTTCGATGAAGTTTTTCGTCTCATCGATGGATTTTTTAATATCAGGGAGTTTTATTTCTATTTTATCCAACTGGGTTCCAATAAATTTATCAATGATATTTCTACGAAATGATATAAACTGTTTTCCGTTTTCTTCAATTTTAGATTCAAGTGTTTTTATTACAACCACAGAATTGTTTAACTCATCGTTGATAGTTTTTAATCGATCTGTAATCGTCGAAATGAGTACACCCGGTTTGAGTTTACCCTGATCGGAAAATAACGCAACGGTGTTCTCGATTGCGTTTTGTTGTTTAACCAAAATATCATCCAGAGAAATATTACTGGTTTTCAATTTACCCTGTTTGTCTTGAAATACAACTATTTCATTAGGATCAACATTTGTTAAGTTCAACGTCTCAGCTATTTCATCTTTGATTAGTTTTTTTACATCCTTGACAGAATCAGGTGGTGCAGTGCCATCGGGTTTGGGTTTCAAAGATCTCCCCCAAATATCAATCATGTTATTGTAAAACTCTTTCTCTCTTTAAAATCGTTTTTGACGACTTCGTCGTTGCCAGCGATTACTAGTGTATTCATTCACGACAACATGTGGTGGTTTTCCGCTTGGGTTACTCAAGGAGTTAGAAATAGCATCAAGGACATTTAATACTTCGCTGCCACATATTGGTGGGTCATTCATTTGTTGTGTTGGTAGCGTAGAATACCAAGTCTTCATTGGAAGGGTTTTTATATAACGCAAAAACTCTTTTGGTGGGGCTAATCCATATGAATCGAAATAGACAATCCCACGTGGATCAATAGCGTATGCAACCCAGTGAGTTCCAGGTCCGGTGCTGTTATCGAGATTAATAATACCGGTTTCAACGCTGTTTGGTTGATGTGGTAATTGATCTTTCATAAAGACACCTCTGAAATTTTTAATCGCGAGTTTTTTAGCAGCATCCATTAAATCAAAATTGGACATAGGAATCTTCGATTCCCGAATTAATAAATCGTTCCTGGTAGTCTTAGACCCTTTCCGCTGTACCACGAATACGGGGTTCCTGGTAGTCTTAGACCCTTTCCCTTTTTTTTATACCCCTTCCCCGTTGCTTTCTGTAGTGCCATCCCTGCTGCAGTACCAACAGCCCCTAACGCCGCCGCCTTAGCCACCGCTGGGGCTGCTGCTGCAATCAATGCTGGTATCGCAGCTAACAACGGAAATATACCGCCTGTTTTAATCATATTTTTGATAGCAGCCGCAGAGAGAGTAATCTGAACACCTTTTTTGGCTGCAAGTGCATCATTGAAATGTTTCACCTGACGAGTTGTCAGCGATAATTTATTTGCACCACCAGTCATTTGGTTGGGTTTCAACGTGATTGTGGTTCCACATCGCTTAGCCGATTCTGATTGCAATTTTTTGATTTGACCAGGAGTTAACGCAACACTAATAACACTATATGACATTATACATAATTGATTGATTCTAAATCGTTTACAATTTCAATTACATGTTTTCCACTGGTGCATCTACCACTCTCATTCTTCCACCAACACCTTCAAGTAGCATTGATTTATCACTGAGAATGACAGCAACCGCTCTATAATTAGCAATACCACCAGGACGGGTTACACGGGCTCTAAAGTGTATATCAACGACAGATTGTCTCATCAAATCGAGATGTTCCAGTGAGAAGTAATAGATCGGATAGAGGCTTTTAAAATCCAATTGTGATATTTGCAAACCAGTATCCACATTTTGATCACGTGCCATAAACGACAATAGATTATGATAGACACGTGCAATATGGTTGTGAGTGTAATCGAGTTGTATATCCTCAGATGGTTCCTGTTGGCCGTTTATTCTCAGCGAGACTTCTCTAACACCTAACTGATCAAATATCATATGGCTTCGTTCTTGATTACCAACTCGCGCAGTATTCTGTAACGCCACAAATATATGACGTGGAGCTGAAACACCTTGTTTTGATGCCAGATGCCAAGTAAATATATCATCAACATTATCCTGTTTGATATCAGTGGTCACTGATAACCAACTCAACAACGACTTTCCTCCTTGTTCCATAAATGATAATAATTTTTCTTCTGCTGTGATTGATGGAGTTAATACTGGCATCCATAATGCTAGTTTTGATAAAATGACTTTACCCTCGGGAGCACCAACATCACGCCAGATTGCATCATTATCAGTACCCTTTCGTACAAGCGCTACTGTGTGTTTAGCTCCATAAATAACTTTTCGGACGTTTCTACAGAATCCGAATATATGATGCAGTGGAATTGCACATGAAAATTGTCGACGCTGTCCTTGCAACGTTGCTACACGTGTTGCAAACCCTAGGTTGTAGTTAATGATATTATTTATGACATCAAAAGTACCAGCTGGTCTTGTATATCCGGCTGGTGCTGGATCAACTGCGGTAGCTTGTGTTGCCTTGACTCTAGAATACTGGTTGTGTTCAGGGTGATCAGTGATATCCTTAGAAAACATCATAGATGGACCCGCTGATCTTGAATAATCATCAGAATATCTCGCTAACCCGATTATTGTTGTTGCAACATCAACTTCACGGTCAATGGATTCAATTTCTTTTCCATCAATGAGATATCTAGCGCTTTCAAATAACGCCATTATGCCGTTATTAACAAAACCAACTCGTGTAGTTGGGTTTATGTCATATGGGGTATCAGCTGCAACATTTGTTACAAGTTCTCCTTCGATTTCGATAAATGCCTCACACGGTAGGAAGTATTTACTGGTATCATGAACTTGAAGTTCAATTCGCGATCGGAGATCTGGTTGTACTGCGTGATAAGAATAAAATTGAAAATCGCGTACAGAATCATCCTTGCCAACTGGGGCGTCTATATCAAATGCTGGATCAGGTGACCTTTTGAACATTTTATTCTATTTATCAGAGTCTAAATCGCGATTTCCCATTTCATCGTCGTGTTTTTTTAAAGCCACTTCCTGCTATCATGTTTGCTATCATGTTATTTTGGTCCTCTTGATTTATCAAGGGAGTCACCATCGACGCTAATTTTTCATCTACTGCGTTATTTATAATTCTACTAACACTTGCAGGCATTTCTGCTGTAGACGGTAACGGTACCGGTTTCTTTTTTCGTCTCACTAATGATGTTATTTTATTCTTCGCAGTTGAAAACGCTTTTCCAGCAAGATCTCCAACAGCACCAATACCCTTATCACGAATAACATCAATTGCTTTCATTCCTAATTGTTTAGCCAACGGCATCACTTTTGGAGCCATTCTCGCAAATAACCCTGCAATGGTATTACCTAAACCATCTCCGTAGTATGCTCTATAAACCGGAAACCGTGAATTAACTACGTAGACGGGGGTTGGTTTATCATGATTGTAGTGTATGATCATTATTTTAAATCAGAAACAATTTTTCAATTGTTATTTATCTAATCGATTCAGTCACTATGATAACCATGGACGGTTTCACCGTCTACTAACTCGCCAATGAAATCTCGATATGTGCTGATATCCATGATACCACCCTGAAATAATCGTCTACAGATATCAGCTGCTTCATTAATTATTTCCGGTGAGTTATTTCCAGCTCGGAAACCTCCTACAAGAACTTCTAATCGTGATATATCATTGATAACACTACCAGGACATGTCGTGGTAGAGTCAAAGACATCATTTGGATTTCCAATCGAATATCCTTTTCCGCTTGTTTCCTTAGTTGTACCAGTTGCGCCTTCACTATCATCAAGTAATTGCCTTTGTCGGCCTCGTTCTTGTTGTTTTTGTATACCATAACTATCAACTCCTATTTTAAAAGTTCTGTACTCAACTGTATCCTTTTTCAAATTACCAGTAATCCCCTTATTCGTTTTATACAACCAATTAACCCAGTCGTCTCGGCTTATTCTACTGTTTTTATACTCGTCTTTTAAAAAGTCCTTTTTAGAATCAAAGCTTTTGGCGGCGAAATCACCAAAGGTCGTATAATCCTTGAGTTTCTCCAATTGAGGTTTTTTTATTTTTGTTATAGCTTCTTCGGTGAGTTTGTCTATAAAGGGGATACCTCTTGGGGTGACGACATCAACAGGTTGTGGTTCAGGTGTAGAAACTCTTTGAGTTTCAGGCGCAGAATCATCAATATCAGCTAGTCGTTCATACTCGCGTTGAGTTTTTATATCACTGGATAGCTGTTGTATTCCTGCGCGTGTTTGTCCGGCCTCTGCTGCTATCTTTTCAAGCGTATCAAGCAGCGGCGCCTTCTTTACTCGTTCTCGCTCAGGAATATCTCCATATATCGCTGCTTCAGTTAGCTTTTTCACATCTTTGGTCGCACTTGTTATCGGAGAAAACAGTTGTTCACTTGACACAGAAAAGTCAGTCTGCGCTTGTTGTCGTTGTTGTAGTTTATTCCGTACAGAGTCACGAATTGGTACAAATCTCTTAATTGCATCCAGTCGTTCACGAGCCAATCGGGTTGTTAATGCTTCATTGACCATTATTTGAAATCAGAAACAATTTTTCAATTGCAAAACAATTTTTCAATCCGACCTAACACCATCGGATGGTCATGGAAGTGTTATTTCATCCTATAACGGCTTCTATCAATGATGGCGAAAGTCACATAATTGCTATAAATAATAATAATACTGTGACTTTCGCCATTCTATTTTTGATCAATCCGAACCAGCCATCAATTTTTTATTCACTGTTTCTGACATTATCAATCAAAAAATGCTAAAAAAAAATTAAAATCTCTATGAGGGACGGTCACAATCAAATAATGATAAATGGTCGGTCAATCAAATAATGATAAATGGTTAATCAATCAAAATTGTTCATTTTCTTGAATTAACGCCCGTAGGTTTCTAACTTTAGAATTAACCTCCTTTTTCAATTCGTATTCGTACCCCAATTCTTTTCGTATTCGTTCTACGATGGTATATAACGGAGCGAACACACTTACGTCACTGGAGAATGCGAGAGAGTCCTTAATAGAATTCTGAATTCTTTTGATGAGTGCATATTTCTTTGGCAGCATGTATTTATTGTTGTTAACTCCGTATTCTATATCCTGAAAATCAGACATGATTTGATCAGGATTTAACCCATCTGATAGTTCAATATCCCAACCTTTCAATTTTGAAATCTCGGATATGATGCTATTCATGTTTTCAGAATTCATTATTCTATAGCAATGACATATTTCTAAATGAAAAATATGACGTATTAGACGTAACTAAATTTAACTTTTTGTCCCGTCCTTTTTGAAATAGCCGATCGATAAATCCCCTCTGCAACAAATCGTACTGAGGGTGAACAAATATCGAAATACTTGCCGGCTTCATATATTGATTGAAATATTTTTTCTTCGTTAGTTGTTGTATTCAAAGATTTCACAGGTCTCGCTTTTTTTGAACAAGTGCCAGTCTTCCCTCTTTTCAAATTCTCACTTTGAGTAACAGCCTGCAGATTTGATAAAGAATTGTTCTTTGGATTAGAATCGATATGATCAATAACAAAATCATCCTCGATCAATCCATAAAAGCATTCATACACGAAACGATGATTGAGATAAAATTTCTTTCCAGCGCCAAACTTCAAATACCCCATACCATTATCAGAACCAACTGATTTCTTCAGTCTGCGATTTCTTACAACACCATCACTGGATGCTTCATAATTTGTGATCACAGGGTGTGGTCTGAATTCTTGGTTCATTCGTATATATAATACTATTGTTTGTCTAATTCATTGTTTGGTTTAATGATAAATCTTTCGATGTAGTCTTGAGGAGTTCTTATGATTTTATCCTTGATACTGACTTTGTCAGCGTCAAGAATACTGACTTTGTCAGCGTCAAGAATACTGACTTTGTCAGCGTCAGGGTCATAATTTCTGATTGATTGTCCATTTTTTATTCTTTTATCATAATATCGCTTCAACTCCCTGTATCGCTTTCCACCGCAATTCAAACACAACTGCGATTTTCCCCTGACCCCAACCCCACATAGAATACAAGGTAACGGACCAAGGCTTCCACGTCGAAAGCTTTGCATATGATACCCACAAAACTCACTTCTGCATGATTTGTTACACGGGATTACTGATCCAATCATAAGCCACTTGCAGTGATTCATTATATAAAAATCTTTCATTTAAATGCTTGTTTTAATTATAGCATGATGGAGTTCAAGAGATTGACTTCGAAAAATGCTGAATTTAATGTTGATAAAGAGTTTAAGAGATTATTAAAAATCAATCCTAGATTTAATCTCGATAGACCCAAAAAACGTATCAAACGTCCAAGAGACGGAAACATGAAAGAGTTTAAGAGATTATTAAAAATCAATCCTAGATTTAATCTCGATAGACCCAAAAAACGTATCAAACGTCCAAGAGACGGAAACATGAAAGAGTTTAAGAGATTATTAAAAATCAGTCCTAGATTTAATCTCGATAGACCCAAAAAACGTATCAAACGTCCAAGAGACGGAAACATGAAAGAGTTTAAGAGATTATTAAAAATCAGTCCTAGATTTAATCTCGATAGACCAAAAAAACGTATCAAATTTAATCTCGAGAAACCAAAAAAAGCGTCCAAGAAATTACCCTGGAAGGATGCTCAATTCAATCTCGATATAGTCTCTGATACACCAAAGAATAAAATTCTTGATAAAGCCATGATTAATAAAATCAGAGATTGTTTCAATGAATTTAAGCGTGATGGAGCATCCTATTGTTGGTCAACATTTCGAATTGATGGTGTTGTTGACGCTACCATGAATGATGAAAAAGCAGCAGTGATAATTTCACGTGTTGGGGAAAAACGGTATTTTTTCCGAATCAAATTCATTATCGAAGTCGATGGCAAATGGATTATTAGGGATAAATTTGAACCAATCCTCAAGAATAAAAAAGCTGTCATTGTGAGTAGAGATTCCAAACCAGGGATTCTAACCGGCATTGACAAACCATACTACGAAAGATCTTATCCCGTAACAGCAATGGTTTATGGGCTATATCCGTTAAATGATAAACCCGATATCGCAAAACTAGCTCCTATGAAATATTCGTCAGGGCTTAATTGTGTAGCAACACGGGTAATGGAGCACTTCACAAATGCATCCCGAGGAAATAAACTAACTGATCTAAGACGAAAAAAAATAACCGAGTGGGAACTGACAGTGAAACAGAACGGTGCAAAGATTTCTGATATAGCTAAGTTAGAAACATCATTAAGATTTCCAATAACAGTTATGACGATAACCGGAGAGGTTTTATACGAACCGAAATATAACAAAAATGGAGCACCAATACAGATTATTGATCATAACAAACACGCGTGGACACCTGCGGTAACAGTATTTCCACGAGAACGAACCGTGAAATATATCCCTAAGGAGTTCGTCGGGGATGTTTTCTATGAAGAGAGATTATTTGATGCTATTAATGCGTTGTGTAAGGATGATCCTGTGTCAGTGTGGTTACTTAGAAGTGATGAAGGATTCGATCAATTTGTAAAACCAAATGGTGAATTATATCGCGTTGAAGAATTAGATAACAGAATGAGAAAAATCGCTAATGATTTTTCACCGGAGAGTTTCCATGAAAAACTACTCACGGATAGTTTTACTATTCCATCAGTGGTAGCTCACTTCGCAAGAGAAAAAAACTCATGGCGTCCAACACGAAGTGATTTTCTTGAGGATGTTAAATCGAGTTGCGTCGAATTTGGTCATGGAGGATTGTGGAATACGAAATACTCACGTGATGGTATGATTTCAATTGATATAGCCGCGTGTTATCCCGGAAGTTTTCTCGGGTATGGGGAATGCGCTGAGTACTTCAAACGATTTGGACACCCAACACATGAAATGACTCGTGTTGCGATTAATGGACCATTACCTGATTTTGATTTAACCGGATTCGCTCGTGTGATATCATTCGAATTAGCGTCAGGATTACATCCGTGTAGTTATGTTTGGCTCGGTAGACACCTATCTGAAAAGGCCTGGATGCCAATAGTGTTACTACGATATATGATTGATTGTGGTATGCTAATATCGTTGATTGTTTCCGAGGCTATTATATGCTATCGAGCTCAGAAAGAAGTTTGGCTACCACAACCCGATCTAGATCGTATAATCAACGAACTACGAAAACAATTCCCTGATTTCAATGAAGAAGAAATCATAAATTGGTCTAAGAAGTTATTTGAAATTAAAAAAGAACAAGCAAAAGATCTCGGACGAAGAATAATCGGTAAATTCACTCAAGGTGGACGGTACGACAACGCAAAATATTCTTCGCGGTTGATCATAGATGTCGCTGAATACGATTTTCTTGTAGCGGATTTAATGAAGCAGGGAAAACTTGTATCCCGTAAGGATGCTTTTCTATCCAATGGTGAGAAAATGGGTACGGTTGTTACCTACTGTGATGGATATAATTCCCAGTACACACATTTGAGAAGTTCAATGCTAGCCTATGCTTCTATTAATCTATTTTCGATGATAAATAGATTTCCTAATACCGCGGTTAGAGTGGCCACTGATTCGATGTATATACACAATAAATACAAATCAGCTGTAGCTAAATTCACAGATCCCGAGGAAGCGTGGGGGCGTTGGCGATTTAAAAGGGAGATGCTACATGAGTATTGTGAATCCGCAGACGTTGCCATGGATGATAAATATCTTTGTTGTAACCGCGCTGAAAATCAATCAGAATTTTCTAATGCACCACCGGTATCTGATCCAATATGTCGATACAAGACAGTTTATTTAAACGGTTGTGGTGGGTCAGGAAAGACAACTCGTGCAATTGAATTATTTCGTCGGTCAACCATGATTGTGCTAACACCGACTCACAGACTCGCCAGAGAGATGATACAACGAGGGGTAAATGCCTGCACCTACCATAGTTTCTTTCGATGGAAGGGTGACAAATGGACTCCTGATCGAATGGGTGATAAATTCATTCCTGAAATCATAATCTGGGATGAAATATGCACAGTGTCATTAGATGTATTACAGACATTTCTCGAGTGGTTATTAAACAAAAACACAAAAGTCGTCATGTGCGGTGATCACGGCCAACCACCACCATTTGTCGGTGCATCTCCACATGAATGGCTAAGGGGTTTTGTAGACTATTATGAAGAAATTACCACTGATTATAGATCAATTGATGAACGATTACGAGAATTCAAAGCGCTAATTAGATTACAACCGGATAGAATCCAATGCGAAATAGCGCGTAAAGTGATTTCAGAAACTCAAATAAACGATTTCTGGGAAACATGGAGACCAAATGATTTGATAATTGCAAGTAGAAAAATAGTCAGGGATACACTTCAGATGAAGTTATTTGAATTGCATAAAGAAAAATTTGCAACGCTTCCAGTACCCCTTTGTTATAGGCCATCGGATACACGAAAACAGAATATTGAAGTTGATATTCCAGGACAGAGTGAAAAACAAATTCTGGTATTAAATGATATTGTGCTGGTTGATATCAATGTCGTCGAAAATGCTTTGCGTGCTAATAAATCCCCGTGGACTCTAGGATACGCAGCAACAATACACTCTTCACAGGGATTGACTATATCGGATACAATTGTTTGGATGGTGGATAATCACATCGAATGGTCGAATTTAGTCTATCTCGCAGTATCCAGAGTACGAAAAATAAATCAACTTCGAAGAGTTGTTTTCGATGATAATGACACAACAATGGATGATATTGATGTTAGCATCATTAATAAAAAACTCTCCGGTTACAAACAACAGGACAAAAAAAAACAACGAGAATTTGATATTGATGCTGAATTAATAATCACTTTGAAGAAACAACAGAATAATCACTGCGCGAGTTGCAATTGTATAATGCGTTGGCAGTATTCGGATAAGGATCCTCGCCAATTCACCGTAGACAGAAAAAATAACAGTCTCGGTCATGTCAGAAATAATGTGATGTTGACTTGTCTTGAGTGCAATAGACGCAACGGTGCTAGTTAAGACCATGCGGTGGCAATTGAGTATCCTCGGGAATCACTTGTAATTGTTGTCGAGTAAATCCACGTTGAGGGGCAGTTGAATCCAGTTTATAGACTGGAGGTCTACCAGTTGATCGTGTTATAGTAGATATCTTATGCGTAGTGACGCTCCAAATAGGATCAGTAGCCCTTTTTCTACCCCCTTCAAGCTCTCCTGGTTCGTATAAGTACCTCACAATGACATTACTACCAAGAATTGGTTCTTTGAAATCTTTTTGTGGTTGTACGGGTATTGACTTCTTTTTAATCGCGTTAATAGGTTTCATGTTGATTGTTCTAGTAATCTCGTTATTCAGTGCAGTAATCACAGATGGTAATCTTTTAACCCATTCACGGGATCGCTTTTCTTGAATGAATTCTTTTGCGTATTGATATCCAAATAACCGTTCAGCAAGAGTCCGATTAAATCGTTCTACAATGGCCTGATCGCGATGTAGCGCAGTATGCCCTCGTCGTATGGTGACATTATGATGTTTCATTGTAGATAATACTGCACCCTGAAATTCCTTACCAGGATCAACCTGCAATAGATTTGGCCAGTGCAGAGGACCTCGTCGATAAATCCTCTCAAATGCAGAAGCAACTTCAGTGGCTGATTTTGTTTTTAACGGTTCTGCTTCTTTGTATCGACTTGCAATATCAACTACGGTTAAAGCGTATTTGTAACCACGATCATGTGGCAGAAATAATATATCAGCCTGATGAACTTCATTAGGAGCGGTCACATCAAAATGCGAGAATTGAATTTGTTTAGGCGGTGGTAGATAAATTTGCCATAGTGCCTGTTTGGATAACCAATTAGCCGCAGTGGTTTTTTTCACTTTTGCAGCGCTAGCGAGTTTATGGACTGCTGATTTGCCCCTCCAGTATCCTCTTGGGGAATAATAAATTGATTCCATATTATTAATTACCGGCACCTAACATCAATTTGCTTTTCATAGCCGATTTTATCAAAAATGAAGCCAATTTTTCTTTGAAGGATTTATCAGGAATAGCATTTAACGCATGAATTAATTTCACATCTGCTAGATGCCTGTGTTGCAGATTGCT
Source organism: Unio pictorum (assembly GCA_030141615.1). NCBI lineage: Eukaryota > Metazoa > Mollusca > Bivalvia > Unionida > Unionidae > Unio > Unio pictorum. The sequence continues at coordinate 438,611 of JARLTB010000061.1, forward strand.
GCTTTTATAAGCAACATCATGAAGGTGACAGGCCTTATCAATGGCGTTTATTGGTTCTTCACCGGGGTTGGGTTGATTTTGATTATTGAGTCTGATATCAAGTCTGGTTCCCGGTCCACAGTAGCTATATCCTGGGAGGTGCTTTTCTCCGGGGTACTTTGCCCATGGGGTTCCAGGGAGCTTTGCCAATTTGTCTGCGATATCACCTCCTCGTTTTTTTTTAAATCAGATTTCATTGACACAAATCTAAATTTCTTTGTACCACATTGCATGCATTTACCAGAAAGCGCTGATCGGTTATTTTTAGTTGTAACCGTCGTCACATCTTCTGTGCCAGTACGCGTTTTGCACTTCACACAATATAGATCCATAATTTATGTATAGAGATATGGATATAATTGATTTTTCAGCGACTAAAAGAAGAGAACCAATTAAGCATCATGCAGCGCTACCAAACTCTATCCGGATGATTATAATCGGGCCATCTGGATCCGGTAAAACGCAATTGTTGCTCAATTTAATAATGAGATGGATGAAGTGGGATAAGTTGTATTTAATTGCTCCTAGCGTAGATGATCAACGATGTTATGAAGTGCTAAAAGATTTTAACGAGAATGCATCAGAAATTAGCGGTGAGAACGCCATTGATTTTATAACCGATATCGATGAAGCACCGAGTATTGATGATATTGATGGAGATATTAACAATTTAGTCGTATACGACGATATAATGTTGGATAAACAAAAAAATCCTGCTAGGATCTTTTCCCGGGGGCGTCACAAAAACACTGACGTGATATATGTCACTCAACGCTACACTCAGGTTCCAAAAGTCATCAGAGATAATTGCAATATTCTTTCTGTATTCAACGGCGTTGATACTCATACTCTTAGAAATATATGGCAGACATGGTGTTCTGATATGGACTTCAATCAATTTCGAGATTTCTTTAGTCATGCTCAGTCGACTCCGCACGGATTCGCAACAATAAATCTACATGATCCTCGGACACGATATCGTATCGGACTGGATCAAATATTCGGTTAAAATCATTTATTATTTTTTGTTAACCAGTGATGAAATCACTAAGCAGCAGAGAGGGTGGATGACAACAAGTTGCGTTTTCATTTTTTTAGTTAAAATGATTTCGTAGGGAGATTTCAACGAAATCCTACGGATCGTTTTAAGGATTCAATCAATTTTTTTTGTCTGAAAACGTTGTAGGGTTCGCCATCTTTTGGTTGAAATGAGATTATAGGACGGCTCGTTTTAGGATTTCAATCAAATTTTGTCTAAAAACGTTGTAGGGTTCACCCTCTCTGCTGCTCCTAATTTCCTACTAACGGCATTTATATTCAGAAAAAGTCGTATATAAGGGTGTGCGTACAGGCCTGTGCTCAGATGACCTACCTATTTTGAACTTAGTATACACGTGTTCTTAAGTATGCTATTTATATACGAATGATAAAACTAGGAAGTATTAGTTAAGAACCGAACTTAAGTGTTACATTGGCAATGGTTTAAAGAGGTAGGTGATATTGGGGTTGACTATCAATAAAAGTTATTCTCTATAATTATGAATGAAGGTTAATTTTCGAGTTTTAAGAGGAATATAACTTGCATACAGTCTACATTAAATGATGTATTCAATTACAATGTGCAATAACGAATTAAAGTGTAGTTTTGTAATGTGTAGGATATATTAATTTTGACAACACCCCTTAATCCATGGGTAAATATTGTGCTACATGATGATGCATGTCGTACCCACCTTTGCTGCAGAGATCTCCTTGTTCTTGCTACCCACGATAAAGAAGATCAGGTCAGGGCACATTTACAGACGATATAAATGATAACACGTGTACGGAATTTCGATTAAATAATAAATAAAGAGCAATTAGAAACATAGAAATGGATGTGGTGTTGGGCGGGATGGATACTAACGGTGTCATCAAGATAAAAATGGAAAAACTGAAATGACATATCAGGTGTATTTACGTGACCAAAATATGATTTTGACCTGATGGGTTTTCGTTCATAACTCATTAATAGCAAAGACTTATTATTATTATTATTAAAACATCTACGTCTGCAAGCAACACTTCAGAATGCGTTCTATTTACAACAAAACAATGCGTTTTTATTGATAGCAAACACAATGCGTTCTATTGACAGCAAGCACAGTACCTTCCATTGACAGCAAACACAACGCGTTCTATTGACAGCAGAAACAAGCAGAGGAAAATCTGAATACCAAGACATTTTTATATATACGACATTAAAAATAGTATGTACATGTTGTTAGTTAAAACATATTTCGTTTATTTAGTATTTATTTATATTTGTACTAGTGGAACGCCACACCATATTCTAGACTTTGGAGTTAAAATACATTGGAATGGGATGGACCCAAAATATGATTGGGTCTATCATCGATCCATCGATCTATCTATTATAACATACTTCTAATTGTTAGGCTCCAATCGTAATATGATGGAAGTTATATTAAGATAAATATTTTAATAGCCGCTTCTTCTTTTCCAGATTTTTTTATACATTGTTATTGTCATAATATCGAGTGGATACATTTTCGATATTTTGGTTAACACCCCATTGTAAAGGGCAATATCAATTAAATTTTATACCACTCTAATTAACACGTGACTTTTATTATGAGAATAACAATAAGTGTGTGGCTCTGTGACAAACGTTTGAACCCGATATGTCGATATATGATTCATCCTGAAAAATATAATTATTATGTGTTACCATTTTCAAAACGATAAAGTTTTATATTAGACCTTTTCTAAAATTATTTTTTCATAAACAATGGCTAATACGGATATTTGAGGACTGGAGTTAAGCACAGAGATAAGAAATCAAGAAATGCCATCTTCTCTTGGTTGACCCCCACCCCCATCTACATAACTCGTTTTGTACCGTCAACAATTCATTGTTGTTCTAATTTTATCATATCATATTTCAATCCTGTAATAACTCATTGGTTAAACATAAATAAAATCAATAATGAATTCAGCTACACGCTCTTGTCTGACATTTGTTCAGTCCATACCAGCGGAAGATAACGTACTGATTTTATCGTCCGAAGCAGGCGTCTATATATGTTAGCCATGTTGACCTACCCTAATTTGAACCTTGCGTAATGTTTCTAAGTATTGTATTTACAAATCAGAGATAAAAGGATGAAGTTTTAGTAGTCACCGAACTTAGGTCTCACAAAGGCAGTCATCTACAGAGATCGGTAAGATGGGGTTCGGGAACCAAACGAAGCTCATTCAACAAATTGGAATTAAACATTTTAGTTTTGAAAAGCGATACATTTTACAAAATATCTTTATTTTATAATAAATCAAATAAAATGTAATATATAAATTTAAAGTGTTATTTGTTCATGTAAAGGATATATTGAAATTGACAACATCCCTTAATCCCCGGGAAAATTTGAGCAGCATATTGTACACACATTGCTGCAGATTTCGTCCTCGTTCTTGATACTGACAATCATTTCAAGGCACCTAGAAATAAGATAGGCGTCATAAAACCTGTCCGTAATTTCGGTTTGAAGAATAAATAAGTTATAAAGACATAAACAACGGGGAGGGAGATGGACAAAGCAAAATCTTTAAATACACACACACACACACACACACACACACACACACACACACACACACATATATATATATATATATATATATATATATATATATATATATATATATATATATATATATATATATATATATATATATATATATATATATATATATATATATATATATATATATATATATATATATATATATATATATATATATATATATATATATATATAGATATATATAGCACGCGAATTTATTAGTCCTATCGGTTCTCTTGCATTTCTTTTATTTGTCTATTTATTCATTTATTTAATTTTAGAAATATTGTATTACACTTTAAAACTAAATTTTGTAGAACTTATCGATGTGTTCCACGGATACTTACACATTAGCACAGGGAAATTAAAACTATAATGATTGCTTGTTATGCCACATTAACGCTACAATGATTGTTTTTTTGCCGCATTAAAATGTACAAAAATTTTTTGTTTTGTCACATTAAAACTAGAAAGTTGCTGTAGTTGCCTAATTATCTATTGCTACATTGTTATTATCTATTTGTTACATTGTAATTAAATATTTCTAAAATTGTAATTAGCTGTATTTTACATTGTAATTATTTATTTGCTACATTGCTATTATGTATTTCTTACGCCATACTTTTTATTCCCTACCATTTGTACTATTTTATCTTAGGCTCAAATTGCAATATGGCGGAATATACAGTTAGATAAATAGCTGATTCATGTTTTTCAATTTCATCATAAAGAATTCTGGTTATAATCTTAGGCAGACATATTTTCAATATTTGGGTAAAACAAATCTTCCTTGTAAAGGCCAATGGTAAATCGAAGGTTATCTCAATCAACCGAATACAAGTCTTTGTTGCAACAATGAAGACAAAATACATGGGTGCCAAAAGATAGCACTTGAAGTAACGATTCGCGGTGTAGCCAGATTCACAGACTTTCTCAAAAGATAATTATCAAATGTTATCATCCATGAAGAGATACACTTTAAAATTAAACACATATATCACTTTTCTATATATTTGTATTGACTATTTTGGTATCTAATAAATAAGGTGAAAGGTAGAAACAAGAGTTTTGAAAATGACAACTTCTTGATTTTGACAAGTACCCCATCATGTGACAAACCTAGGATACAATACAACAAGTACTTGTTATTCTAAATTTAGAATATACGTGTCAAACCAGCACAAAGTAATCAGTTAAATCGGATCAAAGACATCAGTCATGATTAATTGCACCACTTACGTAACCATTGTGATTGTCAATATAGCGTTATCACTAGCAGCAGCAGAGGGGGTGGACAGACCAACTTTTTAGGATTCGACGAGGCTTCCTTCTCGTTAATATTTAATAGAAAGGTCTATTTGACAAATTGAGGCTTCCTAGTAAATATTTAATAGAAAGATCGATTTGCTTCCTTGTAGGGGTCCAATGGCAAAAATAGACGCCATTGTCGTTGGAATCTACCCCCCTCTCCTGCTATGGGTTAACAATTCTTTTACGGGATTCAGTAAACGATTTTAACCGAATATTTTATCAAGTCCGACACGATATCGCGTCCGATGATCTGCTAAATTTATCGTCACAAATCCATGTGGAATTGACTGAGCGCGACTAAAGAAATTTCTGAATTTATTATGATTCATATCACCACAGCACCAAGTTTGCCAAGTATTTCTAATAGTATGAGAATCAACTCCGTTGAATACGGCAAGAATATTACAGTTATCTCTGATCACTTTTGGTATTTGTGTATATCTTTGAGTGACATATATCATATCAGTGCTTTTATGCCTACCTCAGGAAAATATCTTAGCGGGATTCTTTTGATTGTCTGACATGATATCATCATATACGACTAAATTGTTAATATCTCCATCAATATCATCAATGCCCGGTGCTTCATCGATATCGGTTATAAACTCAATAATACCCTCGCCGAATTCTTCTACCGCTTTGTCGTTAAAATCTTTCAATACATTGTAACATCGCTGATCATCTAGACTTGGAGCTACCAAATACAACTTGTCCCATTTCATCCATCTCGTTATTAAATTAAGTAACAATTGTGTCTTGCCACTTCCAGATGGTCCGATTATAATCAATCTAATGAAATTCGGCAACATCGCATGGTGTTTAATAGGTTCCCGTCGTTGGGTAGCTGAATGATCAATTACATTCATGTTATTATATATGCAGTATGGATCTATATTGTGTGAGATGTAAGGCGCGTAGTGGCACAGATGACTTGACGACGATTACAACTAAAAATAACCGATCAGCACTTTCCGGTAAGTGTGTACAATGTAGTACAAAGAAATTTAGAATTGTTTCTGTGAGATCTGCGGATAATTTAAAAAAAACGAGGGGGTGATATTGCAGAAAAGCTAACTAAACTCCCGGGAACACCATGGGCAAAGTATCCAGGAGAAAAACACCTTCCAGAGTATAGTTATTGTGGACCCGGGACGAGACTCGATATCAGATTCGATGATCAAAACCAACCCAAAGCCGGTGAATATCCAATAAACGCCATTGATAAAGCGTGTCATGCTCATGATGTTGCTTATAAAAGCAGTAATTTGCAACATAGACATCTCGCAGATGTAAAATTGATTCATGCGTTAAATTCTATCACTGATAAATCCTTCAAAGAAAAATTGGCTTCATGGTTAGTAAAATCGGCAATGAAAGGTAAATTGATGTTAGGTGCCGGTAATTAATACCAACATGGAATCTATTTATTATTCTCCAAAAGGATACTGGCGGGGTAAAGCAGCAATCGGTAAACTCGCTAGCGCCGCGAAGGTGAAATATACCACTGCAGCGGATTGGTTATCCAAACAGGCTATATGGCAAATTTATCTACCACCGCCTAAACGAATTAACTACTCGCATTTTGATGTGACCGTTCCTAATGAGGTTCATCAGGTTGATATATTATTTTTGCCACATGATGGTGGTTACAAATACGCGCTAACCGTAGTTGATGTTGCGAGTCGATACAAACAAGCAGAACCGCTAAAAAAAATCATCAACTGAAGTGGCTTCTGCATTTGAAAGGATTTATCGACGAGGTCCTCTGCACTGGCCAAATCTATTACAAGTTTATCCTGGCAAGGAATTTCAAGGTGCGTTTCTATCAACAATGAAGCATCATAATGTCACTATCAGACGAGGACATACTGCACTACATCACGAACAGGCAATTGTTGCTAAGGAGTTTATTCAGGATAAACGATCTCGTGAATGGGTCAAGAGATTACCAGGCGTAATTACCGCGCTGAATAATGAGGTTACTCGAACAATCAACATGAAACCTAACAACGCGATTAAAAAGAAGTATATATCCGTACAACCGCAAAAAGATTTTTTAAAACAACCAATACTTGGCAATATCACTGTTAGATATTTATATGAACCAGGAGAACTCGAAGGTGGCACAAAAAGGGCTACTGATCCTATTTGGAGTGTTACTGTACATAAAATATCTAGTATAACACGATCTACGGGTAGATCAGCAATCTATAAACTGGATTTGATCGCTCCTCAGCGAGGATTTACTCGTGAACAACTACAAGTGATACCCGAGGATACTCAATTACCGCCGCGTGGTCTTAACTAGCACCTATTCGTCTGTTGCACTCAAGACAAGTCAACATCACATTATCCCTAGTATGACCCATACTACTATTCTTTCTGTCTACGGTAAATTGTCGAGGATCTTTATCCGACCAACACCAAAGCATGATACAATTGCAACTCGCGCAGTGATTATTCTGTTGTTGCTTCAGCGTAATTATTAATTCAGCATCAATATCAAATTCTCTATTATTTTTTTATCCTGCTGCTTATAACCAGAAAGTTTTTTTCTGATTATGTCCTTGACTCTGTCAAGGCTGACAATATCACTTATTGTAGTGTCATTTTCATCTAAAACAACTCTTCGAAGCTGATTTATTCTTCGTACTCTGGACACTGCGAGATAAACTAAATTTGACCATTCGATGTGATTATCCACCATCTAAACAATTGTATCTGATATAATCAATCCCTGTGAAGAATGTGTCGTCGCTGCGTAACCTAGCGTCCACGGGGATTTATCAGCACGCAATGCATCTTCTACGACGCTAATATCAACCAACACAATATCATTTAACACTAAATTCTGCTTTTCAAGCTGTCCTGGAATATCAACATCGATATTCTGTTTTCGTGTATCCGAAGGTCTATAACACAGCGGTACTGGAAGTGTTGTAAATTTTTCTTTATGCAATTCAAATAACTTCATTTGAAGTGTGTCTCTGACTATCTTTCTATTCGCCACTATCAAATCGTTTGGTCTCCACGCTTCACAGAAATCTTTTAATGGTGTTTCCAAAATTATTTTACGCTCTATTTCACATTGGATTCTATCCGGTTGTAATCTGATTAGTTTTTTGAACTCGCGTAATTGTTCATCATGTGTTCTATGATCGGTGTTAATTTCTTCATAATAGTCTACAAAATTTTTCAACCAATCATGTGGGGATAAACCGACAAATGGTGATGGTTGGCCATGATCGCCGCACATTATTACTTTTGTATTCGCTAACAATAACCACTCGAAAAACTTTTGTAATACATATAACGATACCGTGCATATCTCATCCCAGATCATCACCGGTGGAATAAATTTCTCGCCCATTCGTTCAGGAGTCCATTCATCGCCTTTCCATCGAAAGAAACTATGATAAGTACAAGCATTTACCCCTCGTTGTTTCATCTCTTTGGCGAGTCTGTGGGTTGGTGTTAGCACAATCATGTTTGATTTCCCACGAAATAACTCAATCGCACGAGTTGTTTTTCCTGACCCGCCACAGCCGTTTAAATAAACTGTTTTATATCGACATATTGGATCAGATATCTGCGGTGCATTAGATAGTTCTGATATTTTATCGCCGCTCAAATATTTATCTTGAATCGTAACGTCTGCTGATTTGGAATAGTCACAAGGTATTTCACGCTTAATTCTCCATGATCCCGAGCTCTCGTCAGAATTAGTGAATTCCGCCACTGCTTCTCTGTATTTCGCGTCTATATAAAATGAATCAGTGGCTACTCTAACTGCGGTGTCAGGAAATCTATTTATCATCGAAAATAAATTGATAGAAGCATAAGCTAGCATAGACGCCCTCAAGTGTGTATACTGAAGATTTTCTCCGTCTGCGTAAGTAACAATTGTACCAAATTTTGTTCCATCGGACAAGAAAGCGTCTTTACGATCGACATATATATCTTTACTCGTTATACCCGCGATTATAAAATCGTACTCAACACTATCTATAATCAACCGTGAAGAATACAGTTTATTGTCGTATTTTCCAACCTGAGTAAATTTACCGATTATTCTTCTACCGAGATCCTTTGCTTCTTTGTTTCTGATTTCAAATAACTGTCTGGACCATTTCACGATATTTTCTTCGTCAAGATCGGGAAGTTGTTTTCGTTGTTCGCTGATTATACTATCTAGATTGGGCTGTGGTAACCAGACCTCAGTCTGAGCTCGATAAGATATAATCGCTTCACTGACAATCAGCGATATTAGCATTCTACAATCAGTCATATATGGTAACAACACTATTGGCATCCAGTGTTTTTCAGATATATGTCTACCAATCCAAATATAACAACACGGATGAAGTCCTGTAGCCAATTGAAATGATACCACACGAGCGAATCCGGTTAAATCAAAATGTGGCAGTGGTCCATTGATAGCAACACGGGCCATCTCGTGTGTTGGATGTCCAAATCGTTTAAAGTATTCAGCGCATTCTCCGTACCCTAGAAAACTCGCCGGATAACACGCGACTATATCAACTGAAATAATACTTTCACGGTCGTATTTTGTATTCCATAATCCGCCGTGGTTGTATTCGATGCAGCTTGATTTGATGTCTGATAGAAACTCACCTTGCGTTGGTTTCCATGTGTTTCTCTTTCTCGCGAAGTGAGCTGCAACAGACGGAATTGTAAAACAATTTGTTAGTAATTGTTTGTCGTCAAAATTCTTCGAGAAACTATTAGCTAGTTTTTTCATTGCCTGTTGGAGGGCTTCATTGCGGTATAATTCTCCATTGGGTCTTACAAACTGATCGAATCCACCCTCGGGGTTTTCAGCACTGTGAAGTAACCACACTGACACAGGATCGTTTTTACTCAACTGGTGAATAAAATCAAATAGTTTCTCTTCTCCCGAGAATTCCTCTGGTATATATTTTATGGTTCTATCCCGCGGAAATATTGTTACTGCAGATGTCCATGCGTGTTCGTTATGATCAATAATTTTGATTGGAGCTCCTCTCGATTTATATTTCGGTTCGTATAATATCTCGCCTGTTATCGTCATTACCGATATTGGGAATTTTAGTATTCGTTCTAACTCTGCCACATTTTGAATTGTTGCTCCACGCTGTTTTACTGTTAAACTCCACTCGGTTATTTTTTTACGTCTTAGATCAGTCAATTTATTTCCACGCAGTGCATTTGTGAAGTGTTCTAATATTCCTTCTGCCACACAATTTATTTTTGATAGTTTCATGGGTTTTAGTTTTTCAGTACTCGGTTTATCAATTAGCGGATATATCCCATAAACAACTGCTGTTAGAGGATAAGATCTCTCGTAATACGGTTTGTCAATTCCAGTCAGAATTCATTGTTTGGAATCTTGACTCACAGTGACAGTTTTTTTATCAAATTTATCCCTGATAATCCAATCTCCAGTGTCTGAACGGATAATGAATTTTATTCTAAAAAAAATTTCTTTTTCGCCCAAGATGTGCGATTATCTTGGCTGCTCTTTTATCGTTCATGGTAGCATCAACACTACCATCAATTCGAAATGTTGACCAATAGTGAGATGCTCCATCGTGTTTGAATTCATTAAAACAATCATGGATTTTACCTATCATGGTTCTATCACGAATTTAGCTCTTTGGTGTATCAGAGACTCTATCGAGATTGAATTTATTATTTTTCCAAGGCGTAATTTTCGATAATCTCTCGAACTCCTTCTTATTATAATTAAAAACAATATTTAAATAGAGAATATATATATATATATATATATATATATATATATATATATATATATATATATATATAATGAATCATTGCAAATGGCTTATGATTGGATCAGTAAACCCGTGTAACAAATCATGCAGAAAGGAATTCTGTGGGTATCATATGCAAAGCGTTCGCAACGGAAGTTATGGGCCATTTCAATGTATAAGATGTGGGGTATGGGTGCGAGGAATATCACAATTGTGTCTCGGTTGTGGTGGTAAGCGATACAGAGAGCTGAAGCGTTATTATGATAAGAGAATTAAAGATTCCACTAAGAATTCCATCAATAACTCAACCTCTGACAGCGTCAGTGACAAGGTCATTAAAACACCCCAAGACTACATTAATAGATTTCCAAATGTAATAATTAGAACAAATAATGAATTAGACAAATAATATTATAGTATATAAATTAACCAAAAATTCCGACCACATCCCGTGATTGCAAACTATGAAGCGTCTCATGATGGTATTGTCAGACACTGCAGACTGAAGAAACCAGTCGGCGTTGTGAATAAACTTGGATATCTTATGTTTACCACTGGAAGGAAAACTTATTATTGTCATCGATTCGTCTTCGAGGTGTTTAATGGATTGATCATGGATGGTTTTGTTATCGATCACATTGATTCCAATCCTAAGAACAATTCTTTATCAAATCTACAAGCTGTTACACAAAGTGAGAATTTAAAACGAGGAAAGACTGGGAAACACGTTAAAAATGCAAAATGTTTAAAATCCTTTGATATTGAAAATAACGAACAAAAAATATTCCAATCAATAGCGGAGGCCGGTAGATATTTTAATATTTGTAGACCCTCAGTACAATATGTTGCAGAGGTAATTTATCGATCAGCGATTTCAAAAAAGACTGGACAAAAGATTCAATTTTCGTATATCTGAATCATGTTTTATATAACACCAAGGGAGATAACTCGTACGAGTATGAAAGTATGGTTGTTTCAGTTATGTCCTGTGCTGTCCCAATTGTCAACTGGTCCTTTCTACAACAGTAAATAACGGGACAAAATTATTGACGTCGCTACAGAAAACAATTGATTTACGAAATGGAATTCTGGATTCGTAATGAAGTTGTATTGTTTCGGTAAGACATTTTGTTATTTATAACACTGAATTCTATGTCTTCAAAGTCCGACGTAATTTGATTATAGTTTAAACTATCTGATAATTGAAATCCCTGGCTTTTCAAGCTTAAAATCTCATTTATAATCTCATTGATATCTTTAGAATTCATATCGTATATAATAAAAAATGTTTCTGATACGGCATTGATATATGTTTCAAAACAATTGAGTCAATTATGACAGTATCTTCTTATGATGATTATGATGATGACCCTGGTACTACTCAGGTGTGTGTTCATCGGAGAAGTCCAGAGGTTACATATATAGACAATATATCTCGTAGGGTCACACTCTGCTGTGTGTTCATCGGAGAAGTCCAGAGGTTACATATATAAACAATACATCTCGCAGGGTCCCTCTCAGGTGTGTTTTCTTCTGATCGGGCCCAGATTATACGAAACATAATCTCCTGAAAGGAGGCCTAACTCGCCAAATAGCGGATTAGACCACCAAGAAGACATACTTGGCAAATGACGTCACATTTACATGTATACGACAATGAATGGATTAATGAATGATGTCAACGGTGGTATTATGACCCTCAATTTTTTCAAAAAAATATATCATGTTATATTAGAAATATATTTTTATTATGTATAATAATGAATTCTGAAGATATCAATGAAATCATAGCTGAAATTTTAAATTTGAAAAGCCAGGGATTTCAATTATCAGATAGTCTAAATTGTGAACAAATTAAGTCGGATTTTGAAGATATAGAATTCAGTGTTATGAATAACAAAAATGTCTTACCGAAACAATATGCCTTCATTAAAAAAATCCAGAATTCAATTCGTGAATCACTTGTATTCTGTAGCGACGTCAGTAAATTTGTCCCGTTATTCACTGTCGTAGAAAGGATCAGAAGACAACTGGGGCAACAATATGAACTGAAGCGCACACTTAATTAAAAAATCAGAGAGATTAAAACGCTAATCAAACAGAACGAAAATCTCCCTTCGGCCGAATAAATAATTCTCACTTTGTGTAACAATAAAGAATTGTTCTCGGGATTGAAATCACTTAGAAAAACTTGAAATATATGTATTCGCCATTATCCCACCCACCGACTATGTCCTAAAGTCTACTACATGTTTATAGAAGCTATAGTTCGCATCTATTGAACAGAATACAAAACACCGCATCGATTGGTAACAGGTGTGATGAGCTCATACGATCAAAATTTCCCAAACGTCATAGCCCAGCTGCTTTGGACTAAATGTATGTATAATCAATAGATGCTTTTGGTTAGCGGTTTTAGTTAACAATCAATGAACGTGTATTATAACAAAGTGGTAGATTTCATAATATCGTTAATTGATAAACACTTTTTTTTTGGTCTTTTTTTGACTGATTAAATATGTTTTCTTATTATAGTGACTTCGTCATTACATTTAGATTGAAATCTCCGTAAAATCTTAAATTTTTGGATTCAAATTGGAAAAATGTAAACAATTTGAATAATGGTCAACGAAGCATTAACCACTCGATTAGCGAGAGAGAGATTGACTTCAATTAAGAAATTCTTACTAATTCGCAACTCTGTCGGAAGTAAATTATAAGCCAGACAGAGTCTTCAGACCGATTTTTCTGAGGGATCTGAAGATTTGTTTAGACCGATTACCAAAGCAACGAAAGGGGTAGAGCGAGCTATATGGAGAGATGACCCCGAGACGGGGGAAAAAAGAAAAGAAAAACCTCTTATTGGTGAACTTGAAAAAATAGCAACGGAAACTGAAAAAATAGCACAAAGATCCAAACAAACAAAAAAATCTTTAAAAACACTTTCTGGTGATATAATAACTGCTGCAAGACGACGAGAACAACAAGAAGAGCGACTTAGAGAAGAAATAGAACGATTAGGTGGTATTGATATTAAATCCCCACCACCTGAACTCCAAGCACCACTTGCAGAAGAAGAAGAAAGTGAACTACCAGGTGATATTCCTATTATCCCACCACCACCTGAATTTCAACAAAAAGAACAACAAGGCGCTAGTGTAAGAGAAGAATATCTACCTGAAAAGATATTTACGAATGATGCGTTAACTGAAATTAGAAATATCCCTAACGATAATGAATTAGCTGAATTTGCCAAAACTAAATTTAAAACAAGAAAAAATTATATGCATCATGAATTTAACCGGTTTATAAAAGACAGTGACACTTGGGAAACAAAAGTATATTTAGCAAAACATGGTGGAACTAGAATCACACAAAATAAACATCCTGGTTTTCCTGCATTTCAAGCCTTGGTAAAAGGTATCGCACAACCACCACCGGGTTATACAGTAGACGACCCAAACCCGGATGAAATACGAATAATGGCCGAAGCTGATTTTGAAAAAGGTGCGACTGGCATTACTAAAACATCAAATGGAAATGGATATTCTGGGAATTGAATTTCATGTAGTGGTCTTATTCAATGTCCTGGTAATATTCTCAGCGATGACGCACGATTAGAAGTTCTCATCGGAGGAAAACGAGCTGGAAATAACACACCGGAAATAATTAATGAAGCTGCTGATATCTGCATGCGGTTATTTCAGGGTGACATCATGGATATCAAAGCATATCGAGATTTCATTGACGAGTTAGTGGAAAATCCTACGGATGGTTACCACAGCGAATAAGTCATCGCATTAGATAAATATCATTTAAATAAGATGATCATACACTTCAACCATGACAAACCAACCAGCGTCAATGTAGTTAATTCACGGTTTCCAGTTTATAAAGCGTACTATGGTGATGGTCTCGGTGATACAATTGCAGGGTTATTTGCAAGAATGGCTCCAAAAGTGGCGCCGCTAGCAAAACAATTATCGATGAAAGCTATTGATGTTATTCGTGATAAGGGTATTAGCGCTGTTGGAGATGCTGCCGGAAAAAACGTTTTCAGCCGCGAAGGATAAATTAATAGCGCTAGTTCGACGGCAAAGGAAACGAGGACCACTACCGTGTACAACAGTGATGCCTGCGCGGGTTAGTAAAATAATAAATAACGCGGTGGATCAGAAACTAGTGTCACTGGTGACTCCATCATTGACAAATTCATTGGCCGCAAGTGACCAGGATAATATAACTGCAAATATGATAGCAGGAAGCGGCTTAAAATAACCACGACGACGACGATGATTTAGACCAACGGGTATATAATACAATGTTCAAACGGTCACCTGATCCAGCGTTTGATATGGACGCCCCAGTGCGCAAGGATGATTCTGTAAGTGATTATCAATGTTATTCTTATCAAGCAGCACAATCGGATCTGCGATCAAGAATTGAACTTCAAGTTCATGATACCAGTAAATACTTTTTGCCTTGTGAAGCATTTATTGAAGTAGAAGGAGAACTTGTAACAAACGATGCTGCTCATGATAATCCACCATATGACAATAACCCAACTATCCGAGTTGGTTTTGTTAATAATGGTATCATGGCGTTATTTGAAAGCGCTAGATATCTCATTGATGGAAAATAAATTGAATCTATAGAGCGTGATGTTGATGTTGCCACAACAATAATAGGGTTGGCAAGATATTCTGATGATTATACAAGATCGGCGGGTCCAAAAAGATCTAACTGATCACCCTGAACACGTCCAGAATTCTAGAGTAAATGCAACACATGCTTCTTCAGTTAATCCAGCGCCAGAAGGATATGTAAGACCAGCTGGTGATTTTGATGTCATTAATACTATTACTAATTACAACCTAGGATTTGCAACACGTGTTGCAACGTTACAAGGACAGCGTCGACAATTTTCATGCGCGATTCCACTGCATCATATATATATATATATATATATATATATATATATATATATATATATATATATATTATATATTAAGTTATCTATGGAGCGAAGCATCCAGTAGCACTCGTGCGAAATGGTACTGATGCTGATGCAATCTGGCGCGGTGCTGGTGTCCCCGAGGGTAAAGTTATTTTATGAAAACTATCTTTATGGATGACAGTGTTAACTCCATCAATCACCACAGAGGAGCGATTACTATCATTTATGGACCAAGGAGGAAAGTCGTTGCTAAGTTGGTTATCAGTGACTACGGATATTAAACAGGATAATATTGATGGCACATTTACATGGCACCTGGCATCAAAACAAGGTGTTTCAGCTCCACGTCATATATTTATTGCGTTACAGAAAAATGCGCGAGTTGGTAATCAAGACCGAAGTCATATGATATTTGATCAGATTGGTGTTAATGAAGTCTCGCTGAGAATAAATGGACAACAGGAACCATCTGAGAATATACAACTTGATTACACCACTAACAATATCGCTCGCGTGTATCATCGTCTGTTGACATATATGGCGCGCGATCAAAATGTTGATACTGGTGTGCAAATATCACAATTGGATTTCAAAAGTTTATATCCGATTTATTACTTTTCTCTGGAACATCTTGATTTAACAAGACAATCCGTCGTTGATATACATTTTATAGCTCGTTTACTCCGTCCTGGTGGTATTGCTAATTATAGAGCGGTTGCTGTCATTCTCAGCGACAAATCAATGCTACTCGAAGTTGTTGGCGGAAGAATGAGAGTGATATATGCACCAGTGGAAAACATGTAACAATTAGATCAATCTGTTATTGTATAATGAAATACAGTTATATTAGTGTTGCGTTAACCCCCGGTCAACTCAAGAAATTGCAATCGGAATCAGCTAAAAAATGCGGAACCACAATAACACTGAAACCCAATCAGATGACTGGCGGGGCGAATAAATTGTCGCTGACAACTAGTCAAGTAAAACACTTCAATGATGCATTCAAAGATAGAAAAGGAGCTCAGATCACTCTCTCTGCAGATGCGATCACAAATATGATAAAATCAGGTGGTATATTCCCGTTGTTAGCTGCGCTTCCAGCGTTGATTGCCGTTGATTGCCGTGGCAGCCCCTGTGGTGGCGCTAGGAGCCGTTGGTACCGCGGCAGGAATGGAATTAAAGAAAGCAACTGGGAGCGGGTATTAAAAAAAGGGAAAGGGTCTAAGACTACCAGGAACCCCGTATTCATGGTACAGCGGAAAAGGTCTGAGAATCCAAGGAACGGTTTACTAGTTTGAGAGTCTTTGACTCCTATGTCCAATTTTGATTTACTCTATGCCGCTAAAAAAACTAGCAATAAAAAACTTCAGATGTGTCTTTATGAAAGATCAGTTACCAAACAGCGTTGAAACCGGTATCATTAATCTCGATAACAGCACCGGACCCGGAACCCACTGGGTTGCATACGCGATTGATCCACGTGCAATTGTTTATTTCGATTCATATGGATTAGCACCGTCGAAGGAATTTATGCGTTATATAAACCGCTTAAAAACTCCTCGTTGGTATTCCACGCTATCAACACAACAAATGAGTGATCCACCAATATGCGGCAAATAAGTATCAAATGTCCTCGACGCTATTTCAACATCTGGAAAACCACCACATGTTGTCGTAAATGAATATACTAGCAGTCGAAGTCGTCAACGAAGTGATTTTAGAGGGAGATTATATAGAATAACATGATTGATATTTGGGGGAGACAATTATCAGCGCTGAGGAAACCCGGACCTGATGGCGTTGCAAGCGGTGATATAAAAAAATAATCAAAGATGAAATAGCTGAAACGTTGAACTTAGCAGGTGTTGATCCCAATGAAATAGTTGTATTTCAAGATCGTCAGGGTAAATTGAAAACTAGTAATTTTTCCCTGGATGATATTTTAGTTAAACAACGAGACGCAACTGAGAAGACCGTTGCGTTATTTTCCGATCAGGGTAAACTAAAACTCGGCATACTCGTTTCGACGATTACGGATAAATTAAAAACTCTCAACGATGAGTTAAAATTCATACAAAGATTTGTTTTGGTGATCCAGCGACAACTTCACCGAATTCATCATTAATAAAAATCTTTATGGACAATATCAAAACTGTCAACGATGAATTAAAATCGATTATAGCTTTCTTCGGCGAACCAGCGGTAACATCACCGAAGCTCGCAGAAATAAAATCTTCTATGTTGGAATTAGCAACACTTCAATCTAGAATTGAAGAATACGTAAAACAGTTTTCAGTTTTTCGTAAAAATATCATTGATAAATTTATTGGAATCACGTTGGATAAAATTGACATAAAACTCCCGGATATTAAAAAATCCATCGATGAGACGAAAAACTTCATCGAGGCAACCAAAAATGATTTTCGAGGATGATAACAATCATTGAAAAAACAAAAATTCCTCATGAGAAAACCAACAACGTAGTATACACGATCCAACACGGATCATTTGCGTGGACTCCTACAGACAATATACTAAGTATCACCGTGACCGTCAAAGGTATTTATCGATTAACACTAGCAACACCATCGACTCACTTTAATATATCATCGTCGAGTTCATCTGGGGTCAACATTACGATATCAACGGTCATCGACAAGGATACAACTGAACGATTCACGATAACGACCACTGATAAATATTTGATTTGGGCTTCAGTATCATGGTATGTGGAATTCGTAGCAGATTTGAGTAAACAACTGAATTGAAATCGTAAACTGATTTGGAAATAAAATGTCTTCATCAACGGTACCTTCGGTATCTCAATATCGCTATGATCAGGTCAGAGAGATTCAGACTAAACTTAAAACATTCACTGAGGAGTACCGAATAAAAATGAAAAAATACCGACGAAGAATCACTGCAGTTGATGTTACCGTGTACTCAGTGAGTGGTGTAATCATCGGAGCTGTATAAGACTATCCTCGGTGACAATGATTGCTCCGATAGCTGTTCCAATTTGTATATCAGCAGCGACAACAATCGCGGGAATAATTTCGATAATAACGAAAAAATATCATCATGCAGCCAGAGTAAATTGCTGGATTACTTAATTAAATTTAATGTTGTATCAACCGCGTACTCGCAATTGTCCTCGCTGATATCGTCGTCGCTCGATGATACATTCATATCAGATAGTGAATTCTCAGCGATGGTAAGTATTTATGATTCCGCGATGTCAAAATTAGAATTAAAATTATTTCAAGATTCCAGGACATAATGTCTCAGTGATAAAAGAATCTGTTAGATATGCCATCGATGAAGGTTTCAAAAAAATCCATGACGCTTGGAAGAAATCGCCACAATCTCAAAAAACAAAAATACTCAAACATAATAACGGCCCAGACGTAGGCGGCATACATAACGCTCCTCAAAATGTGAATATATCCTCGGTGATAGCATTGAATTTAGTATGTGATGTTATCGAAGGAAGCTATCAAATAAATCTCGAGCGATCAAATCAAATCAAGCTCAGCAGGGATATATTCTATATTCTTTTGCACCAACAGCTCCACCCGGATTTCTAATAATTGAGGACCCAACTAATCCAGTCTATATGCGATGTCATAATAATTCGCTAACGAGAATCAACTTCAAACTCGTTGATCAGTCTAATAATCTAATTGATTTACAAGATGAGGTTTTACAAATTAGTCTGTTTGTAAAATCGTAGCCATCATAGAAACTTCCAATTCATAAAATAAGGTCTCTAAAAAAAGAAATATTGAAGTGATCTCATAACCCCCCTTTTTTCAGTTTTGAAACCCCTAATTTGACAAATAGGGCTCTAAAATCGTTTAGGAAAGGAGACTTAAAATGTTTTGCTTAAAATCCAACCCAATTAGAGACGTCTGATCCACCCTCTCTGATGTCTGTTTGTGAACTCGTAGTGATTTTCATTGATAACCCGTTAGCTGCAAACGGGGGGCGAATTGTATTTCTCTAATTAGATTAGATTTTGAGAAACTCCTAATTTGACAAATAGGACTCTAAAATCTTTAAGGCTCCATTTGGCAAAAGGAGACTTAAAATGTTTTGCTTAAAATCTGACCCAATTAGAGACGTCTGATCCGCCCTCTCTGCTGCTGTGCCTAATATTAGTTGATAATTTAGGATAATGTATCTACCTCCTCTTAGTAATATTCTGTATTTTTAAATATATTGATTTTTTTTTAAACATCAGCATACACACCTTTCTTGAACTCATTTCAAATCATTGCTTTTTGCTTCGATAACGGTTCTGAATTAGGCTAAATTGAAATCTAAAGTAGAATAAACCAAGAATATAGATCAACAAATCATTTTACGGCATGGTACTCGTGTTCTGTTTTTGCATCACGTATTATTTAGCATGGCCATGTGATGCTAAAGTATCTTTGAAATCGCGAAATACTTGTATCAATAAAATCAGGTCATCGCAATGCAGGGGTAGTCTCACAAGTACTTTTATTAGTGGAGTGTAAGTATCAAAATGATAAAGATGTATAAGCGATCATACAAACAAATAAAAACAAAAAGTTGACAAGTTTAAATAAAATCTACGCTCTAAGAAAATTTGTATGCTTAACTTATTGCATGGAACCTGGAATTCGTTGAATTAGATAATAAATTCATTTTAAGTACAAAGATTGCAAAACAAATCTGGATACACTTTACGACAGAATGTGCAAATTTAGAATGAATGAATGAATGGGCCTTGACCTTTAAACAGAATGTGCATATAATGCATCCTTCCTCGTCAGGTCTGCATGACTCTCGTGTTTATCATACAAATAAATATAAGTACTTTATTTCTTAGAGCAGCAGAGGGGGTGGACAGACCAACTTTTTAGGCGTCGACGAGGCTTCCTTCTCGTTAATATTTAATAGAAAGGTCTATTTGACAAATTGAGGCTTCCTAGTAAATATTTAATGGAGAGATCGATTTGGTTCCTTGTAGGGGTCCAATACCAAAAAAAAAGACGCCATTGTCGTTGGAATCCACCCCCCTCTTCTGCTATGGGTTAACAATTCTTTTACGATGAAAATCACTACGATTTCACAAACAGACTGATTTGTAAGACTTCGCCTTGTATATCAATTAGATTATTGGACTGATCAGTGAGTCTGAAATTAATTCTCGATAATGAATTATTATGACATCGTATATAAACTGGATTAACCGGAGACTCAATTATTAGAAATCCTGGTGGAGCTGTTGGTGCAAATTAATATAGAATGTATCCCTGCTGAGCTTGATTTGATCGCTCGAGATTTATTTGATAGCTTCCTTCGATAACATCACATACTAAGTTTAATGCTATCACCGAGGATATATTCACATTTTGAGGAGCGATATGCCTACCACTGCCGTCTGGGTCATTATTATATTTGAGAATTATAGTTTGTGATTGTGGCGATTTCTTCCATGCGTCATGGATTGTTTTGAAACCTTCATCGATGGCATATCTAAGAGATTCTTTTATCACTGGGACATTATGTCCTGGAATCTTGAAATGAGGAATATATCTTATGTCTATACTATACTTCGTTGCAAATTCTGTTCTTGTTTTAGGATTATCGTCACCTAATACCTCTTGAATAATTTTTAGATTATATGTTTCCATGTCATCGATGATTTTATTACATGTTTCTACGACGCTGATAAATTCATCTCGAGTGAGAGTACCAGACTCGAGAGATACTAACAGCAACGCAAAATCATTAGTCATCGCTGTGAAATTTTTGACGATTTGATCTTGTAGAGTTTGATAATATCTATTAGCGGGGTCGTCTATCATTTCAGTGAAAAAGTTTGACTTATTGTATTCATCATAACTTTTTATTGGATTATCAGATTTCATTCTGTCAGTGACATAATCAGATTTTTGTGGTTCGGGTATTTGATGTGGGATTTCAGGCCATCCCAGTATTGCTCTTATAGAACTCTGATAGATATCTACGAAATAACTTGGTGAGTTTATCTCGATCGCAGATGACAATGTCGGCTCGTGAACTGTTATAGCAATTTTCGATTCTGCTCCAGTAATGGATTTTATTCTGCGTTGAAATTCAGCATTGATTTGTTCGATTTGGTATGACCCAGATGGCAGCGAAACAACGTTCCAGTCTGGAGTTCCGTCTTCACGATTCTTATTCACGTACACTAACGAATTATTCGGTTGTTGACCGCCAAATGCTACTGACCTAATATTAGGCCAACTATGGTACACTCGTAGTTTTGCTAGCGCTATCTCCTTCACGGGAATCGGAATAGGAAAATTCACACTGAATTCAGGATTGGTTGATGTTATTGAGATCATGCTAGTTTGTACTGGGTTTGTGTTCTCCACTATTCGTTGATGTAATTCCTGCGGTGTTGTCATTGTTATTATATTCATGTTGTATTTCTAATTTTGACATCGCGGAATCATAAATACTTACCATCGCTGAGAACTCACTATCTGATATGAATGTATCATCGAGCGACAACGATATCAACGAGGACAATTGCGAGTACGCGGTTGATACAACATGAAATTTAATTATGTAGTCTTGCAGTTTGCTCTGGCTGCATGATGATAATTTTTTTTGTTATTATAGAAATTATTCCGGCGATTGTTGTCGCCGCGGATATACAAATTGGAACAGCTATCGGAGAAATCATTGTCACCGAGGAGAGTATAATTCTGGCTCCGGTGATTACACCACTCACTGAGTACACGGTAACATCAACTGCGTTGATTCTTCTTTGGTATAGAATACCAAGTCTTCATTTCATGAAAATTTTTTAAGCTGTTTATATAACGCATGCATTCTTTAGGCGGCGCTAATCCATATGAATCGAAATGAACGATTGTACGTGGATCAGTCGCGTATGCAACCCAGTGGGTTCCGGGTCCGGTGCTGTTATCGAGATTAATGATACCTGTTTCAACGCTGTTTGGTTGTGCCGGTAACTGATCTTTCATAAAGACACCTCTGAAATTTTTTTATCGCAAGTTTTTTAGCAGCATCGAGTAAATAAAAATTGGACATTGGAACCATAGGTTCCTCAGTCAAAGACTCTCCAAATAGTAAACCGTTCCTGGGATTCTCAGACCTTTTCCGCTGTACCATGAATACGGGGTTCCTGGTAGTCTTAGATCCTTTCCTTTCTTTATTTATACCCGCTCCCATTTGCTTTCTTTAATTCCATCCCTGCCGCGGTACCAACGGCTCCTAGCGCCGCTGCTTTAGCCACCACTGGGGCCGCTGCCGCAATCAACGCTCTTAACGCAGCTAACAGCGGAAATATACCGCCTGTTTTAATCATGTCGCTGATCGCAGCCGAAGAGAGAGTGCTCTGAACGACTTTTTTTTATCCTTGAACGATTCATTGAAGTGTTTTACTTGACGAGTCGTCAGCGACAACTTATTCTGACCACCAGTCATCTGATTGTGTCTCAGCGTGATAGTGGTTCCGCATTTTTTAGCTGATTCCGATTGCAATTTCTTGAGTTGACCGGGAGTTAACGTAACATTAATATGACTGTATTTCATTATACAATTACAGATTGATCTAATTGTTACATGTTTTGCATGTGGTGCATCTATCACTCTCATTCGTCCACCAACACCTTCAAGTAGCATTGATTTATCACTGAGAATGACAGCAACTGCTCTGTATTCGGTGTCAATATCATGAATCACATTAGCTCTAAAATGTATATAAACGACGGACTTTCTTGTTAAATCAAGATGTTCCAACGAAAAGTAATAGATCGGATGTAAATTCTTAAAATCCAAATGTGATATTTGCAGACCAGTATCGACATTTTGATCGCGTGTCATATATGACAACAACCGACGATACACGCGTGCACTATGATTTTTATCGTAATTAAGTTGTACATCTTCGGATTGTTCCTGCTGGCCGTTTATTCTCAGTGAGACGTCTTTAACACCTAATTGATCATATATCATATGGCTGCGTAATTGTGAACCAACTCGTGTGTTATCCTGTTACGCAATAAATATATGACGTGGCGCAGCAACACCTTGTTTTGATGCTAGGTTCCACGTAAATAACCCATTAACATTTGATTGTTTAACATCTGTTGTTGTTGTTACCCAACTTATCAGTGATTTTCCTCCTTGGTCCATAAATGATAGTAATCGTTCTTCTGCAGTAATTGATGGAGTCAGTACTGGCATCCATAATGATATTTTTGTTAAAACGACTTTACCGGGATCATTTCCACGATGTGCAAGATCTGCTGGAATCCTCCAAATTGCGTCATTGTCATCACCCTTTCGCACGAGTGCTACTGTATGCTTTGCTCCATAGATAACCTTTCGGACATTTCTGCAGAATAAAAATATATGATGAAGTGGAATCGCGCATGAAAATGATCTACGCTCTCCATCAAACATTGACATACGTGTTGCAGCTCCAAGATTGTAAGTAGGATTGTTGTTTATAATCATATTTTCAACATCGGCATTGGCATTATCAGCATTATTTCTTGGTCGTCTTACAATAAATTGATTTCCTCCAGCGGTATTTTTAGCATCTTTTGCAGACATCATAGAAGGACCTGCAGATCTTGTATAATCATCGGAATATCTTGCTAGCCCTATTATTGTTGTGGCCACATCAACATCACGTTCTATCGACTCGATCTCTTTTCCATCGATGAGATATCTTGCACTCTCGAATAGCGCTATGATACCATTATTGACAAACCCGACTTGAGTATCAGCTGGATACGGTGCTGGTACAGCAGGAGTACCAGCAGCTGTTACAAGTTCTCCTTCTACTTCGATAAACGCTTCACAAGGCAAAAAGTATTTACTGGTATCATGAACTTGAAGTTCGATTCTTGATCGACTATTTGAATCTATTGCATGCTAGGCATACAATTGATAATCGCGTACAGAATCATCCTTGCGCACTGGGGCGTCCATATCAAACGCTGGATCAGGTGACCGTTTAAACATTTTATTCTATATTCATTGATCTAAATCATCGTCGTCGCCGTCGTAGTGGATTTTGTAAGCCACTTCCCGCTATCTTATTTGCGATGTTGCTTTGGTCGTTGGTGTACGACGGAGTCATCAGCGAAGCTAGTTTTTGATCTACTGCGTTATTTATAATTTTCCTTCGCCGCCGAACTAGCGCTGTTAGTTTATCCTTCGCGGCCAAAAATGCTTTTCCGGCAGTATCTCTAACAGCGCTAATACCTTTATTACGAATAACATCAATGGCCTTCATTGATAACTTTTGCTAGCCATTCTTGCAAATAACCCTGCAATTGTATCACCCAGACCATCACCATAGTACGCGCTATAAACCGGAAATCGTGAGTTTACTACATAGACGCTGGTTGGTTTATCATTGTTGTAGTGTATGATCATTCTTATTTAAATGATATTTATCTAATGCGATGACTTCATCACCGATGACTTAGTCACTGTGTTAATCCGTATAATTTTCCACTAACTCACCAATGAAATCTCGATATGTTTTGATATCCATGATGCCACCTTGAAATAACCGCCTGCAGATATCAGCTGCTTCATTAATCAGTTCCGGTGAGTTATTTCCAGCTCGTTTTCCTCCGATGAGAACTTCTAATCGTGTTATATGGCTGAGAATATTTCCAGGGCATTGAATAAGAATCCCACTGGAATCTCTTAATCCCTTCCCAAATGATTTTTTAGTTATACCAGTTGCACCTTTTTCAGAATCAACTTCTGCCATATTTCGTATTTCATCTGGGATTGGGTCTGCTGAATATGCTGGTGGTGATTCTGTAACATCTTGTATCATAGCATTAAGTTTAGCATAATCATGTTTTATTTCTTTTGTTATTCTAGTTTTCCAACGGTTTGCTAAAAACACTTTATTCGCCCAGGTGTCTATGTCTTTTATAAATTTTCTAGACTTGTCGTCTTTTAAATAATTATTTCTTATATTCTTCTTAATTTTTTCTATAGTAAATTTAACTAATTCAGAGTCTGATTCGATTCCTCTAATTGTAACTAACACATCATCAGTAAATATCTTTTCAGGTGAATATTCTTCTATTGCAACAGCATTTTGTTGTTCAAGTTGTTCAGGTGGTGCGATAAGTGGTGGTCTACTAGCAAGTTCTTCTTCAAGTTCTTGTTCTCGTTGTTCTAGTTCTTGTTGTTCTTGTTGTTCTTATTCTCGTTGTTCTTGTTCTTGTTGTTCTTGTTCTTGTTCCTGTTGTCTTACAGCTGTTATTATATCACCAGGAAGCGTTCTTAAGGATTATTTTGTTTGTTTGGTTCTTCTTCTGTCTAGCTTGCATTTTATTCCTGACAGAGTCGCGGATTGGTATATACATTTTGATCGCGACCAGTCTCTCACGATTCAATCGGGTCGTTAATGCTTCATTTACCATGATTGAAATCGTAAACAATTTTCCAATTAGTGTACGAAGAGATTTCAATCTAAATGCAGTGATTTTGTCACCCGAAAATAATTTTAGGTGGAAAAGTCTACGGGAAATCCCATGCAAAATCGACCATTTGACCCTACTGAAACCAGCCCAGTATTTAGTGTATTTTTGACTGATTGTGTCGTTTTTTAGTCGTTTTTAGTCAGTTTTTGTGATTTTTGTATGATTTTTTACTCAAAGTCGTTCTTAAGTGAAAAAGTCTACGAGAAATCCCATGCAAAATCGACCATTTGACCCTACTGAAACCGCTTAAAATCAGTCAAAAAATAGCCAAAATCAGTCAAAAACGACCAAAATCAGTCAAGAAACGACTAAACATATATTTTACTATGAAAATTTCAGTAATAAAAAATATTTACTATGAAAATTTATTTCAGTAATAAAAAAAATATTTTACTATAAAAACTTACAACTTACTTGTAGTAAAACACTTATGATAAATGTCAATACCGTCCATGGAGTATTTATACATGTTTGTAGTACTCAAAGTCAATCTTAAGTGACAAAGTCTACGAGAAATCCCATGCAAAATCGACCTTTTGACCCTACTGAAAACAACAGTCATTTTTGGTCATTTTTGGTCACTTTTGTCGTTTTTTGTTCATTTTTGTCACTTTTTAGTTCCTAAATACATAAAACTAATTTTAGATAGAAAAAGTCTACGGGAAATCCCATGCAAAATCGACCATTTGACCCGACTGAAATCGCTTAAAATCAGTCAAAAAATAGCCAAAATCAGTCAAACAATAACCAAAATCAGTCAATAACGACTAAAAAAATATTTACTATGAAAATTTATTTCAGTAATAAAAAATATTTTATTACGAAATTTTACAACTTCCTTGTAGTAAAACACTTATGATAACGTCCATGTTTGTAGTAAGAGTTTTAACAGAAGTATTTTACTAACAATTATCCGAAAGGGAGTTTTTCATTCTGTTCAATTAACAATCTTATATTTCTGATTTTTGAATTAATCGTCCTTTTTATTTCGTATTCCTTTCCTAATTCCTTTCTTTTTTTTCCACGATAGTAAATAACGGGACAAACTTACTGACGTCGTCATAGCAAAGAAGGGAATCGCGAATTAAATTTTGAATTCGTTTTATGAGGGCATATTGTTTGGGTAGTACATACTTGTTATTCATAGCGCCGTATTCAATATCCTGGAAGTCGGCCATAATTTGATCGCAGTTTAAACTACCTGATATGTAAATACCCTGAGATTTTAATTTTAAAATTTCGGTTATGACCTCATTGATATTTTAGAATTCATATTATTGATAATTATATACTTCTAATATGAAAAATATATTTCTCAGAGATGGACGTCATGCATAAACGAATTGAATTTTTTGTCCGGTCTTTTTTGAAATCGCAGATCGACAAATTCCCTCTGCAACACATTGAACAGAAGGTGGACAAATATCGAAATACTTACCAGCCTTAGCTATTGATTGAAATGCTATTTCGTCGTTATTTGTTGTATTAATAGATCTTACGGGTCTAGCTTTTTTCGAGTATTGTCCAGTCTTTCCTCGTTTTAGATTTTCACTGTGTGATATAGCCTGAAGATTTGATAAAGAATTGTTCTTAGTATTGGAATCAATGTGATCGATAACAAAACCATCCTTGATCAATCCGTTATGACATTCGTACACGAAACGATGGTATTAATATTTATCATTCCCAGCGCTAAACGTCATATATCCCATACCATTATCCCACCCAACTGGCTTCTTCAATCTGCAGTTTCTGACAATACCATCACTGGATGCCTCGTAGTTTGTGATCACAGGGTGTGGTCGGAATTCTTGGTTCATTTATATACATAATACTATTTGTCTAATTCATTGTTTGGTCGAATGATTACATTTGGACATCTTCCGATGTAGTCTTGAGGAGTTCTTATGATTTTGTCCTTGACGGAGTCAAGGTCATTGATGGAGTTCTTTGCTCTCTTATCATAGTAACGCTTCAACTCTCTGTATCTCTTACCACCACAACTCAGACACAACTGTGATTTACCACGCACACCTACCCCACATCGTTTATAAGGGGTCGGGCCAAGACTTCCACGTCGAAAACTTTGCATATGATATCCACAGAACTCCTTTCGGCATGAATTGTTACACCGGGTTACTGATCCAATCATAAGCCATTTGCAATGATTCATTATATCAAATCTTTCTATTTAAATACTTGTTTTAATTATAGCATGAAGGAGTTCGTGAGATTATCGAAAATCACGCCTAGGAAAAATGCTAAATTCAATCTCGATAGAGTCTCTGATAAGCCAAAGAGTAAAATTCGTGATAGAACTATGTTGGGTAAAATTCATGAACGATAAAAGCGCAGCAGTGATAATTTCACATCTTACGCAGAAAAGGTATTTTTTTAGAGTGAAATTCATTATCCGCTCAGACACGGGAGATAGGATTATTCGGGATAAATTTGAACCCATCTTGAAGGATAAAAAAAACTGTCACTGTGAGTCGAGATTCCAAACCAGGAATTTTGACTGGAATGGACAAACCGTACTACGAAAGATCTTATGCTGTAACAGCAGTTGTTTATGGGATATATCCGTTAAATGATAAACCGAGTATTGAAATACTAGCACCAATAAAACTGTCATTGTTGACTTCGTCAAGAATGAATTGTGTAGCAGAGCGAATAATAGAACACTTCACAAATGCGCTGCGTGGAAACAAATTGACTGATCTAAGACGCAAAAAAAAAACCGAGTGGGGACTAACAGTAAAGGAGCACGGGGAAACTATCCAGGATATAGCCGAATTAGAAACATCATTAGGATTCCCAATATCAGTAACGACCATAACCGGCGAGATATTATACGAACCTAAGTATAAATCACAAGGAGCTCCAATCAAAATTATTGATCATAATGAACACGCATGGACATCTGTAGTAACAATATTTCCGCGGGATAGAACCGTAAAATATCTACCCCCGGAAGTCTCTGAAGAGAAACTATTCGATGCTATTTACCAGCTGAGTAAAAACGATCCTGTGTCAGTGTGGTTACTTCACAGTTTTGAAGACGAAGAAGGTAGATTCGATCAATTTGTAAGACCCAATGGAGAATTATACCGCACTGAAGCCCTCCATAACGCGATGAAAAAACTAGCTAGTAGTATCTCGGAGAGCAGCAGAGAGGGTGAGCCGGACAACATTTTTAGACAAGTTTTCACTGAAATCAGGCTTCTATGGCCAAGATGTGGTGAATCGGATACAAGTTTTCAATGAAATCAGGCAAAAGAATAAAAAAAAAATCAATGAAAAATCAATGAAATCAGGCAAAAAAAAATCAATGAATAATCAATGAAATCAAAAACTTTTCAAGAGATTACAACGTCGTTGTCACTCATCCTCTCAACCGAATATTTGATCCAGTCCGATACGATATCGTGTCCCCCTTCAAGACTTTACAAACAGACTTATTTGTAAAACCTCCTCTTGTAAATCAATCAGATTATTAGACTGGTCAGTGAGTTTGAAATTAATTCTGGTTAATGAATTATTATGACATCGCATATAGACTGGATTCACCGGAGACTCGATTATTAAAAATCCTGGAGGAGCTATTGGTGCAAATGAATACAAAATATATCCTTGCTGAGCTTGATTTGATCGTTCTAAATTTATTTGATAGCTTCCTTCGATAACATCACATACTAAATTGATTGCTATCACCGATGAAATATTCACATTGAACGGAGCAATATGCCTGCCGCCGCCATCTGGGTCATTATTGTGTGTCAGGATAGTTGATGGTGTTTTTTTCCATGTGTCATGGATTTTTTTGAAACCTTCATCGATGGAGTCACTGAGATGTTTTGTTAGTTGTGGTACGTTATATCCTGGTAGTTTGAATGTTGGAATATCTCCTATGCGGATCTTATAGTCTATTGCAAATACATCTCTTGTTTTAGGACTACTGTCACCTAATACCTCTTGAATAATTTGTGAATGAAATGTTTCCATGTCATTGATGATTTTGTTACATGTTTCTACGACACTGATAAATTCATCTCGGGTGAGAGTACCGGATTTAAGAGATATTAACAACAGTGAAATATCGTTATTGAAAGCTGTGAAATTTTCAGTGATTTTATCCCGGTTAGCAACTTGATGAATAAGTCGTATTTTTTCATCATATTCTACTCTAATGAAAAAATACGACTTATCATAATCTCTATAACTCCTTATTGGATTATCAGATTTTATCCTGTCGGTGATATAATCAGTTTTTTGTGGTTCTGGTAAATCAACGGTTTTTCCCCCGGGTGGTAATTCAGGCCAACCTAACACTGTTCTTATTGAGCTTTGATATATATCTATGATGTATTCTTCTGAGTTTATTTCAATGGCAGATGACAGTGTTGGCTCATGAACTGTTATAGCTAT
Source organism: Unio pictorum (assembly GCA_030141615.1). Lineage (NCBI taxonomy): Eukaryota > Metazoa > Mollusca > Bivalvia > Unionida > Unionidae > Unio > Unio pictorum. The sequence goes on from JARLTB010000061.1 coordinate 469,254, forward strand.
TTTTGATTCTTTTCCAGTAATCGATTTTATTCTACGCGCGAATTCATTATTGATTTGTTCAATTTGGTATGATCCGGTTGGTATCGAAACGACATTCCAGTCTGGAGTCCCGTCGGGTTTATTCTTATTTGCAAACACTAAAGAATTATTGGGTTGTTGACCACCAAATGATTTTGATCTGATATTTGGCCAACTATGGTATACTCGTAATTTTGCTAGCGCTATCTCCTTCACTGGGACCGGAGAGGGGAAATTCACACTGAATTCTGGATTCGTTGAGGTTATTGAGATCATGCTGGTTTGTACTGGGTTCGTGTTCTCCACTATTTGTTGAAGTAATTCCATCTGTGTTGTCATCGTTGCTATACTCATGATGTATTTCTAATTTTGATACTGCGGAATCATAGACACGTATCATCACTGAGAACTCACTATCTGATATCGTTGAGGTTATTGAGATCATTCTGTTTTTTCCAATTCCATCGGTGTTGTCATTGTTATTATACTCATGTTTTTGTATTTCTAATTTTGACATCGCAGAATCATATATATCTACCATCGCTGAAAACTCACTCTCTGATATAATTGTATCATCGAGAGATGACGATATCAATGAGGATAATTGCGAGCATGCAGTGGACACAACATGAAATTGAATTATGTAGTCTTGTAGTTTCCGTTGGCTGCATGATGATATTTTTTTGTGATTATTGAAATAATTCCAGCGATTGTTGTTGCCGCAGAAATGCAAATTGGAACAGCTATCGGAGCCATCATTGTCACTGAAGACAGTATAATACCAGCTCCGATGATTACACCACTCACTGAATACACGGTAACATCAATTGCGGTAATTCTCCTGCGATATTTTTTAATTTTCATTGCATACTCCTCAGACAGGGTTTTGAGTCTAGTTTGAAATTCTCTGACCTGATCATAACGATATTGCGATGATGAAATCATTTTTATTTAAAATACGCTAGCGTTTTCAATTACGATTTACTTAAATCCGCTACGAATTCCACATACCACGTTGTTGAGACTCCAACCAAATTTTTATCAGTAGGTGTGATTGTGAACTTTTCAGTTGTATTCTTGTCGATGATCGTTGAAATCGTATTATTGACCCCGGATGAACTGGACGATGAAATATTAAATTGACTCAATGGTGTCACTAGTGTTAATCGATAAATACCCTTAACGGTTGCAGTGATATCTAATTTGTTGTTTGTAGGTGTCCACTCAAATGATCCGTGTTGGATGGTGTATACTAAGTTGTTGGTTTTCGCATGAGGAATTTTTGTTTTTTCAATGACTGTTATCATCCTCGAAATATCACCTTTGACGGCTTCGATGAAGTTTTTGGTCTCATCGATGGATTTTTTAATATCAGGGAGTTTTAGTTCAATTTTATCTAACGGGGTTCCAATAAATTTATCAATGATATTTCTACGAAATGCGGTAAACTGTTTTATGTGTTCTTCGGTTTTAAATTGAAATGTTGCTAGTTCCAACGCAGAATTGCCGAGTTCAATTATTCTATCTGTAATAGTCGAAATAAGTACACCTGGTTTGAGTTTACCCTGATCGGAAAATAACGCGATAGTATCCTCGATTGCGTTTTGTTGTTTAACTAAAATATCATCCAGAGAGACATCACTAGTTTTCAATTTACCCTGTTTGTCCTGAAATACAACTATTTCATTCGGGTCGACACTTGTTAAATTTAACGTCTCAGCTATTTCATCTTTGATTTTTTTTTTAATATCACCCGTTGCAGTGTCATCGGGTTTGGGTTTCAAAGATCTCCCCCAAATATCAATCATGTTATTGTAAAACTCTTTCTCTCTCTAAAATCGTTTCGATTTCCAGCGACTACTAGTGTAGTCATTTACGACAATATGAGGTGGTTTTCTAGATGCTGAAATAGCATCAAGGACATTTAATACTTCACTGCCGCATATTGGTGGGTCATTGATTTGTTGTGTTGGTAGCGTAGAATACCAAGTCTTCATTGGAAAATTTTTTATATAACGCAAAACTCTTTTGGCGGGGCTAATCCATATGAATCGAAATAAACAATCCCACGTGGATCAATAGCGTATGCAACCCAGTGAGTTCCAGGTCCGGTGCTGTTATCGAGATTAATAATACCTGTTTCAGTGTTGTTTGGTTGATGTGGTAATTGATCTTTCATAAAAACACCTCTGAAATTTTTAATCGCTAGGTTTTTAGCAGCATCCATTAAATCAAAATTGGACATGGGAACCATTAATAAACCGTTCCTGGTAGTCTCAGGCCTGATCCGTGAACGGATCTCCCGCTGTACCATGAATACGGGGTTCCTGGTAGTCTTAGACCTTTTCCGCTGTACCATGAATACGGGGTTCCTGGTAGTCTTAGACCCTTTCCCCTTTTTTATAACCCTGTCCAGTTGCTTTTTTCAACGCCATTCCTGCTGCAGTACCAACGGCTCCTAACGCCGCTGCTTTAGCTACTGCTGGGGCTGCTGCTGCAATCAATGCTGGTATTGCAGCTAACAATGGAAATATACCACCCGTTTTCATCATATTTTTTATAGCAGCCGCAGAAAGAGTAATCTGAACACCTTTTTTGGCTACAAGTGCATCATTGAAATGTTTTATTTGTCGAGTTGTCAGTGATAATTTATTTGCACCACCAGTCATTTGATTCGGTTTCAACGTGATTGTGGTTCCACATTTTTTAGCCGATTCTGATTGCAATTTTTTGATTTGACCAGGAGTTAACGCAACACTAATAACACTATATGACATTATACATAATAGATTGATTCTAATGGAAAAATCGTTCAAAGATTTTCTACTGGGGCATCTACCACTCTCATTCTTCCACCAACACCTTCGAGTAGCATTGATTTATCACTGAGAATGACAGCAACCGCTCTATAACTAATACCACCAGGGGTTACACGGGCTCTAAAATGTATATCAACGACAGATTGTCTCATCAAATCAAGATGTTCCAGAGAAAAGTAATAAATCGGATAGAGGCTTTTGAAATCCAATTGTGATATTTGTAGACCGGTATCCACATTTTGATCACGTGCCATAAATGACAACAATCTATGATAAACTCGTGCAATATGATTTTCTGTGTAATCAAGTTGTATATCCTCGGATGGTTCCTGCTGGCCGTTTATTCTCAGTGAGACCTCTCTAACACCTAACTGATCAAATATCATATGGCTGGAGAGTTGATTGCCAACTCGTGTGTTATCCTGTAACGCAATAAATATATGACGTGGCGCAGCAACACCTTGTTTTGATGCTAGGTTCCACGTGAATAACCCGTTCAGCTCTGATTGCTTCACATCTGTACTCACTGATAACCAACTCAACAACGACTTCCCCCCTTGGTCCATAAATGATAGTAATCGTTCTTCTGCGGTGAATGCTGGAGTCAACACTGGCATCCACAATGATATTTTTGTTAAATTGACTTTACCGGCATCATCATTTATATGTGCTGCAGCTGGGTTTGCTGGAATCCTCCAAATTGCGTCATTATCATCACCCTTTCGTACAAGCGATACTGTATGCTTCGCTCCGTAGATAACTTTTCTGACATTTCTACAGAATCCAAAAATATGATGCAGTGGAATCGCGCATGAAAATGATTTACGCGCTCCTTGCAACATTGCGTTTCGTGTTGCAGCTCCTAGATTGAAATTATCATCTTTGTTTATAATCATATTTTCGACATCAGCATTAGCATTACCAGCATTATTCTTTGGTCGTCTTACAACAAATTGATTTCCACCAGCGGTATTTGTAACATCTTTTGCAAACATCATAGAAGGTCCTGCTGATCTTGTATAATCATCAGAATATCTCGCTAGCCCGATTATTGTTGTAGCCACATCAACATCACGATCTATCGACTCAATTTCTTTTCCATCAATGAGATATCTAGCACTTTCAAATAGCGCCATAATACCATTATTGACAAAACCGACTTGAGTACCAGCTGGATACGGTGCTGGTACAGCAGTAGTATCAGCAGCTGTTACAATTTCTCCTTCGATTTCAATAAACGCTTCACAGGGCAAAAAGTATTTACTGGTATCATGGACTTGAAGATCAATTCTTGCTCGACTATTTGAGTCTATGGCATGATAGGCGTAATATTGATAATCGCGTACAGAATCATCCTTGCCAACTGGGGCGTCTATATCAAATGCTGGATCACGTGACTTTTTGAACATTTTATTCTATTTATCAGAGTCTAAATCGGATTTTCAACGCTAGCGTTTTCTAAAGCCACTTCCTGCTATCATATTTGGGTCGGGAGTTAAAGCCATTGACGCTAGTTTTTCATCTACTGCGTTATTTATAATTTTACTAACACTTGCAGGCATTTCTTCTGTGGACGGTAACGGTTTCTTTTTTCGCCTCACTAATGATGTTATTTTATTCTTTGCAGTTGAAAACGCCTTTCCTGCAAGATCTCCAACAGTACTAATACCCTTATCACGAATAACATCAATAGCTTTCATTGATAATTGTTTAGCTAACGGCATCACTTTTGGGGCCATTCTTGAAAAGAATCCTAAAATGGTATTGCCGAGGCCATCTCCATAGTATGCTCTATAAACTGGAAACCGTGAATTAACTACATAGACGAGGGTTGGTTTATCATGATTGTAGTGTACGATCATTATTATAAAAACACTAGTGTTTTCAATTGTTATTTAATCACTATGATACCCATCTGCTAACTCGTCAATGAAATCTCGATATGTTTTGATATCCATGATACCGCCGGCAAATAACCGTCTACAGATATCAGCTGCTTCATTAATTATTTCTGGAGAGTTATTTCCAGCTCGGAACCCTCCTACAAGAACTTCTAATCGTGATATATCATTGATAACACTATCAGGACAGAAACTAATCCTTGGATTTTGCAGTCCACTTCCGCTATAACCAGCTGCTTCATCTATTTTTTCTAAATCCGTTTCTTGTAAATAATCATCATTCGGGTTGGTGTTTGACGTCGTTCTTCTAAATCATCATCATCATCATCAGGTGGTAGTTGTTGTTTTTTTTGTCTTCTTGTTTGTCTACGTGTTGGTGTTTGACGTCGTTCTTCTAATTCTCGTTGTCGCTCTTCTATTTGTTCTCTTTTATAATTACTAATTCCCCTTTGAAATTCCTTGTACCCCATCTCATCCTTATTCAAACGACCAATCCCTTTATTTAGTTTATACAAATTATCGGACCAATCATTACTTGATATTCTATCATTCTTATACTCGTCCTTTAAAAAATCTTTTTTTGAATTATAGCTTTGAGCAGCAAAATCACCAAAAGCTCGATAATCCTTTGATTTGAATAAATTAAATTGTTTTATTACTATTTTAGCATGATCAGTAAATTTATCCAACAGAGAAACAGTCGTTTTTTTCGGATCAGTTTTTTCAGTTTGTTCAGTTTTCGCTGCTATTTTTTCAAGTACAGAAATAAGACCCTCTTCTTTTCTCTTACCGTCAAGATCATCTCCCAGTATAGCACGCTCTACCCCTTTCGTTGCTGTGGTTACTGGTTTAAACAACTCTTCAGACCCTAAAGCAAAATCCGTTTGTAAACTCTGTCGTTGTTGTAGTTTATTCCGTACAGAGTCACGAATTGGTACAAATCTCCTGATTGCATCCAGTCGTTCACGAGCCAATCGGGTTGTTAATGCTTCATTGACCATTATTTGAAATCGCAAACCATTTTTCAATTGCAAAACACTTGGCATGTCAGATGATTTTTAATATCACCATGGAAGTGTTATTTGATTGTTTTAAGGGCGTTATCAATGATGGAGAAAGTGTCCAAATTGTATATAAAATAAATAATACTGTCACTTCCTCCACTTTTTTGACATGTCGGATGATTTTTAACACCACCATGGAAGTGTTATTTGATTGTTTTAACAGCTCTATCAATGATGGGGAAAGTGTGGAATTTCATATAAAAATAATTAATATCACACTTTCCCCACTTTTCCATTGATCAATCTGACACATCGTCCATCGATTTTTGACATACTTCTTGAGGGTCGGCTAAAAAAAATGATAATAGTCGGGCAATCAAAAAATGATAAGGGGTCAATGATAAAGGGTCGGGTAATCAATTTTCTTGAATTAACGCCCGTAGGTTTCTAATTTTAGAGTTGACTTCTTTTTTCAATTCGTATTCGTTACCTAATTCTTTTCGTATCCCCTCTACGATAGTATACAACGGAACGAACACACTGATGTCACTGGAAAATGAAAGAGAGTCTTTAATAGAATTCTGAATTCTTTTGATGAGTGCATATTTCTTGGGTAGCATATATTTGTTAGTGCTAACTCCGTATTCTATATCCTGAAAATCAGACACAATTTGATCAGGATTTAAGCCATCTGATAGTTTGATATCCTGATTTTTCAATTTTGCTATTTCAACTATGATGCTATTCATGTTTTCAGAATTCATTATATATACAAATACATCTCTTGTTTTAGGACTACTGTCACCTAATACCTCTTGAATAATTTGTGAATGAAATGTTTCCATGTCATTGATGATTTTGTTACATGTTTCTACGACACTGATAAATTCATCTCGGGTGAGAGTACCGGATTTAAGAGATATTAACAACAGTGAAATATCGTTATTGAAAGCTGTGAAATTTTCAGTGATTTTATCCCGGTTAGCAACTTGATGAATAAGTCGTATTTTTTCATCATATTCTACTCTAATGAAAAAATACGACTTATCATAATCTCTATAACTCCTTATTGGATTATCAGATTTTATCCTGTCGGTGATATAATCAGTTTTTTGTGGTTCTGGTAAATCAACGGTTTTTCCCCCGGGTGGTAATTCAGGCCAACCTAACACTGTTCTTATTGAGCTTTGATATATATCTATGATGTATTCTTCTGAGTTTATTTCAATGGCAGATGACAGTGTTGGCTCATGAACTGTTATAGCTATTTTTGATTCTTTTCCAGTAATCGATTTTATTCTACGCGCGAATTCATTATTGATTTGTTCAATTTGGTATGATCCGGTTGGTATCGAAACGACATTCCAGTCTGGAGTCCCGTCGGGTTTATTCTTATTTGCAAACACTAAAGAATTATTGGGTTGTTGACCACCAAATGATTTTGATCTGATATTTGGCCAACTATGGTATACTCGTAATTTTGCTAGCGCTATCTCCTTCACTGGGACCGGAGAGGGGAAATTCACACTGAATTCTGGATTCGTTGAGGTTATTGAGATCATGCTGGTTTGTACTGGGTTCGTGTTCTCCACTATTTGTTGAAGTAATTCCATCTGTGTTGTCATCGTTGCTATACTCATGATGTATTTCTAATTTTGATACTGCGGAATCATAGACACGTATCATCACTGAGAACTCACTATCTGATATCGTTGAGGTTATTGAGATCATTCTGTTTTTTCCAATTCCATCGGTGTTGTCATTGTTATTATACTCATGTTTTTGTATTTCTAATTTTGACATCGCAGAATCATATATATCTACCATCGCTGAAAACTCACTCTCTGATATAATTGTATCATCGAGAGATGACGATATCAATGAGGATAATTGCGAGCATGCAGTGGACACAACATGAAATTGAATTATGTAGTCTTGTAGTTTCCGTTGGCTGCATGATGATATTTTTTTTGTGATTATTGAAATAATTCCAGCGATTGTTGTTGCCGCAGAAATGCAAATTGGAACAGCTAACGGAGCCATCATTGTCACTGAAGACAGTATAATACCAGCTCCGGTGATTACACCACTCACTGAATACACGGTAACATCAATTGCGGTAATTCTCCTGCGATATTTTTTAATTTTCATTGCATACTCCTCAGACAGGGTTTTGAGTCTAGTTTGAAATTCTCTGACCTGATCATAACGATATTGCGATGATGAAATCATTTTTATTTAAAATACGCTAGCGTTTTCAATTACGATTTACTTAAATCCGCTACGAATTCCACATACCACGTTGTTGAGACTCCAACCAAATTTTTATCAGTAGGTGTGATTGTGAACTTTTCAGTTGTATTCTTGTCGATGATCGTTGAAATCGTATTATTGACCCCGGATGAACTGGACGATGAAATATTAAATTGACTCAATGGTGTCACTAGTGTTAATCGATAAATACCCTTAACGGTTGCAGTGATATCTAATTTGTTGTTTGTAGGTGTCCACTCAAATGATCCGTGTTGGATGGTGTATACTAAGTTGTTGGTTTTCGCATGAGGAATTTTTGTTTTTTCAATGACTGTTATCATCCTCGAAATATCACCTTTGACGGCTTCGATGAAGTTTTTGGTCTCATCGATGGATTTTTTAATATCAGGGAGTTTTAGTTCAATTTTATCTAACGGGGTTCCAATAAATTTATCAATGATATTTCTACGAAATGCGGTAAACTGTTTTATGTGTTCTTCGGTTTTAAATTGAAATGTTGCTAGTTCCAACGCAGAATTGCCGAGTTCAATTATTCTATCTGTAATAGTCGAAATAAGTACACCTGGTTTGAGTTTACCCTGATCGGAAAATAACGCGATAGTATCCTCGATTGCGTTTTGTTGTTTAACTAAAATATCATCCAGAGAGACATCACTAGTTTTCAATTTACCCTGTTTGTCCTGAAATACAACTATTTCATTCGGGTCGACACTTGTTAAATTTAACGTCTCAGCTATTTCATCTTTGATTTTTTTTTTAATATCACCCGTTGCAGTGTCATCGGGTTTGGGTTTCAAAGATCTCCCCCAAATATCAATCATGTTATTGTAAAACTCTTTCTCTCTCTAAAATCGTTTCGATTTCCAGCGACTACTAGTGTAGTCATTTACGACAATATGAGGTGGTTTTCTAGATGCTGAAATAGCATCAAGGACATTTAATACTTCACTGCCGCATATTGGTGGGTCATTGATTTGTTGTGTTGGTAGCGTAGAATACCAAGTCTTCATTGGAAAATTTTTTATATAACGCAAAAACTCTTTTGGCGGGGCTAATCCATATGAATCGAAATAAACAATCCCACGTGGATCAATAGCGTATGCAACCCAGTGAGTTCCAGGTCCGGTGCTGTTATCGAGATTAATAATACCTGTTTCAGTGTTGTTTGGTTGATGTGGTAATTGATCTTTCATAAAAACACCTCTGAAATTTTTAATCGCTAGGTTTTTAGCAGCATCCATTAAATCAAAATTGGACATGGGAACCATTAATAAACCGTTCCTGGTAGTCTCAGGCCTGATCCGTGAACGGATCTCCCGCTGTACCATGAATACGGGGTTCCTGGTAGTCTTAGACCTTTTCCGCTGTACCATGAATACGGGGTTCCTGGTAGTCTTAGACCCTTTCCCCTTTTTTATAACCCTGTCCAGTTGCTTTTTTCAACGCCATTCCTGCTGCAGTACCAACGGCTCCTAACGCCGCTGCTTTAGCTACTGCTGGGGCTGCTGCTGCAATCAATGCTGGTATTGCAGCTAACAATGGAAATATACCACCCGTTTTCATCATATTTTTTATAGCAGCCGCAGAAAGAGTAATCTGAACACCTTTTTTGGCTACAAGTGCATCATTGAAATGTTTTATTTGACGAGTTGTCAGTGATAATTTATTTGCACCACCAGTCATTTGATTCGGTTTCAACGTGATTGTGGTTCCACATTTTTTAGCCGATTCTGATTGCAATTTTTTGATTTGACCAGGAGTTAACGCAACACTAATAACACTATATGACATTATACATAATAGATTGATTCTAATGGAAAAATCGTTCAAAGATTTTCTACTGGGGCATCTACCACTCTCATTCTTCCACCAACACCTTCGAGTAGCATTGATTTATCACTGAGAATGACAGCAACCGCTCTATAACTAATACCACCAGGGGTTACACGGGCTCTAAAATGTATATCAACGACAGATTGTCTCATCAAATCAAGATGTTCCAGAGAAAAGTAATAAATCGGATAGAGGCTTTTGAAATCCAATTGTGATATTTGTAGACCGGTATCCACATTTTGATCACGTGCCATAAATGACAACAATCTATGATAAACTCGTGCAATATGATTTTCTGTGTAATCAAGTTGTATATCCTCGGATGGTTCCTGCTGGCCGTTTATTCTCAGTGAGACCTCTCTAACACCTAACTGATCAAATATCATATGGCTGGAGAGTTGATTGCCAACTCGTGTGTTATCCTGTAACGCAATAAATATATGACGTGGCGCAGCAACACCTTGTTTTGATGCTAGGTTCCACGTGAATAACCCGTTCAGCTCTGATTGCTTCACATCTGTACTCACTGATAACCAACTCAACAACGACTTCCCCCCTTGGTCCATAAATGATAGTAATCGTTCTTCTGCGGTGAATGCTGGAGTCAACACTGGCATCCACAATGATATTTTTGTTAAATTGACTTTACCGGCATCATCATTTATATGTGCTGCAGCTGGGTTTGCTGGAATCCTCCAAATTGCGTCATTATCATCACCCTTTCGTACAAGCGATACTGTATGCTTCGCTCCGTAGATAACTTTTCTGACATTTCTACAGAATCCAAAAATATGATGCAGTGGAATCGCGCATGAAAATGATTTACGCGCTCCTTGCAACATTGCGTTTCGTGTTGCAGCTCCTAGATTGAAATTATCATCTTTGTTTATAATCATATTTTCGACATCAGCATTAGCATTACCAGCATTATTCTTTGGTCGTCTTACAACAAATTGATTTCCACCAGCGGTATTTGTAACATCTTTTGCAAACATCATAGAAGGTCCTGCTGATCTTGTATAATCATCAGAATATCTCGCTAGCCCGATTATTGTTGTAGCCACATCAACATCACGATCTATCGACTCAATTTCTTTTCCATCAATGAGATATCTAGCACTTTCAAATAGCGCCATAATACCATTATTGACAAAACCGACTTGAGTACCAGCTGGATACGGTGCTGGTACAGCAGTAGTATCAGCAGCTGTTACAATTTCTCCTTCGATTTCAATAAACGCTTCACAGGGCAAAAAGTATTTACTGGTATCATGGACTTGAAGATCAATTCTTGCTCGACTATTTGAGTCTATGGCATGATAGGCGTAATATTGATAATCGCGTACAGAATCATCCTTGCCAACTGGGGCGTCTATATCAAATGCTGGATCACGTGACTTTTTGAACATTTTATTCTATTTATCAGAGTCTAAATCGGATTTTCAACGCTAGCGTTTTCTAAAGCCACTTCCTGCTATCATATTTGGGTCGGGAGTTAAAGCCATTGACGCTAGTTTTTCATCTACTGCGTTATTTATAATTTTACTAACACTTGCAGGCATTTCTTCTGTGGACGGTAACGGTTTCTTTTTTCGCCTCACTAATGATGTTATTTTATTCTTTGCAGTTGAAAACGCCTTTCCTGCAAGATCTCCAATAGTACTAATACCCTTATCACGAATAACATCAATAGCTTTCATTGATAATTGTTTAGCTAACGGCATCACTTTTGGGGCCATTCTTGAAAAGAATCCTAAAATGGTATTGCCGAGGCCATCTCCATAGTATGCTCTATAAACTGGAAACCGTGAATTAACTACATAGACGAGGGTTGGTTTATCATGATTGTAGTTTACGATCATTATTATAAAAACACTAGTGTTTTCAATTGTTATTTAATCACTATGATACCCATCTGCTAACTCGTCAATGAAATCTCGATATGTTTTGATATCCATGATACCGCCGGCAAATAACCGTCTACAGATATCAGCTGCTTCATTAATTATTTCTGGAGAGTTATTTCCAGCTCGGAACCCTCCTACAAGAACTTCTAATCGTGATATATCATTGATAACACTATCAGGACAGAAACTAATCCTTGGATTTTGCAGTCCACTTCCGCTATAACCAGCTGCTTCATCTATTTTTTCTAAATCCGTTTCTTGTAAATAATCATCATTAGGTTCTTCTTGTTTTTTTTGTCTTCGTGTTGGTGTTTGACGTCGTTCTTCTAAATCATCATCATCATCATCAGGTGGTAGTTGTTGTTTTTTTTGTCTTCTTGTTTGTCTACGTGTTGGTGTTTGACGTCGTTCTTCTAATTCTCGTTGTCGCTCTTCTATTTGTTCTCTTTTATAATTACTAATTCCCCTTTGAAATTCCTTGTACCCCATCTCATCCTTATTCAAACGACCAATCCCTTTATTTAGTTTATACAAATTATCGGACCAATCATTACTTGATATTCTATCATTCTTATACTCGTCCTTTAAAAAATCTTTTTTTGAATTATAGCTTTGAGCAGCAAAATCACCAAAAGCTCGATAATCCTTTGATTTGAATAAATTAAATTGTTTTATTACTATTTTAGCATGATCAGTAAATTTATCCAACAGAGAAACAGTCGTTTTTTTCGGATCAGTTTTTTCAGTTTGTTCAGTTTTCGCTGCTATTTTTTCAAGTACAGAAATAAGACCCTCTTCTTTTCTCTTACCGTCAAGATCATCTCCCAGTATAGCACGCTCTACCCCTTTCGTTGCTGTGGTTACTGGTTTAAACAACTCTTCAGACCCTAAAGCAAAATCCGTTTGTAAACTCTGTCGTTGTTGTAGTTTATTCCGTACAGAGTCACGAATTGGTACAAATCTCCTGATTGCATCCAGTCGTTCACGAGCCAATCGGGTTGTTAATGCTTCATTGACCATTATTTGAAATCGCAAACCATTTTTCAATTGCAAAACACTTGGCATGTCAGATGATTTTTAATATCACCATGGAAGTGTTATTTGATTGTTTTAAGGGCGTTATCAATGATGGAGAAAGTGTCCAAATTGTATATAAAATAAATAATACTGTCACTTCCTCCACTTTTTTGACATGTCGGATGATTTTTAACACCACCATGGAAGTGTTATTTGATTGTTTTAACAGCTCTATCAATGATGGGGAAAGTGTGGAATTTCATATAAAAATAATTAATATCACACTTTCCCCACTTTTCCATTGATCAATCTGACACATCGTCCATCGATTTTTGACATACTTCTTGAGGGTCGGCTAAAAAAAATGATAATAGTCGGGCAATCAAAAAATGATAAGGGGTCAATGATAAAGGGTCGGGTAATCAATTTTCTTGAATTAACGCCCGTAGGTTTCTAATTTTAGAGTTGACTTCTTTTTTCAATTCGTATTCGTTACCTAATTCTTTTCGTATCCCCTCTACGATAGTATACAACGGAACGAACACACTGATGTCACTGGAAAATGAAAGAGAGTCTTTAATAGAATTCTGAATTCTTTTGATGAGTGCATATTTCTTGGGTAGCATATATTTGTTAGTGCTAACTCCGTATTCTATATCCTGAAAATCAGACACAATTTGATCAGGATTTAAGCCATCTGATAGTTTGATATCCTGATTTTTCAATTTTGCTATTTCAACTATGATGCTATTCATGTTTTCAGAATTCATTATTCTATAGCAATGACATATCTCTAATTGAAAAATACATAACTAAATCGAACTTTTTGTCCCGTCCCTTTTGAAATAGCCGATCGACAAACTCCCTCTGCAACTCTTTGAACAGAAGTTGGACAAATATCGAAGTGCCTACCGGCGCTGGTTATTGATTGAAATATTTTCTCTTCGTTAGTTATTGTATTCAAAGATTTCACAGGTCTCCTCCAAACCGTTTTGCATTTTCCAGTCTCTCCTCGTTTGGAATTCTCACTCAGTGTGATAGCCTGCAGATTTGATACAGAATTATTCTTTGGATTAGAATCCTTGTGATCAATAACAAAACCATTTTTGATTAATCCATTAAAACATTCATACACGAAACGATGATTGTGATAAGTTTTCTTTCCAGCGCTAAACCTCAAATACCCTTGATTACTCACAAAACCGACCGGTTTTTTCAGCCTACGGTTTCTTACAACACCATCACTGGATGCTTCATAATTTGTAATCACTGGATGTGGTCTGAATTCTTGGTTCATATATACTATTCTATTGTTTGTCTAATTCATTGTTTGGTTTAATGATTACATCACTGGAGAACCTTTCGATGTAGTCTTGCGGAGTTCTTATGATTTTGTCAGTGACGTTATCAGGGTCAAAGACTTTTTCAGGGTCATAATTTCTGATGGATTGTCCATTTTTGATTCTTTTATCATAATAACGCTTCAATTCTCTATATCGCTTACCACCGCAATCAATACACAATTGTGATCTTCCCTTAACCCCAACCCCACATCGAATACAGGGTAACGGACCAAGTCTCCCATGTCGAAAACTTTGCATATGATACCTACAGTACTCATTTTTTTCTGCATGATTTGTTACACGGGGTTACATTTCCCATCATGAGCCATTTGCACTGGTTCATTATATATAAAACTTTCATTTAAATACTTGTTTTATGTATAGCATGAAGAAGTTCAAGAGATTGACTTCGAAAAATGCTAAATTCAATACCGATAGAGAGTTTAAGAGATTGTTGAAAATCAGTCCTAAATTTAATATCGATAGACCTAAAAAAACGTCCAATAGACAGAAACAACGTCCAAAACGTCCAAGAGACGGAAACATGAAAGAGTTTAAGAGATTATTAAAAATCAGTCCTAAATTTAATCGCGATAGACCCAAACAACGTCCAAAACGTCCAAGAGACGGAAGCATGAAGGAGTTTAAGAGATTATTGAAAATCAGTCCTAAATTTAATCGCGATAGACCCAAACAACGTAACAAACGTCCAAGAGACGGACCCTGGAAGGATGCTCAATTCAATCTTGATATAGTTTCTAATACACCCAAGAATAAAATTCTTGATAAACCCATCAGAGACTGTTTTAATGAATTCAAGCGTGATGGAGCATCTTATTGCTGGTCAACATTTCGAATTGATGGTGTTGTTGACGCTACCATGAATGATGAAAAGGCAGCAGTGATCATTTCACGTGTTGGGGAAAAAAGTCATTTTTTCCGAATCAAATTCATTATCCGTGAGGATGGAAAATGGATTATTAGGGATAAATTTGAACCTATCTTGAAAGGCAAAAAAACTATCACTGTGAATCAGGATTCCAAACCGGGAATTTTGATCGGAATTGATAAACCCTACTACGAAAGATCTTATCCTGTCACAGCAGTTGTTTACGGGATCTATCCGCTCAATGAAAAACCTGATATTGCAAAACTAGCACCCATGAAATATTCGACAGGGCTCAATTGTGTAGCAGAACGAATAATAGAACACTTCACAAATGCGTCCCGAGGAAATAAACTCACTGATCTAAGACGAAAAAAAATAACCGAATGGGAGTTCACGGTAAAAGAGCATGGGGCAACAATTCAGGATATAACTAAATTAGAAACATCATTGAGATTTCCAATATCAGTAAGAACAATCACCGGTGAAGTATTAAAAGAACCGAAATATCAATCAAAAAAAGGAAACCCAATTGAAATTATTGATCACAACGCACACGCGTGGTCATCTGCAGTAACAATATTTCCACGGGATAGAACCGTAAAATATCTCCCCCAAACAGAAGAGTTTTTTTCAGAGCAGAAATTATTTGATGCTATTTACCATTTGAGTAAAAACGATCCTGTGTCAATGTGGCTATTTCATAGTACTTCAGACGAAGAATGTAGATTTGATCAGTTTGTAAAGCCCAACGGAGAATTATATCGTACTGAAGAACTGCATAATCAAATGAAACAACTGGCGAGTGAGTTTTCTGAGGACGGGGAGGAAATCGAAGATCAATTATTAGCAAACTGTTTTACAGTACCATCCATTGCAGCACATTTTGCTAGAAAGAAAAACGCGTGGAAACCAACACGGAGTGAGTTCTTATCAGATGTCAAATTGTCCTGTCTTGAATACGGCCATGGAGGATTATGGAATACAAAATACACCGCTGATACCGTTATTTCAGTTGATATGATTGCGTGTTATCCAGGAAGTTTTCTTGGGTATGGAGAATGCAAGAAATATTTCAAACGATTTGGACACCCTACACACGAAATGACCCATGTTGCTATTAATGGACCACTGCCTGATTTTGATTTAACCGGATTCGCTTGTGTGGTATCATTTGAAATGGCTGAAGGACTTCATCCGTGTAGTTATCTTTGGATTGGTAAACACATGTCTGAAAAACACTGGATGCCAATAGTGTTATTACGGTATATGCTTGATTGTAAGATGTTAAAATCATTAATTGTCAGTGAAGCAATTATATCCTATCAAGCACAGAAATCAGTCTGGTTACCACAACCTGATCTAGAAAAAATAATTAGCGAAGAGCGAAAACTGTTTCCTGATTTTAATGAACAACAAATCATGGATTGGTCCAGACAGTTATTTGAAATCAGAAACAATGAAGCAAAAAATCTTGGACGAAGAATAATCGGTAAATTCACTCAAGGTGGCAAAGATGACAATACGAGATATTCTTCACGATTGATTATAGACAACGCTGAATACGATTTTGTAATGGCGGATTTAACGAATAAAGGCCTATATGTCAATCGTAAGGACGCATTTATGTCCGATGGAACCAAATTGGGTACAATTGTTACTTACAATGATGGATACAATCCGCAGTACACACATTTGAGAGCTTCTATGCTCGGTTATGCTTCTATTAATCAGTTTTCGATGATCAATAAATTTCCTAACACCGCAGTTAGAGTTGCCACTGACTCATTTTACATAAACAGCAAAATGGTTGATTTTAAGGCTACTGGCAACGAGAATTGGGGATCATGGAGAATTAAGAAAGAAATGATTCATGATTATATTCCATCAGCAGATGTTACCATTGAAAATAATTACTTAGAAAGCAATCAGTGTTCAGAATTTTCTAGTGCACCACCGATTTCTGATCCAATCTGTAGATATAAAACAGTTTATTTAAACGGTTGTGGTGGGTCAGGAAAAACAACCCGGGCAATTCAGTTATTTCGTAGAAACGCTAGCGTTTCTAACATGATTGTGCTAACACCGACTCACAGACTTGCAAGAGAAATGATACAGAGAGGGGTAAATGCCTGTACCTATCATAGTTTTTTCCGATGGAAAGGAGATAAATGGACTCCTGAGCGCATGGGAGAGAAATTTATTCCTGAAATTATCATTTGGGATGAAATAGACACAGTGCCATTAGATGTATTAAAAATATTTCTTGAGTGGTTGTTATTAAAAAATACAAAAGTCGTCATGTGCGGTGATCACGGCCAACCACCACCATTTGTCGGTGCTTCCCCACATGAATGGCTAAAGGGTTTTGTAGACTATTATGAAGAAATTGATACCGATCATAGATCACTTGATAATGAATTAAAAGAATTTAAGAAATTAATTAGATTACAACCGGATAGAATCCAATGTGAAATAGCCCGTGAAATAATTTCGGAAACTCCAATGAATGATTTCTGGGAAATGTGGAGACCAAATTATTTGATCATTGCAAGTAGAAAAATAGTCAGAGACACACTTCAGATGAAATTATTTGAATTGCATAAACAAAAATTTGCAACACTTCCAGTGCCCCTCTGTTATAGGCCATCGGATACACGAAAACAGAACATTGAAGTTGATATTCCAGGACAGAGTGAAAAGCAGATTCTCGTATTAAATGATATTGTGCTGGTTGATATCAATGTCGTTGAAGATGCATTGCGTGCTAATAAATCCCCATGGACGTTAGGATACGCAGCAACAATACACTCTTCACAAGGATTGACTATATCAAATACAATTGTTTGGATGGTAGATAATCGCATAGAATGGTCGAATTTAGTCTATCTTTCAGTATCTAGAGTACGAAAAATAAATCAACTTCGAAGAATTGTCCTGGATGATGAAATCATTGGTGATGATAATGACACCACAATAGATGATATTATTGATAAAAAACTCTCCGGTTACAAACAACAGGACAAAAAAAAAAACGAGAATTTGACATTGATGCTGAATTAATAATCACTTTGAAGCAACAACAGAATAATCACTGCGCAAGTTGCAATTGTATAATGCGCTGGCAGTATTCGGATAAGCATCCTCGCCAATTTACCGTTGACAGAAAAAATAATAGTCTCGGTCATGTCAGAAACAATGTGATGTTGACTTGTCTTGAGTGCAATAGACGCAAGGGTGCTAGTTAAGCCCATGCGGTGGTAATTGAGTATCCTCAGGTATCACTTGTAATTGTTGTCTAGTAAACCCCCGCTGAGTGGCAGTTGAATCCAGTTTATAGACTGGAGGTCTACCCGTAGATCGTGTTATACTAGATATCTTATGTGTAGTAACACTCCAAATAGGATCAGTAGCTCTTTTTCTACCCCCTTCAAGCTCTCCTGGTTCATATAAATACCTCACAATGACATTACTACCAAGAATTGGTTCGGAAACGCTAGAATCTTTTTGTGGTTTTTCAGGTATTGATTTCTTTTTAATCGCATTGATAGGTTTCATGTTGATGGTTCTAGTAATCTCGTTATTCAGTGCAGTAATCACAGCTGGTAACCTTTTAACCCATTCACGGGATCTTTTTTCTTGGATGAATTCTTTTGCGTATTGATATCCAAATAACCGCTCAGCAAGGGTTTTATTAAACCGTTCTACAATTGCCTGATCACGATGCAGTGCAGTATGCCCTCGTCGTATGGTGACATTATGATGTTTCATTGTAGATAACACTGCACCCTGAAATTCCTTGCCAGGATCAACCTGCAATAGATTTGGCCAGTGCAGAGAACCTCGTCGATAAATCCTTTCAAATGCAGAAGCTACTTCAGTGGCCGATTTTGTTTTTAACGGTTCTGCTTCTTTGTATCGACTTGCAATATCAACTACAGTTAATGCGTATTTGTAACCGTGGTCATGTGGCAGAAATAATAGATCAGCCTGATGAACTTCATTAGGTACAGTCACATCAAAATGCGAGACATTAATTTGTTTAGGCGGTGGTAGATAAATTTGCCATAGTGCCTGTTTGGATAACCAATGAGCCGCAGTGGTTTTTTTCACTTTTGCGGCGCTAGCGAGTTTATGGATTGCAGCGCTACCCCTCCAGTATCCTCTTGGGGAGTAAAAATAGATTCCATGTTGTTATTAATTACCAGCACCTAACATCAATTTACTTTTCATTGCCGATTTGATCAAAAATGAAGCCAATTTTTCTTTGAAGGATTTATCAGGAATGGCATTCAACGCATGAATTAATTTCACATCTGCTAGATGCCTGTGTTGCAAATTGCTGCTTTTATAAGCGACATCATGAAGGTGACACGCCTTATCAATGGCGTTTATTGGTTCTTCACCGGGGTTGGGTTGATTTTGATTATTGAGTCTGATATCAAGTCTTGTTCCCGGTCCACAGTAACTATACCCTGGAAGGTGTTTTTCTCCGGGGTATTTTGCCCATGGAGTTCCAGGGAGTTTTGCTAACTTGGCAGCGATATCACCTCCTCGTTTTTTTTTAAAGGTTCCTTGGGTTTAGAAACAAATCTAAATTTCTTTGTACTACATTGTACGCATTTACCAGAAAGCGCTGATCGGTTATTTTTAGTTGTAATCGTCGTCAAGTCATCTGTGCCAGTACGCGCCTTACACTTCACACAATATAGATCCATAATTTATGTATAGAGATATGAATATAATTGATTTTTCAGCGACTAAAACAAGAGAACCAGTGAAGCATCATGCAGCGCTACCAAACTCTATCCGCGCAATTATAATCGGGCCATCTGGATCCGGTAAAACGCAATTGTTGCTCAATTTAATAATGAGATGGATGAAGTGGGATAAGTTGTATTTAATTGCCCCTAGCGTAGACGACCAAAAATGCTATGAAGTGCTAAAAGATTTTAATGAAAACTCTTCAGAGATTGCTGGTGAGGATGTTATTGAATTTATAACCGATATTGACGAGGCACCATCAGTAGAAGATCTTGATGGAAGTATTAACAACATGGTAGTATACGACGATGTAATGTTAGATAAACAAAAAAATCCTGCTAGATTATTTTCCAGAGGCAGGCACAAAAACACGGATGTGATCTATGTCACTCAACGCTACACACAAATACCAAAAGTGATTCGCGATAATTGTAATGTGTTGTGTGTGTTTAATGGAGTTGATACACATACGCTACGAAATATTTGGCAGACATGGTGCTCCGATATGGACTTCAATCAATTTAGAAATTTCTTTAGTCATGCTCAGTCTGCCCCACACGGATTTGTAACAATAAATTTACATGACCCTCGGACACGATATCGTATCGGACTGGATCAAATATTCGGTTGAGAGGGTGAGTGACAACGACGTTGTAATCTCTTGAAAAGTTTTTGATTTCATTGATTTTTCATTATTATTTTTGCCTGATTTCATTGATTTTTTTTTGCCTGATTTCATTGATTTTTTTGCCTGATGTCATTGGTTTCATTGTTTTTAAGCGTGATTTCAGTGAAAACTTGTCTAAAAATGTTGTCCGGCTCACCCTCTCTGCTGCTCGGAGAGTTTCGACGACAAAAAATTACTAACAAACTGTTTTACAATTCCATCGGTTGCAGCTCATTTTGCGAGAAAGAGAAACACATGGAAACCAACAAGAACTGAATTTCTATCAGATGTCAAATTAAGCTGCATCGAATACAACCACGGCGCATTATGGAATACAAAATACGACCGTGAAAGTATTATTTCAGTTGATATAGTCGCGTGTTATCCGGCGAGTTTTCTCGGGTATGGAGAATGAGCTGAATACTTCAAGCGATTTGGACATCCCACACACGAGATCGCCCGTGTTGCGATTAATGGGCCACTGCCTGACTTTGATTTAACCGGATCCGCTCGTGTGTTATCATTTGAATTGGCTACAGGACTTCATCCGTGCTGTTATGTTTGGATTGGTAGACATATATCTGAAAAAACACTGGATACCAATAGTACTGTTACGATATATGATTGATTCTAAAATGCTGATATCGCTGATTGTCAGTGAAGCGATTATATCATAACACGTAGACTGATGTTTAGTTACCACAATCCGATAGTCCAGATAGTATAATCAGCAAACAACGAAAACAGTTTCCCGATCTTGACGAAGAAAATATCGTGATATGGTCCAGACAGCTATTTGAAATCAGAAACAAAGAAGCAAAGGATCTCGGTAGAAGAATAATTGGTAAATTTACTCAAGGTGGAAAATATGACAATAAACGATATTCTTCACGGTTGATTATAGATAG
The DNA here is from genome assembly GCA_030141615.1 of Unio pictorum. Taxonomy (NCBI): domain Eukaryota; kingdom Metazoa; phylum Mollusca; class Bivalvia; order Unionida; family Unionidae; genus Unio; species Unio pictorum. The sequence goes on from JARLTB010000061.1 coordinate 490,595, forward strand.
CGTTGAGTACGATTTTATTATCGCGGATATAACATCTAAGGGTATATACGTAGATCGTAAAGACGCGTTCTTGTCCGATGGAACCAAATTGGGTACAATTGTTACTTACGCAGACGGAGAAAATCTTCAGTATACCAATAAGTTATTGCTGAATTGAAATATGATATGATGAAATTAGAACAACAATGAATTGTTGACAGTACAAAACGAGTTATGTAGATGGGGGTGAGGGTCAAACCCACAACAAAAGATGGCATTTCTTGAATTCTTATCTCTGTGCTTAACTCCATTCCTGAAATATATTAGCAATTGTTAATGAATAAATAATTTTAAAAAAAGGTCTAATATAACACTTTATCGTTTTGAAAATGGTAACACATAATAATTATATTTTTCAAGATGAATTACATATCGACATCTCGGGTTCAAACGTTTGTCACAGAGCCACACACCTGTTGTTATTCTCATAATAAAAGACACGTGTTAATTAGAGTGGTATAACATTGAATTGATATTGCCCTTTACAAGCGGGTGTTAACCCAAATATCGAAAATGTATCCACTCAAAATTATGACACTAACAATGTATGATAAAATTGGAAAATAAGAAGCGGCTATTAAAATATTTATCTTCATATAACTTCCATCATATTACGATTGGAGCCTAATAATTACATTTATGTTATAATATATAGATCGATGGATCGATAGATACACAGAATGATCAGTCATATTCTTGGTCCATCCCATTCCAATGTATTTTAACTCCAAAGTCTAGAATATGGTGTGGTCTTTCCTCTAGTAAAAATCTAAATAAGTACTAAATAAACGAAATATGTTTTAACTAACAGCATGTACATTCTACGGAGCCCGTGAAGGGACACACTTCACATATTTTGTAATCCGAGATCTCGATTTACTAATCCAAGATCACGGTTTACTAATTCGAGATCTCGGTTTACTAATCCGAGATCTCGATTAACTAATCCGAGATCTCGATTTGCTAATCGAGATCTCGGATTAGTAAATCGAGATCTCGGATTACAAAATATGTGAAGTGTGTCCCTTCACGGGCTCAGTATCATTATATTTTTAATGTCGTATATAAAAAATGTCCTGGTATTCAGATTTTCCTGCGCTTGTTTTTGCAGATTTTCCTGCGCTTGTTTTTGCTGTCAATAGAACGCATTGTGTTTGCTGTCAATAGAACGCATTGTGTTTGCTGTCAATATAACGTACTGTGCTTGCTGACTATAGAACGTGTTGTTTTTGCTGCCAATAGAACGCGTTGTGTTTGCTGTCAATAGAACGCATTGTGTTTGCTGTAAAAAAAACACATTGTTTTTCTTTTCAATAGAACGCATTCTGAATTGTTGCTTGCAAACGTAGATTTTTTTAAATAATAATACAAAATATTTGCTATGAATGAGTTATGAACGAAAACACTGCAGGTTAGAAACATATTTTGGTCAAGTAAATTCACCTGATATGTCATTGCACTTTTTCCATTTTTATCTTGATGACACTGTTAATATCCATCCCGTCCACCCCCATCCCCATTTCTGTGTTTCTAATTGTTCCTTATTTATTATTTAATCGAAATTTCGGACACGTTAAATCACCTCTATCGTCTTTAAATGTGCCCTGACCTGATCTTCTTTATCGTGGGTAGCAAGAACAAAGAGAGCTCTGCAGCAAAGGTGGGTACGACATGTATCATCATGTAGCACAATATTTACCCATGGATTAAGGGATGTTGTCAAAAGTAATATATCCTACACATTACAAAACTACACTTTAATTCATTATTGCACATTGTAATTGAATACATCATTTAATGTAGACTTTATGCAAGTTATATTCTTCTTAAAACTCGAAAATTAACCTTCATCCATAATTATAGAAAATAACTTTTATTGAAAGTCAACCCCCATATCTCCTAACTCTTTAAACCATTGCCAACGTAACACTTAATTTCCGTTATTAACTAAAACTTCCTAGTTTTATCATTCATATATAAATATAATACTTAAGAACACGTGTATACAAAGTTTAAATAGGTTTGTCAACTGAGCACATGCCTGTAAGCATACCCTTCTACACGACTTTTTCTGAATATAAATGCCGTTAGTAGGAAATAGGGAAATAAAGAAATTTCAAATTATCACATTCAATCACTTTCTGTTCTATATTTTACAAATGTTATCAACCGGTGAACAAAAGAATTCATATTTAAGATTAACACATAAGATAAAAGTGTGTATTTGAATCCTACAAGCTCCTTTTATAAATACTTTATATCCGGATGTCGAGCATTTTTTTTGACAGCACAAATGTAAGATACGAGACAGCAATTAATTCCAGTTGTGTCTTTGTTTATATTTATTCCACCCAGATATTGCGTGATTGTTCCTTATGATATAAACTTAGAACACTTAAGTCTTGTTGACCAACCATTATTTAAATATTTACCCGGGATTTAATTTGGGATTAGTGGTCAAAATCTAGAATGTTACATCCTCTGCTTTGTATCTCTAAGCTTACCTGTATTCATCATATAGGCAGAATAGACATTGTTTATAAAATGAAAAGTGACATACTGGTGTAACTTTTAGAATTTGTTGGGTTTTTAAAATAAAAATGATAGCTCAGAATAATTATTATTATTTTGTTTTCAGTCTCTCGATACACATACACCATTTATGGTATCTTGCCTGTCATAGAAAAGAGCGTGTTTTTTTTAGTGGAATAATATTGGACTTACACTTGCGTTTACAAGGTAGTTGCTGAAAATAAGTTCATCCGAAATCATGACAACAATGGCACGATGAAATTGTAAAGAAAACATCCATTGCATTCAAATTGCCCTGAAATGATGTGTACTGTCAATGTAATACATTGTGAAATATTATAAAACTTGATTTGCAAATATAGTTAAATAGATTTAAAAATAAAAGCGAATGAATGAATAAATAAATAAATAAATTAATTAATTAATTAATTAATTAATTAGAGAAGACCACGGAATACCTTAATCTGATAAATACATATGACATGCCAGCTCATTTTCATTATTTATCTTTTTCTCAAGCACTTTCTAACCTGTTCCTTATTTATTTTCAAACAGTAATTCAGGACACATTGTATCGTGTCTCTGGTATTTCAAGGTGTTCTGACCTGACCCTTTTATAGCATGGGTAAATAGATCGAGGAAGTTCTCTACAGCAAACTGGCCACAAGCTGCGTCAAATTGTAGCTTCCCTGTGCATTAAGGGGTGTTGTCAATATCAATGTATCCATTATACGTACAAATAACATTTTAATTCTGTATTTCATATTATATTTGATTGTGTCGACTAATATATAATATTAATAACATATGTTATTTTTCCAAACTCCAACGTAAGTTAGACACCATGATTGTATAGATGCCTTTTAATTGGTAGTCAACCACCATCATACCTCATCTGAATCGATTTCTTACCGTATTTGCTACCGTTTAACACGCGTCAAATAAAAACAATATATATATATATATATATATATATATATATATATATATATATATATATATATATATATATATACATCTTTCCCGTTACATAATGCTCATGTAGTACACACATCAAACAGAGAACAATACAGATACCGTTGCATAATGCTCATGTATAACACGCGTCCAACAGAGGACAAAATAGATATATCTATGACATAATATAATGTATTTGGGAGCTAAGGGTATAGGCTATTTATGTTACTTTATGCAAGTGAGCAGCATAGTTTCTGATCTGCCTGCACTTGATGCGACGGGAATATCGTGTCCATGTTGTTATTAAATGGTGCAAGTTATCAAAAAGTTAAGATGGTGCATTTATAAATTAATTTCAGTCGTTTGTTTCTCTTTTACCCTAAAGTTTTAATTTGTATATGATATATTCTTCTTTATTTTCATTTTTAATTAATAAAAAAAAATGTAAATATTTGATCTTCATACAAAACATTTTTTGAACGGGTTTCCGGAACAACGTCATTCATCATACTGGTATTATTTTCCAATGCAAAAGCTTGCTTGCATGGTCGTCAATCATCACTGTTCTCTGTGATCTATCGCAGTGTGTGTGTCTGTGTGCGTATGTGTGCGTGTGCATTAACCAAGTGGATTGTACAAGAAACACAAATCGGTTTGTATGTGATTAGGTACCATCTGCAACATGACCACACCCAACTGGAGATATTTCTATATTCAGTCATGATATCATGTACATACTGTATTTTGACCTACATTTCTGGTGATCGATATTATGCAATGATGTTTTGCTACATTTATTTGTCAAGTAAAACATGCAATCATTGGGCGTGGTTGTACAGGCAGAACATAATGAAATCTAAATCGATAGCACTGACTCTGTATCCTTGAACACAAACCAACAGGGAAATCTCCACTTATGGAACATGTCAATTTATCTGTTTATTACAGTCAATATTCATCAGATATGACATTGAAGATAAAGCTGGAGACGTATTGTATTATATTTATGTCACTTATTTATAGCAAATGATATTAAAATGTTAAATATTACCTTGATTATATATCTGTATAATCTAAGCCGATTTAACACGAACATGCTTGGCTTCAGTTAGTGTTTCCTCTACAAAGCCTTATTGTTATCTACTTGTTTAGGTTTGTTCCTTACTAAGGAAGAGGAAGGTGGCCGGTATGGTTTTTTTGTGTGTATACCTGTAAATCTTTCTCTTACTAAGCCTCTTGTTCACAATATCTTTAATGAGTTTCCTATTAAGCTTTATGTCCTTTTTATCTTGACTTTTTTTCTTACTCAGCATAGAGTTCAATTTAGCTTTACTTATTCAGTGTGCAATTTACCTTTAAGTATTGCTGTACAATGTACATCTGCTTATGTTCCTTACTAAGCATAGTGTCCAATTTATTTTCATCTTCAGTCTCTTGACCTAGTGAGATCGCTGAGGCATTGTGCTGCTGAACATCTGACCAGTTACCTCCACTTGTCTCGTTCATGTGCCAATGCCTGTGTCTCCGCAAAATTTTTCCTGATCCATTCTGTGATGTTGTCATTCCACTTTTGTTTCTGTCTACCGCCTGCAGTACTTTTGTGGATAGATTGTTGGCTCTAGTGACATGGACATACCATTTCAGCTTTATCTTTTTGAGAGTAGTGGGGAGGTCTTCATAATGGCTCACATTGTGCTTGGTAGTGTTACGCACTTCTTCATTTGTGATGTGGTCCATGTAAGAGATACCAAGGATGGTTCTGTAGCATCTCATTTCAATTGCCTGGATTCTTCGTTGTAATTCTGCTGTCAGGGTCCAGGCATCACATGGATACAGAAAGACTGAGATGACTAGTGCTCTCAAATGTCTGATTTTAGTTTTCAGAAAGATATTATTGTCTCTCCAGATGGTCTTAGCTTTGGCATAATTGCATTGTTTTTGCTGCTCGTGACAAAATGTCTGCTCTTGATCCCTCTTCTGTGATTATGGAACCAAGATAGTTGAACTGGTTCACTGTTTCCTGTTCCTGTCCTCTGACTTTAATATTAGTTGAGATTTGTTTGCAACTATTTGTCATCAGCTTTGTCTTCTCGGCACTTATCTCATGTCAAATCTGGAAGATGTTTCATCCAGGTTCTTCACTAAGGTGGCAATTTCATCTTCACTGCCTGCCAGCCCATCAATGTCGTCTGCAAAGCGTAGGTTTGTGATGTTACGCCTCCAATGCTGACTGTCCCACATTGGTTTTCCAGGGCTTCGCTCATGATGCACTCTAAATTGATGTTGAAAAGCGTGGGTGATAGGAGACAGCCTTGCCGTACTCCAACTCTTGTCTTAAACCAGTCCCCACAGAACTTTGAGAAGTTCCTGCACTGGTAGCCTTGGAGTACAGCTGCTTGATGGTATTGGTCAACGTTTGACCCATGTTATACTTCTTCATTGTGGCCCACAATGCCTCATGCCACTTTCTGTGAACACACGATATATATATTGTTGCTGTTGTGAGTACGTTTCACACAAAACCTTAAGATTGAATATTTGTTCTGTTGTGCTTCTTCCACTAAGGAACGCTGCCTGTTGTTCAGCAATTATGTCTTCTGCGTGTGTGTGCAGTCTGTTTAAGATGATTTTCAGCATCACTTTACTAGCATGACTGATACAACTGATAGTTCTGTAATTTTTAAACAGCTGGAGATTGCCTTTTTTGGGGAGAGTTATTATCAGTGACTGTATCCACTGTGTTGGCCATTCGCCTGTCTGCCAGATCTCGTTGCAGATTTTTGTTAGCAGCTCTATCACTGATTCCCCACCATTCTTGATAAGTTCAGCTGGCATGTTGTCTACTCCAGCTGCCTTCCCATTCTTCAGTGCTCTTATTGCTTACTCCACCTCCTCTTTGAGAATGGGAAAATCATCATAATTTGTGGAGTTTGAAACTTCAAGCATCTCTGGGTCTCTTGTTGACGAATGGTTGTAGAGTTCTTTACAATACTCAGTACATCTTTCTGCAATGTCACTTGCTTCTGTAAGGCATTTTCCATTTTTGTCTTGAATGGTACTGACTCTTGGTTGCTTCTGTCTGGTGAAGTCTTTCACAATTTGGAATGTCTTTTTGCTGTTATTCGTAATCATACTGATCTCTATTTTTGTGCGTCTATGTCCAATCGAATGTTCGTTTGCTTTCTTCATGTTTTTTCTTCTGATATTCGTGTTTATTTCTCCAAACTCCACTGCCCCTGTTGTGTGTATGGTGTTTTGGAAGTGTCTTCGGGCATCACACCGATTCAGAATCTCTTCTATAACCCAGGTTTGCATCTTTGGGCGAAGGAGACCAATGATGTCCTTGACATCTGTCATCACTGTGTTTAAAGTGTCTGTCAGCACTTTCACATCAACATCCATCACAAGGAGTGGAGCAAAGTTTCCTACAATTGTGGCTTGGAATGACTTGCAGATGTTAGGGCCCTTCATTTGTTCAAGGTTGAATTTGAGCCTGATTTTCTTTGGCTTGTTAATTTTATTCAACCTCACTCGGACGTTCATAATGACGAGGTTGTGATAACTCCCAACATCAGCACCTGGGAATGTTCTTGTTTTTGCTCTATTGACGCCAGATAAGTGCCGGTTTTGAACCAGAACATTGTCTATTGGGTTATGATGGGTTCCATTTGGTGCGTGCCATGTCCAGCATCGCGACGTTTTATGTTGGCCCAGGGTGTTGGCTAAAACCAATGTGTTGTAGCTTGCGAACTCGAGCAGCCGTCTCCCCTCTTTCATTGGTAGGCTCATTGGAAGAAGGTCCACAATGATCATTTCAGTCTTTTAGAACATCTTTGCCAACTTTTGCATTCCAGTCTCCTTGGATAATGAGGATATCTTTTTACCTAGCATGTTTATTATACCTTGGAGTTTGTTGTAAAACTCCTCTAATTCCTCGTCATCATGATCAGTAGTTGGAGCATAGACTTGGATAATTGTGATGTTAAAGGAAGATGCTTTCAGACAAATGGAAATGATTATGCTAGATATGGGGCGACATTCAAGCACAGATCCCTTAATGGCTTTGTTTACAAGGAAGCCTACTCCATTTCTGGACTTGTCCAACTCTCCAATATAGTATATTATATGCCCATCTTCAGTTCCAATTTACCTTTATTTAGGTTCCTTGGTAAGCATAGTGTTCTGAAAAATCTGATCTTAACTAAGTCTGGCCATCCAGATATTTAGGTCTCTTCCTTACCAAGTATTGTGTTCAATGTATGTTCATTATGTTCAAAGTGTCTCTAGAACTGTTACATACTCAGCCGGTGTTCATTATGTATTGATGTATGTTCTTTATGTTCAGCATGTCCCTAGAAATGTTTCATACTCAACGGGTGTTCATTATGTCTTGATGTATGTTCCTTTTGATCAACATGTCTCTAGAAATGTTTCATACTCAGAGGGTGTTCTTTATGTCTTGATGTATGTTCTTTATGTTCAACCTGTCTCAATAAATGTTTCATACTCAGCGGGTGCTCATTATGTCTTGATATATGTTTACTGCTGAGCTTAGTGTAGACTATGTAGTTAGATATATGTCTTGATAAGGGTTTAGCTTCTCGCTTACCAAGCCTTTCAAAGGTATTGTTTAGCTTGTCCTTTACTAAACCTTGCTAATGGTAGTGTTCAGAATGTCCTTTACTAAGCCTTGCTAACGGTAGTGTTTAGCTTGTCTGTTACTACGCCTTGCTAAGGGTAGTGTTTAGCTTTTTTGTTACTTCGCCTTGCTAAGGGTAGTGTTTAGCTTGTATGTTACTACCACTTTCTAAGGGTAGTGCTTAGCTTGACCTTTACTAAGCCTTGCTAACTGTAGTGTTTATCTTGCATATTACTAAGCCTAGCTAAGGGTAGTGTTTAGTTTTTCCTTTCCAAATCCTTGTTAAGAGTAGTGTTAACTTGTCTGTTATTAAGCCTTGATATGGGTAGTGTTTAGCTTTTCTCTCATAAGCCTTAATAAAGGTAGTGTTAACTTGTCTGTTACGGAGCCTTGCTATGGGTAGTGTTTTGCTTGTCTTTACTAAGCCGTGCTAAACGTATTGTTACCTTGTCTGTTACTGAGCCTTGCTATCGGTAGTATTTAGCTTGTCTTTACTAAGCCGTGCTAAGGGCAGTGTTAGTTATCTTGTCTGTTGCTAAACCTTGCTAAGGGTAGTGTTTACTTGTCTGTTACTAATCCTTGCTATGGGTCGTGTTTATTTTGTGTTTACTAAGCCGTGCTAAGGGTAGAGTTAACTTGTCTGTTACTAATATTTGCTATGGGTATTGGTTAGCTTGTCTTTACTAAGCATTGCAAAGGGTATTGTTAACTTGTCTGTTACTAAGCCTTGCTATGAGTATTGTTTACCTTGTCTTTACTAAGCATTGCTAAGGGTATTGTTAACTTGTCTGTTACCTTGCCTTGCTAGTTGTAGTGTTTAGCTTGTCTTTACTAAGCATTGCTAAGGGTAGTGTTAACTTGTCTGTTACTAAGCCTTGCTGATGGTATTGTTTAGTTTGTCTTTACTAAGCATTGCTAAGGGTAGTGTTAACTTGTCTGTTACTGAACCTAGTTAAGGGAAGTGATAACTTATTTGTTACTAAGCCTTTCTAAGGTAAGTGTTTAGCTTGTCTGTACTACGCCTTGCTAAGGGAAGAGTTAACTTGTCCTTTATTAAACCTTGCTAAGGGTAGGGTTTAGCTTGTCTTTACTAAGCGTTGCTAATGGTAGTGTTTATATTGTCCTTTACTACTCCTTGCTAAGGGTAGTGTTTAGCTTTTCTTTACTAAGCCTTGCTAAGGGTAGTGTTTAGCTTGTTTTTACTAATCCTTGCTAAGGGTAGTGTTTAGCTTGTCTGTAATATAACTTGCTAAGGGTAGTGTTTAGCCTGTCCTGTACTAAGCCTTGCTAAGGGTTGTGTTTAGCTTGACTTTCCTAAGGCTTGCTAAGGGTAGTGTTTAGCTGGTCCTTTCCTAAGCCTTGCTAAGGGTAGTGTTTAGCTTGCATGTTACTAAGCCTAGCTAAGGGTAGTATTTAGTTTGTCCTTTCCAAATCCTTGTTAAGAGTAGTGTTAACTTGTCTGTTACTAAGCCTTGCTATGGGTAGTTTTTAGCTTGTCAGTTACTACGCCTTGCTAAGGGTAGTGTTTGATTTTCTGTTACTAATACTTACTAAGGATAGTGCTTAGCTTGTCCTTTACTAAGCCTTGGTAAGTGTAGTGTTTAGATTGTCTTTACTAATCCGTGCTAAGGGTATTGTGAACTTGTCTGTTACTAAGCTTTGCTAATGGCAGTGTTTAGCTTGTCTTTACTAAGCATTGCTAAGGGTATTGTTAACTTGTCTGTTACTAAGACTTGCTAAGCGTAGTGTTTAGTTTGTCTTTACTACGCATTTCTAATTGTATTGTTAACTGGTCTGTTGCTAAGCATTGCTAAGGGTAGTGTTTACTTGTCTGTTAATGAACCTTGTTAAGGGTAGTGATAATGTTTTAGTTACTAAGCCTTTCTAAGGTAAGTGTTTAGCTTGTCTGTACTACGCCTTGCTAAGGGAAGTGTTAACTTGTCCTTTATTAAACCTTGCTAAGGGTAGTGTTTACTTGTCTGTTACTAAGCCTTGCTAAGGGTAGTGTTTAACTTGTCCGTTACTAGGCCTTGTGTTCAACTGGTCACTGTGCCGATTCCTTAATAAGCCCAATGTGAAGGTCGTCGGCTCCATGTTTGTCAAGTGCCATATTTTTTGGCAGTGAAATTTATTAATTAATTCGTAGCCTAGCCGACAATTAACTGTCTTGGAGTAGAGTTTGGACAAAAGAATGTTTATTTAACGGGGTCACGCTGTTAGAACTGTTGATAGTGCAAACGGACTGAGTGTCTGACACGCTTAAAGTAGGTGATTCCTCACGTAGAGCTGTCAGAGTGATTGGAAACAAATGATTAGGTGATATTTCGACCCTAAGTGGCATTTTTGGCATCATGATAGACTGTTTTCAAAAGGTCCGTAGGAATAGCATTTATTCCGATTGGTCAAATGTATAGGGAAGGGGGTGTGTCCAACCCCAGAATCGGGGAAATATATACTACGTATCAAACGAGGTTAGTCAGTCGAAAAATTTCTCTGCAAGAGAGAACTGCTACTATGACTCCGAGGGTTCGTTGCAAGAACGACTTCGTAAAATTGTGGTTCCAGGGAACTGAATGTGGAACGATTGTAAGACGCCAAAAACACAAGGTGTCTAACTCAAATTCACCTTTATCATGATGTAATGTATATTATGTTTTTCTTTGTCAAAGATGCATATTGTATCGATACTATGATACAAATAGTTCATTATTACTTTGATTTAATAACGTACTTTGATATGATGTTTCTTTGTTACAGATGCATGATGTGTTCATATTTTTGTATGCATAGTCGGTTTTACAGTGATTTAATAATGTATTTTTGAATTCTGAATTAGCATTTTTTACCTTATATACTTAGGTAGGTGAATGGGTGGTGTAGAAAACTCGCCGTGTACATTTATGATTGGAAAGTGTTACATTAATTTGAATTTATAATATTAGTGAATATGGATTGTGTGTTATGATATATTGCCTCACTTTACGTAATGATTTACGGGAATATATGACTTTCCCAATTTCTGACGTCGATAATTAGCAGTATAGCTCTATTGATCTGAAGACTTGTGTAGTATTTGTTGGCCGTATAAATGATAACACTGATAGTAAGATCTGATTGTTCGAACCTGAAGACGGACGGACAATCTCAACTCATAAAGTAACGAGATACTTAGGGTGTTTTACCCTTTTCTTTTATAAGGAAAATAGTTTGTTTTGGAAAGAGTGAAAATCAGCGAGGAGTCAAAGAAAAAGAGGGAAAAGAAGTCAGAAGTTAGAGTGTGGAATTCCCGTTCAATCAAAGGGCAAGCTGAAGTCGGACGCACGCAGAAAAAAAAAGAAAAAACCAGTCAACGAACAAGGTCATTGTGAATCACCCAACAGTCCAATGTTAATGAACATTCGATTCCATGATGAAAGTACTATCAGTCATTAACGGTTAAATTCATCTATTTTATTAGCGTTCTGAATTTTAATTAACGTATCTGCTATCTTAAAGCTTCGGGTTTTGAATTACTTCTGAACGAAAAATCGTCAGAAGGAAAGAACATTGTAATTTATTGTGTCATTCTTCTCTTAATTGTATTGTAATTAAATTCATATTTTATCTTTACGAGGGCTCGTGTGTTGTCTTTGTTCAAGGTACCATCTCAGATTACCATATTCATTAACCGGGCAGATTACACCGTTGAGGTCATTCCTTTAGATAACGAGAAGTAGCGGGAGGCAGTTCGAGTGTTGTTATTCCAAGTTGCGCAATACCTCTGACCAGGGCTTGTGCGATATTGTACTAATAACTCTTGATAGCCAACAGCACCTTACAAGGTTTATTATTGCATGTATTCCTGGTTACATTAACCTTTTTTTTTGTTAAAAACAAAGAATAACTATGCCATACAGAGGCACGATGGCTTTATCTCAGCTATATTGGTCTTTGTTTTACAAAGACATACAAAATCGCTAACTTGCTATTGCAACCTAGTGGTATGTCATTTTATTTATTTCTGTTCAAAAATGTTTTGTCTGTTTTGACCAACTAAAATATTAATTTGCCACGAGTCATCCATCCATTTAGTTCTTGTTCTATGCGGAACAACCTGTATTATTATGACCCTTGGTTAGCGGAGATGGAGCAATTAGTGTCCACATTAAACAAAGCAATTATGGATTGTTTTACAGGTATACCGACGTCGACTTAAGTTCCATTTGAAAAAGGCCTTTCATTTTGACCACGATGCGCATGATGACGATAGCCGACAACATTTGTGACGATAGCTTGTCATTCCTACAACTTGATAATTTGTATACAAGTGAAGTCGTGGACGAGCGTATTGAACGATTTAAGATAAACTATGTTCATGGACTTTAAACTTATAATTCCTGTGATAAGACAATGTCCTGTCAGAACAAAACAAATTCCTGAAGGAGGGAGGTCATGGGTTCATTTATTTTTACTGGAAAAAAGGTAAAGAGGGCAAAACCATGAATGCCATTTTGTGATCAATTTGAATTACATGAATACGTTTTTATTTTAATTGAAGACATCTTGTTTTTTGTTTCCAAATGTGTTTTGCTATTATGCTGAGAGAGAGAGAGAGAGAGAGAGTGAGAGAGAGAGAGAGAGAGAGAGAGAGAGAGAGAGAAAGAGAAAGAGAGATATAGAGAGAGATTAGCTGGAACTCAATGTTTTATGCAAGTAAACATTGAATTTGTTTAAAAATCATCTCTCTCATGATACTGTAGTAAATATAGCTATTATTTACTTCGGATCTTAACGTACATGTCATATTTTGATGCAACATCATCGGTCATTATGAATATTTTATATTTATATTTAGCGGTAGAGGTGGCATCAGTAAAGAAAATAAAAATGTTTAGAAAAGGAAGAACACGTGATACGAATATCAAGTGTTACCCAAGCACGTGTCGGAAATATACAATGGATATATGAAAAGTGCCCACGAAGGCCCGTCATCTTGAGTTCATAGATATATAGAATATGCCCGTAATCATATACTATGGAGGCAGTCATGCTGGAGGGAGTAGGGTGTATGCTAAAGAAGAAGTTTTTCTATGGATTGACATGTCAACTCTACGTGATTTTTATATTGAGTTACTCATCCAGTTTTTATTTATGACCTAATTACACACAAAACCACCATAATAAATTACTACTGAGAGAGAGAGAGAGAGAGAGAGAGAGAGAGAGAGAGAGAGAGAGAGAGAGAGAGAGAGAGAGAGAGATTATTTGTCTCTGATTTTAAACTGAGAGTTATATGTTCTGACGACAAAGTTGGAATTTAATTGTTTTGTGTTAAGTATTTACTACATCAAATGATTTCTTCTGTGACACGATGTGTCAAACAAGATGCCGTTCATTTTATACAAACTGTAACGCAGTCTAGGAAATAGCGATGCAATAACTGGATCAGAAATGAAACTTCCAAATAATGTATTATCCTTTCAATGACATCATTATATATGATTTGTTTTTACAGGATCTTGGTAACTTTTACCATCAATCCTTGATGGACGAACACCTGGATGATTAATTGGATCATATCAGATTATATTACATCTTTACCGGACTTGTTTCTACACGATCCGGACTATCTCATACAGCAGTCATTGATAGCCATGCGATCTTTGTTAACTCTTCTAGCAGTCTTTGATAGAGGACACGATTTGGGTTATCTTTTACATCAGAACTTGATAGACAAGTACCACGGTTACATCACATCTAGGAAAACATGGCGGCATGCAATACCAGTGTAGCCTAATTACGACATTATATTGCGTGAAATATTAGTATTACAACTCCCGTGAACCTTTCCCCAGGCTTACTGTACTCCTGTGTGTCTTGCTATACTTTTTGTTTTTCAGAGGATTAAAAAAGTTTTGTCAGATTATACTTATCATTTCAAGACTAATTTCGGGTAATGAAGATTTTATTTAAAACCTTAAAATAAGTTTGTATATGATTTATATCGTGTTTGGACTATACTTTGAAATTTGAAGCCATGTCATTGTAAAGATAAAACAGTTATGCAAATATCGGTGAAGGAAACGGGTAAAGTTTATATTATTAATTTAATTTAATCAATTTTATTTTGCTTTCTTCAGACCATGGTTACTATTGTTCGCCACACTTCTAGAGGAGTCGATTATCAGATGACAAATATTGTATATATATATATATATATATATATATATATATATATATATACAAAGAGAAAGAGAGCAAAACTTTTATTCCAAAGAGCAAGACTTTTTAATTGTAGCCAGTCTTCAGTAGAGAAAACGTTTTGAAGTCGCACACTGTGGAAACTATACTGAGATATGTATTATCACGGCAAATCGTTTATATTTCCTATCCAAACACTTTATTTGAACAGAATAGCTGCCATGTCTTTTATCGTATATGACATGTTTCCCTCTATGTGATAATTATTAGAACGTTATGTTTTATGTTGTTTAACCTGTAACGTAGTTATGCTCTTCGGTTTCAAGTATTTTGATAATGTCCAGCGACAGTATAAGTAGTAATATGGGACGATCTGGCGACGATGGAAAAGAGCCGTTATGTGTAATGTTAACAGTATCTTGTTAACACAGAGGACATCTCACAGATCTTCTTCTCTTCCTTAAACTTCTCTATAGAGGAGAACTCTCTTTAAACAACCTTGCCTCTCCACATATATCCTTCTCTTCCAAAAGGCTGTATCAGTCATATGAGTGATAGTCCACGATGATCTGACATACATGGGTTAGTCAGTACGAAATAGCATGGTAGAAACAAGAGTAGAAGATTCTACGTTGGTCCATATATTGTGATGAGAAACAGGTGAAACAAATACCGTGAACTGCGATTATTTATAGGGGAAGGTGCGTTACAAAAGGCAGTCACAGTCGTCCAATCGGAAGAGAGCAGTCTGTGACGTCACCTTCCCTATATGGAGGTAATATCGTCTGTGCGCAGTCAATCGATGCGACAGAGTTGTCAATCATGTTGGACACTAAGAAGACGATTAATTGGGGTGAGCCAGAAGTGGAGACAGCAAGTAATGGGACAGCAGAGACTACCAAAGTCAATACAAATCTACATCCATAAGAAGTTGATTTTAACTGGGATATTGTGGATTTTCTAACATCACAATAAGTTGTTCCGGATCCTTCGTTACCTTCTGCTTTTTCGTATGTACACGTCGATGATTTTAAGCAAAGACAAAAACAAGAATTGGAGCCATTTTTACAACAACAGAAAGTAGAAGAACAAGCTTTCCTTATTTAACAGCGGGAATAAGAGGAAGCAAGAAGTAAACACCAGGAAGAAACAGTAGCAGCAACAGAGAAGAAAGAAGACCAAGGACAGAAAGAGAATAGTGAAATGCAAACGGTAACAACGGTACATTTAGATATTTTAGCAGAGTTAAGGAGTCTGAAACAAATGCATCATACTTATTTATCACGACCGAAGAGAAAAAGACCTTCTCGAGCTAAAGAACCCAATCTAACTGTGACTACGTCTGCCATACCACCGTTAGCGATTTCTACCAAATCATTGACAGGAACCATCAGTCCCGAAGTAGGCCTACTTAGTTAACAGGACACAAATTATATCTTCAAATGGAAATGGAAATGGAATACACTCCAGCCCAGTTGACGTACGTTGTGGTGTTAAACAGGGATCTGTTGTTGGACCTGTTCTCTTCATTCTGTATACTCAGCCGCTCTCAAGTGTCATAGATCATCACCCAGTGTCGCACCAATTGTATGCTGACACCCAAATATACAAGTCTAGCCACCCAACTGAAGTTGATGCTACCATCCGTGGAGTAGAGAAGTGCATTTCGGATGTGAAATCATGAATGACATGCAACAAGCTGCAGATGAATGATGATAAAACTGAGGCAATTCTGATAACAACACAAAGACTTTCTCATTCACATCCTTTACCTCAGACAATGAATATCAGCAACACCAACATTAAATTCTCACAGTCAGTATGGATCCTGGGCGTTACTCTAGACATTACTCTCACATTGCACCAACATGTCATGAATATATGTGAGGCTGCATATCTTGAATTGAGACGCATCACTTCCATTCCTAAATATCTTTCAATTGATACCACGAAAATACGTGTGTGTTCATTAGTACTTTCAAGACTAGACTATTGTAAATCAATTCTGTCTGGATCGTCACAATATTTACTCAATAAACTTCAAAATGTTCATAACACAGCTGCACAGATCATCTTTAGAGTACCTTGATACGAACACACCTCACCACTGCTCTGTACCCTACATTGGTTATCAATTCAATACAGAATCAAACACAAAATTTGTTCTCTGTGCTATGTTTCAATGACAGACACCAGTCAAACATACCTATCGAGCCTCACCCATGTGTATACACCAGCTAGATCCTTAGGCTCTTCTTCTGATAATTGTATACTCATTGTTCCCAAGGTGAAACCAAAGTGATATGGACAGCGCTCATTTGCACACCAGGGCCCGCTGACATGGAACGAATGGCCCATTGAAATTAGACACAAAGACACAGTGGTCCCTTTTAAGAGTGCTCTTAAGACTGACCTGATTCGACTGCAGGGAAAAACTTAGTGACCTAATCATGTTTTCAGCATGTTTTTTTATGTTTTCCAATTTCATTGTTTTTGTCATTTGTTGTTCTGTAGTGTATTCATATCATTATTGATGGTGTAAAGCGCTTAGAGCTTCATAAGATTAGGCGCTATACAAAGTCCTCATTATTATTATTATTATTATTATTATATTCCATCTTAAAGTAAATCTTCATGTGCATCTATTGGATTATAGCATATTCCATCTTAAAGTAAATCTTCCTGTGTGATTATTGGATTATAACATTTTCCATCTTAAAGTAAATCTTGCTGTGTCTATTGGATTACAACATTTTCCATCTTAAATTTAACCTTCCTCATAATGAAGAACATGCTATGCATCATTCAAATACAAAATTAATAAATGGGAATCCATGACAACTCATGATTGGAACAGTGTTATAATGAAAGGTATTATAGCAAGGGAAATAATGTACAATTCAGAGTTATATGTGTATCAGTATGTAAAATAGGGAGTACTGTATGATACAAAGTCAGATATGTAACAGTAAGTAAAATAAGGAGTATTTTATAATACAAAGTCATATATGTAACAGTAAGTAAAATAGGGAGTACTGTATAATACAAAGTTATATATGTAACAGTATGTAAAATAGGGAGTACTGTATAATACAAAGTCATATATGTAACAGTAAGTAAAATAGGGAGTACTGTATAATACAAAGCCATATATGTAACAGTATGTAAAATAGGGAGTACTGTATAATACAAAGTCATATATGTAACAGTAAGTAAAATAGGGAGTACTGTATAATACAAAGCCATATATGTAACAGTATGTAAAATAGGGAGTACTGTATAATACAAAGTCATATATGTAACAGTAAGTAAAATAGGGAGTACTGTATAATACAAAGCCATATATGTAACAGTATGTAAAATAGGGAGTACTGTATAATACAAAGTCATATATGTAACAGTAAGTAAAATAGGGAGTACTGTATAATACAAAGTCATATATGTAACAGTAAGTAAAATAGGGAGTACTGTATAATACAAAGTCATATATGTAACAGTATGTAAAATAGGGAGTACTGTATAATACAAAGTCATATGTGTAACAGTAAGTAAAATAGGGAGTACTGTATAACACAAAGTCATATATGTAACAGTAAGTAAAAAAGGGAGTACTGTATAACACAAAGTCATATGTGTATCAGTAAGTAAAATAGGGAATACTGTATAATACAAAGTCATATATGTAACAGTAAGTAAAATAGGGAATACTGTATAATAGAATGTGATATATGTAACAGCAAGAAAAGGATATAAAATCATCACAGGTACAATATGGTTAAACAGATCAAACTCCAGTGTTCAAATGAAATCACATAATGAAATCAGATTAAACTTAAAAATCTGACATTTGATTGGTCAGTGATTTGATGTCAGCCAATCAAACATCAGAAGGTAATGTTAAGTTTTATTTAAATATGATAATCTATTTTTAAGCTTGCTGCCTTTTATTTTCATATTGGCATTGAATAAATATACTGAGTGAAAGAAAATGAATGACATAATTTTATCTAAATCCAGTTTTAAAGATTAATTTCAAATGTTTGTAGCAATGTCTGAGCTAAATTAAGTACTAAACCTCTTCAAATGTATGTATAAAATTTATACTAGCCGAGACATGTAGTTTAACATAATTTTAAAAATAGTGAAATTTTGTCCTTTTTGGTATACAATTCACTGTATTTACTTGTGTGTGTAATACCAATCTTGTGTGTTTGTGTTTGTGTGTGTAATACCAGTCTTGTGTGTTTTTGTTTGTGTGTGGAATATCAATCTTGTGTGTGTGTAATACCAATCTTGTGTGTTTGTGCGTGTGTAATACCAATATTGTGTGTTTGTGTGTGTAATACCAATCTTGTGTGGTCATGTGTGTGTAATACCAATCTTGTGTGTGTGTGTGTGTGTGTGTGTATGTGTAATACCAATATTGTGTGTTTGTGTGTGTGTAATACCAATCTTGTGTGTTTGTGTGTGTGTGGAATCCAATCTTGTGTGTTTGTGCATGTGAAAAATACCAATCTTGTGGTTACACATTATGAAAAATCCAACAATTAAACGTATTTGATTGAAAACAAAAGGATCTCTTTCCCAGACAATATAGCAAGGACAAAAATGGCATTTTGTTTAAAAACAATGAAAATTGATATCACGAGAATCATTCACAGTATAGCCTATTTAGAGGGACAAAATTTGCGAGAGAATTTTGAAAATATGGCAAAGGTTGCACAAAATGCTGTTTCAGCAATATTCTTTCCATTCAACTTTTTCTACTTCTCATCTGCATACTCGGATCACTCGACCGAATTTCCTGCTCTGTAACAGAAATTAAACATGTCAAATAACATTACATACTCAAATCCCTTGACTGGATTTCCTGCTCTGTAACAGAAAATTAAACATGTCCAATAAAAATACATACTCAGATCCGTCGACTGTTTTTCAGCTCTGTAACAGAAAATAAAACATGTCAAATAAAAAGACATACTCAGATCCCTCGACTGTTTTTTCAGCTCTGTTACAGAAAATTAAACATGTCAAATAAAAGACACACTCAAATCCCTCGACTAGTTTTCCTGCTTTGTAACAGAAAATCAAATAAGTCAAATAAAAATACATACTCGAATCCCTCAATTGGTTTTCCTGCTCTGTAACAGAAAATCAAACCAATAAAAAAGAAACGTCCATGGAACAAAGATGCCCCAGCACTGTGTCTGGAAGTAAACAACATATTTTCATTTCTGTGCAATGAATGTATATTTCAATTAGCTATTTATTTATGCCACTGTGACTGAACCTAAATGTAAACATACAGTGCATATGACTGATGGACAGACAGACAGACATATGGACAATGATAACATTATATGCCTTTACCACAGCCATAATGGAGCATAAATATCTAGCCTTAAAACTGATAGTGTCATTGCTTGTGTTCATTTCTGTGACTTTGACCAGTTGTAGATTACTATCATTTGCTGTGGTTTTTCTCTGCCTTAAAACTGATAGTGTCAATGCTTGTGTTATTTTCCATGACTTTGGCCAGTTGTTGATTACTATCATTTGATGTGGTTTAAATCTGCCTTAAATGTTTCTTCACTGCCAGTACACTATGTCATATCCAGGTCAGGCACAACACATGTTCATGGTAAATTTCCTTATTTTTGACACATTCTATGTAGCTGGTAATGGTATATTCTGATGACCACAATGTTCTATGTAGCTGGTAATGTTATATTCTGATGAACACAATGTTCTATGAAGCTGGTAATGTTATATTCTGATGACCATATTATTCTATGTAGCTGGTAATGTTATACTATGATGACCACATCATTGTTTCATGTAGCTGGTAATGTTATGCTCTAATTACCATATTGTTCTATGTAGCTGGTAATGTTATTCTCTGAAAACTAGATTGTTCTATGCAGCTGGTAATGTTATAATTTGATGATTAGATTGGTATTTGTAGCTGGTAATGTTATACTTGATGACTAGATTGTTATTTTCAGCTGGTAATGTTATACTCTGATGACCTCATGGCTATATCTAGCTGGTAATTTTATACTCTGATGAATAGATTGTCATTTGCAGCTGGTAATGTTATAATATGATGACCAGATTGCTCTGTGTAGCTGGTAATGTTATAAATTATCAGCGTAGAAGACAGAGGAAGCCTATGCTGGTAAATGAAAACAATTAAGATGTATAATTGGAATATATTGAACTCTGGAGTTGGTACATTCTTTAAAGGAAAGATGTACCATTATATTTTACTATATATTCCAGCATTGGTACATTCATACAAGATAACATGTACAATTATATTACGATGCAGTCTAGTGTTGGTACATTAAAAGTAGATGTACAATGATACATTCCAGTGTTGTTACATTGAAAGTAACTGTACAATGATACATTCCAGTGTTTGTACATTAAAAGTAGATGTACAATGATACATTCCAGTGTTGGTACATAAAAAGTAGATGTACAATAATACATTCCAGTGTGGGTACATTCATATGATAGAATATACAGTTATAATATACTGCATTCCAAAGCTGGTTACAAGAGAGTGACAGTTACACCTGGCGAGTTGTACATGCATAATAATTAAATAGGCTTGCAATAGGGTTTAGTCTTGCATGAAACAATAAGCAAAAGCATGACCTCATCCAACATGTTTGGCAAAAAGTGGTATCAAACATCGTAGATTATGAAATGAAAAGCAAATTACTTATTAAAACACACATTATTAACCTGATGCATAACTTTAAATCAATTTTAAATTTTAAAATGTTTTCATACATACCATTTTTCTATCTGATATTTTTAACTTGAATAAAATTTCCACTAAAACATAAAATCACAAATAAATGTTTAGATATGTAAGGACAATTATTACAATTACCACAAATCAAGTTTTTGTGTTCTTTTGTGATGGTGAACATGTCACTTGTAGAGCTGGCATAAGACTATACCAAGTGTGTGTGTGTGTGTGCGTGTGTGTGTTATTACATGTAGAGCTGGCATAATACTATACCAAGTGTCTGTGTGTGTGTGTGTGTGTGGTATTACATGTAGAGCTGGCATAAGACTATTCCAAGTGTCTGTGTGTGTGGCATTACATGTAGAGCTGGCATGAGACTATTCCAAGTGTGTGTGTGGTATTACATGTAGAGCTGGCATAAGACTATACCAAGTGTGTGTGTGTGTGTGTGTGTGTGTGTGTGTGTGTGTGGTATTACATCAGCAATGATGTCCAATGTCAATAATGATGCCATTTGTTATTTATGATATCATGTTGTGTAAGTGTTTCTCAAAAAGAGGATTACATAAAATGATGTCACAAGGAATGGTTAAGGTCATAAGTTTAAAATTACCTTTACCTGGCATAGCACTTACAGATCATGGATTGATACAATAATAGTTGGAAATTACCTTTACCTGGTATAGTACTTACAGAGTATGGAATGATAAAATAACAGTTTGAAATTACCTGTACCTGGCATAGTACTTACAGATCATGGATTGATACAATAATAGTTGGAAATTACCTTAACCTGGCATAGTACTTACAGAGTATTGAATGACACAATAACAGTTTGAAATTACCTGTACCTGGCATAGTACTTACAGAGTATGAATTGTTACAATAACAGTTGGAAACTACCTTTACCTGGCATAGTACTTACAGAGTATGGTATGACACAATAACAGTTTTAAATTAACTTTACTGGCATAGTACTTACAGAGTATGGAATGATACAATAACAGCTGGAGATTACCTGAACATGGAGTGGTGCTAAATGGTTACTAAATAAAATTCCAAGATATGTACAAAATAATCTGTGTGTAGTTTATACAGTTTCATTTTGCAAAGTTTGCAGTATTATTGGTGATGATTGCATGGAGATCCATTTTGTCAAGAACAAAACCATGCCCCTGTATGTATGTATGTGTGTGTGCGTGTGTGTGTGTGTGTGTGTGTGTGTATGTATGTATGTATGTATGTACAAGATATTTGGTATGAATTGCAAGTTAAGACAAAAAAGCCAAAATATATCATACAATTTATTGAAATATAAAAATAAACACATACATATACATAAAAGACTACAATATTGACAAATAAAATACAATTACGATGGCTACAATGGTAGAAAACTCATAAATATACAAAGACAGATCTCATCTCACTGTCAAGTTGTACTTATCCAGAAATATATCACAAGTAAATTTGAGACAAATTCAACCAAGCTGACTTCACTTATTCATTGTTTGAATATCTCTGTCCCTTGGAATGTGCATTTGATTGTATAACCAATATAACCAATAAAAATTGAGCACTGACACATGAATAAACTTGGTAGAAATGGTCATTCAAAGATAACAATACCATGTTAAACATGGTAATAATGGTCATTCAAGGGTACCTACCGTATTTTCGCGTATATAAGACGCGTCTTATACAACATTTTACACACCACGCACCCATGATGCGTCTTATATATGGGTGCGTCTTATGTAAAATATTTTTACACAAATCGTCAAAACCCGCGTCTTATATACGGGTATATGCGCGAAAATACGGTAAGTATTTTTTTAACACAAACGAACGGTACAGTGTGTGATATTGAAGGACGATTTTTGTGGTCGATATTTACGTTTCACGATTTTCATTCCTAGTTGTAAAAACAGTTGGGTAAGTGTTCAGTAATTACCACGTGTACCAATCCAATGCAGGGGCTGGGATCGTCCTGGGCTTCGCCAATGTCGCAAATTGCGATTTTTTTCCCTTATTGGCGACAAAAATGTCCCATCTGGCGATTTTTTTGGCGACAGACTTTTTGGTTATTTAATTTGTACAAACAATCATGGATTTGGACTGGATAAATTAAAAGGGAGAACGAAAGGAAGCCACAAACTTGACTAAGCAATGCATTGGAATTAATCTGTACACAAATAATCCTTTGTTTGCATCGACAACCCCATCTTAGCAGAGCATTGTTACATCATAATCTGTTTATGCTGACATCTGGGCCGAGTACTGTATGCTGTGATAGTCAATCATGCTACCGTACTATATCTACAACTGACCGACGTCTGAAGACGCGAATAGAACAGATAAAATTAATTGAATGGCTAATCCTTCTCTTCTTTTTTTTACATATACCAATACAACAGTTTTGCTGAACCTTCGTTGAAAACTGATAATCTTTGAAGTACCGACTACTGTGTATACATACAGAGCAAATGGAAAAAATCTCAATCACAATTATATCTGTCGCCAGTGCAACATTATCATGAGCAAACGGAAGCTAGACGTTGCGTGTTCATCATCTCCTCCTAAGTTAAAAGAATTAACGGCGTTTGGATTTAGTGCAAATTCATCAGACAATACAGTCACTGAATCCGATGATAAACCTTGCAGTCCAACATCATCTACATGTAGTGCTTCTTCAAGTGCAACACCACATAATGATGAACAGGGCAAAAATTCCCAAAAATTTCTAGACAGTTTGAAACTTGGACGTCCGTGGCTGAGATATGATAAAAAGTTAAAACAGATGTTCTGTGATGTATGTATCAAGGCAAAGTTCGTCAATTCATTTACAACTGACTGTGATATTTTGAAGAAGGAGTGTGTCACCAAACATGAATCCAGGCGGTGTAAATAATATTTGTGCATTTTACTCATTGATCTTTTCCTTTTGCCATCAATCCCATGTTACGGTTACAGAGACTTAAACTCCGCAAGAAGAAATAGCAAACAACAAATAAACAAGTTTTCCATAATTAAAAATAATTATTTACTTCTCAAAAAACAGGAGTGAAAGAATCCCTATATTGGGTGTTAACTTATGCTAATAAATACGGTCCAATATTGCCAGATGTTGACTCGTGTAAGTTTCATTCGTGAGAATGGAGATCCTATTTTGCTTGTTGAGAAAATTTATACAGCATTCAGTGTTCATTCTTTTGGGATTTAGGAAGCAATAGAGCATTTAATGGAGATTTTGGCAAACTTCGTAATTTTCTCGGAATTTTTATCACGTGGCGGGTGGTCAGCTGACCGCAATAGCCACTCGATAGGTGGTGGGCAAAATATGGCAAACGCTTCATAATCAGCATCAATTTTCAAACTACAAACGGTGATGCGGTAAGCTGACATCAGAAATAAACTCTGCATCTCATCTCCCAAGAATTTAACGAGAATCAGCATGCATAGATGTGAAAAATTAGATGTCAAAATAATGAGGTTGGCGATTTTTTTTGGCGACAGATTTTTAAAAGCCAGGACTATCCCTGATTATTGTACGGTACTAATCCCACTCGCTGAAGACTGGGCCTAGCAGATCAGTGAAGCCGCCTTTACATCTGGCGTTTATTGTTGTAGAATCTAGATACCAGGTACTCAACCCATCCGATATTGGCCCGGCGGCAGATAAGAATAAACGATAACCGTTGCGGTCCTGCCTCAGACAATTCTTTGATCTAAACTAATGTAATTTTTGTTTACACAAATCGTCAAAACCCGCGTCTTATATATGGGTGCGTCTTATGTAAAATATTTTTACACAAATCGCAAAACCCGCGTCTTATATACGGGTGCGTCTTATAATTGGGTGCGTCTTATATGCGCGAAAATACGGTATACCATGGTAAACATGGTAATAATGGTCATTCATGGGTAACGATACCATGGTAAACATGGTAATAATGGTCATTCCAAAGGGTACCGATACCATGGTAAACATGATAGTAATATTCATTCAAGGGTACTGATACCATGGTAAACATGGTAGTAATTGTCATTCAAATCTCACATATAACCAATATTAAGGGCATTGATATGGGGTCAAACATGGTAGTAATTGTCATTCAAATCACATATATAACCAACACTAAGGATGCTGATAAAGGGATAAATGGAGGGTAGCACAGGTGCTTAACGCAAGGTTGATGTGGAAAAACCCTAATAATTTAAAGGAACAAAATCCTACAGAATGACAAAAGTACCTTAGATTACAATGACCCATTCTGACATAGGACCCTATCTATCATACTACATGTATATACTGCAATTTGAAATACTTGATTGAATCTTGCATGGACCTAGAATATTTTGGATTATTTGTTTTTTTGAGGAACAGTAACACAATCATGGATTTTTTGTGCCATGGCAATTGCAGTAAAGTGCTTTGTCTAGTCATACAACATGACAGCCACCAAGGGGTTAAACAATGGCGGGATTTTAAAACAATGGCGGAATTTAAACCCACATCATTTTATTCTCAAGTCCAGCATGCTTACCACTAAACTGTGGTCCCTGCTAGTGTGAATGAAACTTGTGATTTGACATGATTCTAATTGAGGTACAACTGTGTGTTTGTGAGTGTTATTAGGACTTTTGCTGTAGCTATAACAATTTTTCAGTTACATTCCGATCATGTCTGAAGTGTAGCAGTTTATATCGATGCCAAGCAGTGGGGCGTCATACTTTAATATAAATACATTTATTTGACTTTATAAAACAATTTATATTCTTATTCTTATTGTATGGCAGACAACCAGATATATATATATATATATATATATATATATATATATATATATATATATATATATATATATATATATATATATATATATATATATATATATATGTGTGTGTGTGTGTGCGTGCGTATGTTATTTGGATTTCTAATATAGCTTTAACAATTTTTCAGACGTATCGCTACTGTGTCTGCAGTGTGGCAGTTAAAAGAGATGTATAGCACTGGGGCATCATGCCGAAGTCATACAGCATAATGTCCCACATAGTCACATTATCCTGACACCAGGCCAACCAGTCCTAATACTAACCTCTTAATGTTGAGTGCCAAGTGAGGCAGCTGTTAGTACCTATTTTGCAAGTCTTTTGTACGACTTGCCCGGGGATCGAACCCATGACCTCCCACATTCAAGGTGAATGCTCTAAAAACTAAATCTTCAGAGTGGTAAGACAACTATCTCAATTAGACCACTGATGTCTTCTGACAAGTCGATAAATTGATATAAGCTCATATTACTTACAAGTGTATACAAAATATTGTGACACATGAACTAATTATTTCATAACAGATGAATAGAATCAATTTTAAAACTTGGAATTCTTAAAAATATATAAATTCATAAAAGATCACAGACTTCTCATATAGTAAACAAAAAGGTAATCTACACTGCCAATCAATATGTTATCACATGAGAATGAAAACAAATATCTATACAATGCAATTTAATTTATGTTACCACAAACACATCATATCAAAACTATTAAAAAACACATTTGATCATAATTTACTATACATAACAGTGCTTCTATGGCATCTAGATCAAAAGTCAAAACTACATCACACAAAATATATACATACAATATACATTTTCAAGGTTACCAGTGCAATATAAAAATGTGCTCTTTAAGAATACTACAATACATGTACATATTTAAAAAAGTAATTTTTTTTGCAAAGATCTTGATGGCATGTCAGTGATTATTACTGTACCAATATCTCAGTTCTTTCAGGAACAAGTCCTCATCAGGGTTCTTACATAGCATACATTTTAGCATTTATTTACTTCCACAATTTGAAGCCAAAATTATCTGATCTAAGTTTATATACTGCAAAATTGAATATAAACTAAAGTGCATTGGTCTTGTGTACATTGCCTTGCTGATGGAGAAAGTGTACACTATATTCATGCAAGAACAGTAAAAACTGTTTGAGAGACCACTGTTATGACAGACCACCTGTTTTGTGAGACCATTATCTCCATGCACAGATTTATTGATTATAAAGTGCTATGACCTGTTGTATTGACATAAAACTAATTTTTGATGGATGGGCTGGCCTGTCAAGTCAGGCTCTACTGTACTAGTAAGAGTATCGGTAAATCACAATGGGCAATTATTACATTATTTTATTTTGCTTTGTTTCCATATAGGTGAGTGTTGTGTATGTCATAAAAACTATTAAAGAATTACAAATGGCCATTGTCATGCTGAAAGCAGATAATTTTCTCATCCATTATTTAGAAAGACTGGATGGCAGTATGTTCTAATTTTGATGTTACTCTTATTGTAATGGACTTAACGCCATTTTTCAGCACACTATACAATGGTGGACTGTATGAATGGTGGAGGAAAAAACATTCACCCACAGAGAGCTACTGGCAAGCTATCTCCAATACCCACTATGGCTACGTCTGTGACTCAAACCCCCACAGACAGAGGTGAGATGACATATAAAGGTAAGCACTTTAGACCACTTGGCCAAGTTATAATATGTAATTTCTTTCTCAATGATACATCCTGAAATGATCCATCATTACTATAATACAAGACATAGTGTATATAGTCATAAGTACCTGTAACTAGTTATTTCATGACTTCTGAAACATGCCTATATATATATTTAGGGAAAGAAATTCAATGACTTGTTGAAAATAATTACTGAAAAATGCCACATTGGCAGTTGCCTCTTAGAACATGTGGGAGGGAGTATCAAACCAATTCCATCGCTGAACCTACAGTATTAGTAATACATGACTCAACAGTCACTGAAAGTAATAACACTGTACACATGACTCAACAGTCACTGAATGTAATAGCACTGTACATATTGCTCAACAGTTATTGAAAGTAACAGCACTATACACATGACTCAACAGTCACTGAATGTAATAGCACTGTACACATGACTCAACAGTTATTGAAAGTAATAGCACTGTACACATGACTCAACAATTATTGAAAGTAATAGCACTGTACCTATTGCTCAAAAGTTATTGAAAGTAATAGCACTGTACACATGACTCAACAGTTATTGAAAGTAATAGCACTTTACACATGACTCAAAGGTTATTGAAAGTAATAGCACTGTACACATTGCTCAACAGTTATTGATTGTAATAGCACTGTACACAAGGCCCAACATTCATCAGTAATAGTAGCACATGATTTAACAGTCACTTACAGGTAACATCACTGTATACATGAATCAACAGTTATTGAAAAAAAATTCCCTGTACACACACATGGCTCAACAGTCACTGAAAGTAATAGCACTGTACACATGACTCAACAGTTATTGAAAGTAATATCACTGTACACATGATTCAACATTTATTGAAAGTAACAGCACTGTACACATGACTCAACAGTTATTGAGGGTAATAGCACTGTACACACACATGGCTCAACATGGCTCAACAGTCTCTTACAGGTAACATCACTGTACACATGACTCACTAGTTACATACAATAACAGCACTGTACACATGGCTCAACAGTCACTTCACTCGTTGTAAATGTTCAATGATGGGTCCTCACTAACTGTAAGTTATCAATAAATAAATCCCATTCTTTGTGACACTTTGTTACATGTGACATGTAAATAAGACTGCTATATTGTATAGTGGTTAATGTTTTCATGGCAGTGGGAAGTAAGTAAATGAAGCTGCTATGCTGCATTGTAATGTTTTCCTGACAGTGGACATAATGGTATTTTTATTTTTCCAGTAATTTAGCTAGATATCTGTATGCATAATGGTATTCTTATTTTGCCAGTATTTAGCTACACATCTGTATGCATAATGGTATTCTTATTTTGCCAGTAATTTAGCTACATTTGCAACCATCTGAAAATATTCTCCTGCACTTGATTATGTCAGTGATATCAAGTACTTATGCTGTATCACTGACAGTGATATTTAGTAGTTATATTGTATCCCTGTCACCAATGTCTAGTAATTATATTGTATTACATTGCCATTAAAGTCTGGTAAATATAACACATCTTAATGCTGCAAGAAGCTGGGTATCACATGATGATACTGAGACTAACAGAAATTCAAATACTTTTGCTAAAATATAAAACTTAATATAATGGACGGATTCAACTTACTCATATCACACTTCTATAAAATACTTCAAAAATTATAACCATATATTTTAAGCTTTCATTACCTGACATGTTAGACTTCAAATGTCCATATATTCATTCACACATTATCATCAGTTACATTGATCTATGCCCCACCCCTCCTTCTGATATACAGTTACATTAATCTATGCCCCACCCCTCTCTCTGATATATAGTCTGATGTTAGGGAATTATCATTATTCTGTTTCTGAAATATCAATCATGTTTAAATATAAGCTTCAGGACTAGATCTAATAACCCTCCTCAAGTGAATTTCTACAAGTTTTGGGACAATAAATAATTACTGAATGGTTCCAGTGGCTTCTGGTATTTCCATAAAATGGTTTGGTTCTTGCAAAAATATTACTCTCAAGATAAACTTTCATTTCTTTTCTACAAGGGGAATTGTAAGCCATTACTGTTTTTCACAAGTGCTCAATTGTTGTTAGTTAGAAATGACATAAACATTATGTAACGGCTGGCTCGGTTATCAAGCGCTATTAGTACAATATCGCACAAGCCCTAGTCAGAGGTATTGCGCAACTTGGAACAACAACACTCGAAAACCGCCTCCCGCTAATTCTCGTTATCCAGAGGATGACCTCTACGGTGTAATTTGCCCGGTTAAAATGGATATGGTAATCTGAAAACGGTAACTTGAACAAAGACAACACACGAGTCCCCGTAAGATAAAAAATAAGAATTTAATTCAAATACAATCAAGAGAAGAATGACACTGTAAATTACAATTTCTTTCCTTCTGAATACACTTAGTTCAGAAATACATAAACTGAAGCTTTAAAATAATGGATACATTCATTAAAATCCAAACACTAATAAAAATAGATGAATTTAGCCGTTAATACTGATAGCAAATTTCATCACGAAATCGAGTGTTCATTAACATCGGACTGCTTGGGAAATTCACAATGACCTTGTTCGACGACTGGTTTTTCCTTCTGTGTTCGTCACGACTTGAGCTTGCCATTTGGTTGTACGTGAGATTTCACAACTCTGACTTAAAACTTCTTTTTCCGTCTCTGAATTTCGACTTCCTCGCTATTTCTTACTCGATCTTCAAAACAAACTATTCTCCTTTGAAAAGAAAAGGGTAAAACGCCCAAAGTATCTTGTTATGCTTTAAAAGTTGAAATTGTCCGTCCGTCTTTCTGGTTCGAACAATCAGATCTTACTATCAGTGTTAACTTTTATACGGCTAGCAAATACTACACAAGTCTTCAGATCAATAGAGCTATACTGCTAATTATCGACATCAGAATTTGGGAAAGTCACATATATTCCCGTAAATCATTACGTAAAGTGAGGCAATATATCATAACACACAATCCATATTCACTAATATGATAAATTCAAAATTAATGTAGCACTTTCCAATCATAAATGTACACAGCGGGTTTTCCTACAAAACCCATTAACCTACCTAAGTATAAAATTGAAAATTCTAACTCGTAATTCAGAAGTACATTATTAAATCAATGTAATACCGAACTATTCGTACAAAAATATCAACACATCATGCATCTGTAACGAAGAAACATCATATCAAAGTAAATTATTAGATCAATGTAATACTGAACTATTTGTATCATAGTATCAATACATTATGCATCTGTAACAAAGAAAACATCATATACGTTACATCATGATAAAGGTGAATTTGAGTTAAATACCTTGTGTTTTTTGGCGTCTTACAATCTTTCCACATTCAGTTTAACCTGGAACCACAATTATTTAACGAACGTCTGTCTTTCAAAGAACGCTCGGAGTCCTGGTAATTACTTCTACCTTCAGTTCTCTCTTGCAGAGAACTTTTTAGACTAATTCAAACTCATAAGCTCAGAGAATATATTTCCCCGATTCTAGGGTTCGGCCCAACCCTCTCCTTCTACATTTGACCAATCGGAATAAATGCTATCCCTACAGACATTTGGAAAACCGTCTATCAAGATGCCAAAAAATTCCACCTGGGTCGAAATATCACCCTACCATTTGTGTCAAATCACTTTGACAGCTTCTACGTGAGAAATTCGTCTTTTTAAGCATGTCAAACACCCAGTCCGTTTTCACTATAAACAGTCTAACAGCATGACCCAGTTAAGTAAACATTCCTATGTGCAAACTCTACTCCAAGATAGTTAATTGTTGGTTAGACTAAGAATTAATTAATGAATTTTTACTGGCGAAAAATTTGGCACTTGACACATTACCTAACAATTGAAGGAGCTCTTTAATAGAAAATCCTTGCTATAAAAACCTTGGTAATATGAATTCCTTGACAAAACACATAACTACATCAGACTATTGAGAGCACTTTATACTCAACGAGAATGCTATATTATAATAAATGCTATGTTTTATTCAACAAATTTTATAGACCCAGAATCCTTCAAATAGCAAGGGACTATTGTTAAATAATGAAGAAAATTAAGTTTCTTTCAAAAAAAGTTATTCTGAAAAGAGTATATTATGCCACTCTAATTAAAGCAGAATTCCCAGACTTTTTTCAAATTAATTATATTAAATGTACCTAATAAAGACCACATATCTCTTCATCGCTCAGCTGTATTATAATAGAACATCCCTTATATATATATATATATATATATATATATATATATATATATATAGAGAGAGAGAGAGAGAGAGAGAGAGAGAGAGAGACAGACAGAGAGAGAGATATCACTGGTTCAGATTTTATTTTTGTAGACACTTCAGACGAAAATGACATGACTGCACTCTCCATGATGACAGTCTGATAAAGCTGGAGTGATTATACCCGGCTAGTTGACCCTCATATCGGTCTAGCCATTTTCTTCTGCTGGGGTCTCTACATTCACCCGATCTTTCTTCTTTTCCTTCTTTCTTATTTTTGGGTTCTCCTGAGGCAGCTACCTCTTGTACAGTTTCTTGTTTTGCAGTGAGAGGAGGTAGCCTGTTGTTTCGATATGTCTCACCGTTCTGTGAGGGATGGGGTAGTCGACGATTTGGAGTATCTTTAGATCCTGTATCCGCCAGTGGCACAGGTTGTTTTCTATCATCTGTTTGCTTATTGAAAGATTTTGGTTCAACTTTATTTTGGGTACTTGTATGAAATGTGTGGGGCCTAGAAAATAAAATTCTATCAAAATGTGATATTTGGATTGTCTCTGAAATAAAATTATTATTGAAGAAATTCATTACTGACTATATCTTGCTTCAGTGTAAGATATGGTACAACTATCCTGTTTCAACAGTATATTATTCAATTGTTGAGCTTCACGCCATATTTGTACCCTAGTTTATCATATGCTCATTTGTTTTCTCCATTAACTTTACATTGTCAAAATCTTTCAATATTTTACTATATTGCACTCGCGTTCAACTTCATATTGAACCCATGTAGTAGTGTATTAAGAACTACTCTGTAAACAAATCATTCACACTCTTGTGGTAGATGCTTTAGATTTTGACTGACTAAAGTTGTTTCTGAATGAATTAGATGAGAATTTTCATTGACTGCCACATACCAGCTGTTTTGGCACACTCCATATTAACTTTTTTGATTCAATGTTTGGAATTTAGGCTATCTATAGATGCCTGACAGAGTCCATACAAATAACATGCAAGTGAAAAGGCATAAACTGTCTTCTTTAGTTGGTAATATGAATGGCAAAAAATATACTTACAGTTTTACATCCTGAATTTCCTCAAAATGTACTTTCTTAGTTCTGCAAATCTGAATTACATGAGCAATGTCATGGGTTCTCAAGCTTGATTACACATTTCAAAATTATTCTGCAATTATGACTATATTCCAAGGGCAATTAAATACTCCTTACTGCACTTAAAATGAAATAAACATTACATTCCATAGCATCTTTTTGATAATTGCAATTGAAAGAATTCATATTTTCCCCACATTATGATTTAAAACATTCAATGACTGAACAGAAACAGATGTAAACATGCTTCTACCTCACTGCTTTAAATCAATGTATTTCATGTAGAACAGGTGCAGATAAATCCTGTCCAAAGTCACAAATTGTTGTAAAATCAACAAAAATACCAAATTATATTCATTCCAGATAAGATGGTAAAGTTGACGCAATGCACATTCATTCACAATATGACACCGAAATTTTAATGTTAAGTAGACCATCATGCCATTTTCTTTTGAAAGATGTCTAGCATGCAACTAAGTTCAAAGTTGTCTTGGTGAGTTATGTACGCATTAATAATGTCGATGTTGTGTAATAATGAATCTTTGGTTGTGTATTTAGTTTGGAATACATAATATTCAATTACTTTGTTTCATGTAGCATATTTTTGTTTACATAATTAAGTCTTAGGTAGGATAAGAAAATGAGCATATAATAAAAAGGTTACTGAAATTGTATGTAAAATGAGGTGACAAGGAATGTTTGAGGTCATAGGAAGGGTGAACTTGTATTAATAGCATAATACTATATAAAGTGCACATAAGATAGTATGACATGGACCTGAAAATTAAGAATCACAGGGTGAATGACATTCTTCTTGTTAGCATAATACTATATATAGCACACGTAAGATACTATAACACGACTAGAAATTAAAAATCACAGGGTCAGTGACATTTTGCTTGTGTCTTAGTGCAGTTAAGGAATTTAATACATGTATTTACTGCACCTTACTACAGTATGCTTGAAGCAAAGTCTGTTTGTAAGACAAAATGTAATAGATGTCATTCTAATGTAATAGATTTCATTCTATTGTAATATATGTCATGCTAATGTAATATATATCATTCTAATGTAATATGTCATTATGATGTAATATATGTCATTCTAATGTAATATATGTCATTCTAATGTTATATGTCATTATACTGTAATATATGTATTTATAATGTAATAGATGTCATTATAATGTTTCAAAACAACTTTCAGCCTGCAGTGGTACCAAGACAGCTAAACCTTATAAACTCAGTGCAATATTAATTTATATTTACAGTAATAATGTGCACATAAATGCATACTATATGATAGTTGTGATGACTTTAATTTAATGTTGATATATTGTAATGGCTATATAGACAATAGTTCATAGTTTAAGATCAAACCAATAATGTGTTAATTATTTATTATAGCATTAATGTGTTAATTATTTATTACAGAAATAATGTGTTAATTATTTATTATATCATTAAAGTGTTAATTATTTATTATATCATTAATGTGTTGTTATTTTTTACAGCATTAATGTGTTAATTATTTATTATAGCATCAATGTGTTAATTTTTTATTATCGCATTAATGTGTTATTTATAATATCATTAATATATTAATTATTTATTATAGCATTAATATGTTAATTATTTATTATAGCATTAATGTGTTAATTATTTATTACAGCATTAATGTGTTAATTATCTATTATAGCATAAATGTGTTAATTTTTTATTATAGCATTAATGTGTTATTTATAATATCATTAATATATTAATTATTTATTATAGCATTAATATGTTAATTATTTATTATAGCATTTATGTGTCAATTATTTATTATAGCATTAATGTGTTAATTATTTATTATATAGTATATTTGTTGATTTTGCATAAATATTCTGATAGAATGCATCATTATTGTATACATTATATAGATATCTGATGCATCTGATATACAATTCTACAGAAGTGTATTAGTTTGGCTCTGAATT
Source organism: Unio pictorum (assembly GCA_030141615.1). Classification (NCBI taxonomy): domain Eukaryota; kingdom Metazoa; phylum Mollusca; class Bivalvia; order Unionida; family Unionidae; genus Unio; species Unio pictorum. Next base: position 525,602 of record JARLTB010000061.1, read on the forward strand.
AAAAGTTTGACATTAAGTACATTCTTTTATTATCTTCTACTTTTGGAACTGTTATCTTATACTTTCAGTATCTTCTGCCTATGGAACTGTTATCCAATACCTTTTATATTCTGCTTTTGGAACTGTTATCCTATACTTTTTATGTTCTGCTTTTTGAACTGTTATCCTATACTTTTATTATATTCTGCCTATGGAATTGTTATCTTATAATTTTTTTATCTTCTGCTTTTGGAACTGTTATCCTATACTTTTATATATTCTGCTTATGGAACTGTTATCCTAAACTTGTATTATATTCTATTTATGGAACTTTTTATCCAATACTTGTATTATCTTCTGCTTATGGAACTGTTATCCTATACATTTTTAATATTCTGCCTATGGAACTGTTGTTCTATAATTTTGTTATATTCTGCTTTCAGAACTGTTATCCTATACCTTTTTATCTTCTGCTTAAGGAACTGTTATCCTATACTTATTTTTTGCAAGGGATAGTGCTAAGCCTAGTAGGTAACCATTCTACTGTAGTGCTATCTGGTGGTGCTATCTTCCTGTATAATTATCTGGTGGTTTTATCTGCCTGTATCATTGTCTGGTGGTGCTATCTGCCTGTGTCATTATCTGGTGGTGCTAACTGTCTGTAGCATTGTCTGGTGGGACTATTTGTCTGTAGTGTTGTTTGTTGGAGCTATTTGGTATTATGGTGTCTGTTGGGACTATCTGCTTGTTGTGTACTCCAATGTGTTAACTTGCCTGTAGTGTTGTCTGTTGGGATATTTGCCTGTAGTGTTTTTTGGTGGGGCTATTTTCCTGAATAACAAATGACAGCAAGATACCACTGCCAACAACACTGAAGTCATCAAAGTGGAACTTGTTTGTGTGTTTTCTGACTTTTAATGTAGCTTTCTCAATTTGAGTCATATCACTATGATGTCTGAAGTGTAGCAGTTTAATAGTGATGTCTAGCAATGAGACGTCATGCTGTAGGCATGTGGCAGATACAAGTCCCATCCAGTGAAGGCAATATTGTAAAGATAGCACATCACGCAGCATAATGCTACCTTTATATAATGTTTTCATGTGGGAGCTTCACTACTGGACAAGATACGATTCTTGAACAAGTTAAATAGATTATTATTAAGATAGCAGACTCTTGAGACATTAAAATGAGCAATGTTAATTTAAGCTAGATATGAAGCATTTTTTACATTAGAGAGTGGACTGTAAACATATAAAGTTAATCTGAATCATGTTATTGTTTAATGAAGATAAAGTTATTTAGCCCCTAATGGTGGTGAAGTTAATATATTGAGATCAGCCATGAATAGACCAGACATGCCATTATTGTAGGAAGATATAGTAATAAAATGACTACCAGCATTACAGATTAGATGTAAGAAGAGACCAGACTAATAAAATGACAACCAGTATAGCAGATTTGATGTAGGAAGATATCAGAGTAATAAATGACTACCAATATTACAAATTAGCTGTAAGAATATATCAGACTAATAAAATGACTATCAATGTTACAACTTAGATATAAGAAGATATCAGACTAATACAATGACAACCAATATTACAACATAGATGTAAGAAGACATCAGACTAATAACATGAGAACCAATATTACAAATCAGACGTAGGAAAATATCATACTAATAAAATGACTACCACTATTACAGATTAGATGTAGAAAGATGTCAGAGTAATAAATGACTACCAATATTACAAATTAAATGAAGGAAGATATCATGCTAATAAAATGACAAAAAAATTACAAATTAGCTGTAAGAAGATATCAGACTAATAAAATGGCAATGTTACAAATTAGATGTAAGAAGATATCCGACTAATAAAATGATAACCAATAGTACAAATCAGATATAGGAAGATATCATACTAATAAAATGACAACCACTATTACAAATTAGCTGTGTGTAGATATCAGACTAATAAAATGACAACCAATATTACAAATTAGCTGTAAGTAGATATCATATTAATAAAATGACAACCAATATTACAAATTAGCTGTAAGTAGATATCAGACTAAAAAAATGACAACCAATATTACAACTTAGATGTAAGAAGATATCAGACTAATACAATGATAACCAATATTACAAATCAGATGTAGGAAGATATCATGCTAATAAAATGACAACTAATATTACAAATTAGCTGTAAGAAGATATCAGACTAATTTATGACTATCAATGTTACAACTTAGATGTAAGAAGATATCTGATTAATAAAATGACAACCAATATTACCACTTAGATGTAAGAAGATATCAGACTAATAAAATGACAAACAAAATTATAAATTAGCAGTAAGAAACTATCAGACTAATAAAATGACTATCAATGTTACAACTTAGATGTAGGAAGTTATCATACAAATAAAATGACAAGCAATATTACAGATTAGATGTAGGAAGATATCAGAGTAATAAATGACTACCAATATTACAGATTAGATGTAGGAAGATATCATAGTAATAAAATACTACCAATATTACAGATTAGAAGTAGGAAGATATCAGAGTAATAAATAACTACCAATATTACAAATTAGCTGTAAGAAGATATCAGATGAATAAAATGACTATCAATGTTACAAATTAGCTGTCAGAAGATATCAGACTAATAAAATGGCTATCAATATTACAAATTAGATGTAAAAAGATATGAGACTACTAAAATGACTACAAGTATTACAAATCAGATGCAGGAAGATATCAGACTAAACAAATGACAACTAATATTACAAATTAGCTGTAAGAAGATATCAGACTAATACAATGACTATCAATGATACAACTTAGATGTAAGAAGATATCAGACTAATAAAATGACAACCCATATTACAAATCAGATGTAGGAAGATATCATACTAATAAAATGACAACCAATATTGCAGATTAGATGTAGGAAGATATCAGAGTAATAAATGAATATCAATATTACAGATTTGATGTAGGAAGATATCAGAGTAAAAAAATGACAACCAATATTACAGATTTGATGTAGAAAGATATCAGACTAATAAAATGACAACCAATATTAAAGATTTGATGTAGGAAGATATCAGACTAATAAAATGACTACTAGTATTACAGAGTTGATGTAGGAAAATATCAGACTAATAAAATGACTACCAATATTACAGATTAGATGTAGAAAGATATCATACTAATAAAATGGCAACCAGTATTACAGATTTGATGTAGGAAGATATCATACTAATAAAATGGCAACCAATATTACATATTTGATGTAGGAAGATATCAGACTAATAAAATGACTACCAATATTACAGATTAGCTATAGGAATAAGTCAGACTAATTCAGATGTAGGAAGATATCATGGTAATAAAATGACAACCAATATTACAAATTGGTTATAAGAAGAGATCAGGATAATACAATGAGTACCTGTATTACATATTAGCTGGCTATCTATCTAATAAGCTACTGCAATGAACCCCATTTTGTAAAACCCAAGCCAGATTCTGTTGCATATGAACTTTGTATCTAGTAAGCAACAGAAATACACACCATTTGTAAAACCCAATCAAGAGACTATTACATATGAACTTTCTATGTAATAAGCAACAGGAATACACCTCTTTGCAGAAAGCTAGTCTTCATTTTTTTAAAACAATTTCAATAATTATAAAGTTAGGGAACTAAAAGAAGGCTATCTGTTTTGCATATATTAAATACTGCTGAATTAGCAACCCCCAAAATAAGATGAATTTATTGACTAATGGTTAATTAGCAAACCCCCAAATGAAGATTAATTAGCAGTCCCCCAAAACAGATGAACTTATTGAATAATGCTTAATTAGTAATCCCCCAAAAGAAGATGAACTTATTGACTGCAGTCGAGTGCTTTGGACCTTTAGTCAACAAATCAATATATTACAATGCTTTCCATAAAGTATAATGTGTTTAAGTACTTTATACATGTATTACAATGCTTTCCATGAAGTATAATGTGTTTAAGTTCTTTATACATGTATTACAATGCTTTCCATGATGTATAATGTATATAAGTACTTTAAACATATATTACAATGTTTTCCATGAAGTATAATGTGCATAAATGCTGTATGTATACATTCCAATGCTTTCCATGAAGTATAATGTGTTTAATTACTTTATCCATATACATGTATTAAAATGCTTTCCATGAAATATAATGTGTTTAAGTAATTTATACATATATTACAATGCTTTCCATTAAGTATAATGTGTATAAGTACTTTATACATATATTACAATGTTCCATTAAGTATAATGTGTATAAGTACTTTATACATATATTACAATGCTTTCCATGAAGTATAATGTGTTTAAGTACTTTATACATACATTACAATGCTTTCCATGGGAAAATGCCTTATAAATGAAGTACTTTATCCATATACATGTACTGACAAACAATAAAATGAGATCAATATCTATACTAGCCCTTCAAAAAGAATTGTGCTAGGGTTCGATAGTGAGGGGTGCTGGATAGTGTGTGAGTGCAATATAAAGGCCAAACATAAAGTAAAGAGTTCTAAAGGATGCTAAAGTGCTAGGTGCTGTATAACAAAGTTTAGTCACTAAATTGATGACAAATATTGACCATACTGTTTGTTTAAAAAAATAGTATCTGGTTTAGTCTAATTTCTTTCAAAACTGACACATGTTACCCCAGACATGAACATATTACTCACAATTGACACATGTTACCCCAGACTTTAAAATATTACTCAAAACTGACACATGTTACCCCAGACTTGAACATATTACTCAAAACTGACACATGTTACCCCAGACTTGAACATATCACTCAAATCTGACACATGTTACCCCAACTTTAAAATATTACTCAAAACTGACACATGTTACCCCAGAGTTGAACATATTACTCAAAACTGACAAATGTTACCCCATACTTTAAAATATTCCTTAAAACTGACTCGTGTTACCCCAGACTTGAACATATTACTCAAAACTGACACATGTTACCCCAGACTTATACATATTACTCAAAACTGACACATGTTACCCCAGACTTTAAAATATTACTCAAAACCGACACATGTTACCCCAAACTTGAACATATTACTCAAAACCGACACATGTTGCCCCAGAATTGAACATAGTACTCAAAACTGATACATTTTACCCTGGACTTAAAACATATTCCTCAAAAGTCACAATACTACTCTAGTCTTTAAAATTTTACTCGAAAGTCACAATACTACTCTAGGCTTTGAAATATTACTCAAAACTGACAAATGCAGCCATTTTATTAGCGAGAATATTTTTTGGGTGAAAATTTGGAGTTAGTAAAGTTTTATGACAGAATGGAATGATATTTTTCCTGGAGATCATTAATATATTTTGCTGAGAAATGTAAACCAATTTGAATGTGAATTTAAAAAGTGATAGATCATGTAGAATGTGCAAAACATCTGGACAAAATGACCATTATTCCAGTTCACACTTGAATTTAGTCAAACAAGAAAACACTTCCAAGGTATCATATTTCAGTTCAATATATCATCTGGGAAATTCTTTTAAGCCAAAACATTATACTATTCTGTAATAAATACAACTTACACAGTCAGACCATTAAACAGTTTGAAAATACTGTGCAATTTTTCCTTATACTGTGGGAAATTACAATGCAGACAGTGAGACCATGAGAAGGTCCTAAAATACAATGATTTTTTTTTATACTGTGGGATATTATAAGAATATAGACAAATCTTGTGATACTGAAAAATCAAGACAAAAGCATTTACACTCACTTCTTCCCATGCTTAAGGAAATAATTATTAATTACAGGGTCTGGAATGAGGCATATGAAGCATACAAGTTAATGAACTATGTAGATATAACCATTCAGGAGGAGTAACGATAAGAAGATTTTCAATTTCAATCAATATGGTGGCCATATTGGAAGGCACCATATTGAATTAGACCAATGTAGAAAATGGTGTGGTCTGATGGCCTATTGTGTGTAAATGTTTTCTCTAAGTAGTTTAGGAGGAGTAGTGTTAAAAAACTTGTGCTAATGGACAAATGAACATTGATCAACAGACCATCATAAAAGCTCTTCTAGTACATCATAAGTAGATCTAACAAAACACAAAAAACTCATCTACATAATAGCCTAGACCAGATTGCCAAGAGAGATGCAATGCATTATGTTTGTTTGCAAATATGTTGATTGCTAACAGAAAAGGTTGAAAGTGTCTCTTATTTTAGAATCTTCTGCATTTTTTAAAAAGCAGATTCTGCATTATTTGTATAGAATTTAGAAACTTTCAAACCATGATAAGTTTTTCCAAAATGTTGCAAAGTTTGCTCTAATTTTGGTGAGTGGTTTGGCAAAATTGTCATTCCAAGACTTGGTTTTCTAGTTTTAATAATGCTGACAAAATGGACTTCATATCAGAATTATTTGCACAATGAAAACTTTTAAGTTCGAATGCTTATTTTAAAAATTTCATCAATTTCTGCTGAGCGTTTTTAAAATATTTTTTTTGTTAACCTTTTCTATTGTGATTTGGCCTTATTGTGACATAAGTCTAATTTTCCCCTCCCCTATCCTGATTTCATTTTATTCAAATTAGTCATAGTTTGATTAACAGTTTTGGGAGAGAAGCCATATAAAGTTTTGACTATTTTATTAACAGCAGTAATATCACGAGCCATATTGCAAAGCAGATCAGTATTATTTAATCCAATTTGTAGATTTTCTTGTGAATTAAATTTTATCTTTTTCTTGTGCTGAAAATATGTCACAATCTTGCCTCTTATAAAAGCGTTTTAATGATTCGACTAACAGATGCTATTTTTTATATTCATGTTTTGTGTTTCCAGACAGGTTGGTTGTAATGGTTTACTTGGGATCATTTAGCATATCAAGACTGGTTTGTAATGATTTTCTTCATGCAGTGTTTCCAGTCAGACTGGTTTGAAATAGTTTTCTTGAAGGCAAGTTGTGTTTCAAGTTTAGACTGTAGCGGTTGTCCTGGTTTCGTGTTGAGTTTCCAGTCAGACTGGTTTGTAGTGTTTTTTTGGACACATAGTATTTCCAGTCAGACTGGGTTGTGTTGGTTTTTCTTGGAGTAATATAGTATTTCCAGTAGGACTGGGTTGTAATGGTTTTCTTAGACACAAGTAGAGTTTCCAGTCAGACTGGTTTAAAAGGGTTTTCTTTGAAACGTATTTCCAGTCAGATTGGTTTTAAATGATTTTCGCTGAGTCCTTTATTAAATATAAAGCTACAAAACTCTTAAGGATAGCTTTAATTTGCTGATCAGTGAAGATCAAGATAGATGTTTAAGTATTTGTTTCTGAATAGCACGCAATCTAACTGGTCAAAGGGCAGACCAGAATATATCATACCAAACTGTCTAAAACTAGATGCAAAGCCTAGGTGCTCAAATTATTTTCTCTTCAAGCATTTGGCAAGAAGTTTGAACATGACTGTAATTCTTACATAATCAATTGCCAAATTAATTATTTATAAACTAGTTGTTAATCCATAAGAAGTTTCATAAGTTAAACATGAAAATGGGTGCATATCTCTGAAGGCCATATATGGGCAGAAATAACATTAAAACTAAATTTATGATAATGTGAAATATTTGTATTTGAAGATCCATCACTGGCATATTCGAATTATGCCCCAGATGATTAGACCTTGCCTAGTTTGCAACAACAAAAAAATAAAGGAACCATAAGCAAAATATTTCAAAATCTGAACTAGATATTTTAATTGAAAACATCATTTTGAAAATTAAGAAATGATCTTTAAATACAACGTTTTTGTAAACAGAACAAAATTTAGAGTTATGTTCTTAATCAGACAAGTTTTATAAATTTAGGACTTGATTATGTAAGAATACCATATTACAGATTAAAGTCCAGTTAACACACACAATCAGGATAATTCAAGAAAAGAAAAGAAAATGTTCCATTATTCTAACCTCTCCTCCTCATCACTCTTAAAACCTTTATTCTCCATCTGTACCTAAGCATATTCTCTTGACATGGCAGAACTGCTACTGAAATTGACCACATAAACATATTGATAAATTAGGATATGATCTTCAGTTCTTTATTGCACCAAGCAGAAAATCCCTCCCAAAGTTTGCAGTATTTTCTGGCTATCTACCTAACTGATGGAACAAATACTTGTAAAAGTATTGCCTTTTATGCAGCAAAAGATGACAGGAAGGAAACTAATTGGATAAAGTGATTTCCTAAGAAAGAGCTATTTATAATTATCAATAGTTTAATTGGTGTCAAAAAGTCATATATTTTTACAACAGAAACGATTATAAGGACCATCACAATTGACCTAAACGACAGGACCTAAATGATGTCACCTAAACGACATCACCTAAATAATATCAATTTACTACTTCAACAGGGGGTATGTTATATGGAATCAGTGAATTGCTGCCATGCAGACAATGACTTGAATTACTAGCCTCATAACTGTTTTGTATCAGCATGGCATACTCAATATTGTTAACATTGTTTAATACAATGTATATAACTATTCTAGGTTGGGTTTTTGTATTACATGTATTATGTTCACCTATTCTATCATAAATTGTCATTGGCGAGTATTATTTATGTTCATCTATTCTATCATAAATGTTAGCTTTTTTAAAAAGAAAACTTACATATATTATACTATATTCATCTTTTCTATTATAAAATGTTTGTATGAATTATTGTTTATCTTTCTTGTCTTTTTAAAGATACTAGTAAATGTAAACTATGTTTGTAATGTTATTATACAAGACTGTTGTTTTACCTGAGCCCTAATTAACAGTTTGTACTTCATTATAGAAATATGATAAAAAGTTGATCATTGTGGTATAAAAAGTACATTGTTGTCATTGTTGTTGTTGTAGGATTTAATGCAATTTTCCAGCGCAAGATAGGCTATACATGGCAGCTTGTATGATTGGTGAAGGAAGAACCCGGAAAAACCCCAGAAAGAACCACTGACCCATAAGAAGCTACCTTCAAGCTTTCTCACATACACTCATTGGCCAAATCTGAGACTCGAACTCATGCAGACATAGGTGTGATAGCAGTGATCCATTAATGGGGAGTGCATTAGACCATTCGGCCACTCAGGGACCCAAAAGTACATTAGTAATATGTATGATGTGATGGAAGAAATTGCTTTATGTTAACCTTACGTAAGACGCTCTAAAAGGTCTTTTGTGGGGTACAACCAATAAACAAAACATATTTGCAAAGTAAAATGAACTATCGGTATCAAATTTTACAGGCATATAAATAAAACTATTTATATTTTTCCTAAAAATCTTGTGGAGAAAATTAATATCTAATGTGTACTAGTGTGTCTGATACATTCAATGCCAGTCAAAAGTGGACAAGGTAAGCTATGTTGTATATACTTGTTTACTAGTGTGTCGGATGCATTCAATGCCAGCCAAAAGTGGACTAGATAAGTTATGTTGTATATACTTGTTTACTAGTGTGTCGGATGCATTCAATGCCAGCCAAAAGTGGACTAGATAAGCTAGGATGTATATACTTCTTTGAAAATAGAGAATACTTATGTGATAACATTTTCTGTTTTCTTTAATAAAATAAAGAATACAAGTTGCAGTTATGTTGACCATGTTTCCGTTTGTTTACATAAATATATTGCCATTGGACATATGTGTGTACATAGATATAGTTTTACCCATTTTTCCAATGGAAAATTTCTAAAATTTAGCTAGACTAATATACTTGTTTTGTGCATGTGTCTGTTGACTCAAAACAATGCTGTTGATAAAATGAACAAATGGACATCAGTCCTGAAAATGTTATGACCTACACACATGCTAATATTTAATTTGTATGTATGAACGTAAAATTTAATATTTTGTCGTTCTACCTCCAATATAACAATTTATGACCAAGAGTGGTCAGAATATGGGCATCCCTCAGAAATATAAACAAAAATCTTCATTTTGGTACCTGCATGTAGGGGTTAAATGAGACACCTGTACCATGTATTTTTTACATGATTCACGATACGATACAATACATTATCAATATACATATCGAGTCTATTTTTTTTGATAGTCTGTTAATAACATGGTGGCCGTGCATTTATGTAACTATGCTGACAACTATTGCCTGCATTTCTAGTATGCAAATTACAGACATTCAAATTTAGCATCAGTTCATATGCTCTTTTCATTCTTGACCAATTAACAAAAATACATTCAAACAGACTGCTAGTACCTGTCAGTAACTTTAATTTGACCTCTTTTGGCCATTTTGGGCTGATCCATCTTAGCTGAAATACTCTTCATCATACACTGAATGAATGCTTTAAAAAAAGTTCGTATCAATTCCATGTCTTAAACCTGCAAGTTAATACAGTGTTGTCTTCAAAACAAGGAAAAATGCAATTTCCTTGTGTAAGGAAAATTTTCTTTAGAACAAGTCTTAATGTGGGATGACTAAAAATCAAATACATCACACTGTACTGCGTGCAAAAGAACTGAATTGGACTCACTAATTTTTGTGAGTGAAAAGAAAATTACTGACAATTCACATCCCCTTCTATTACATTCACAAGGCAATTATTATTCATGCTGTTTGGCATCTACCTCATTGCTGAGTCTGTGGTAATCTTTCAATAATCATGCAGGCACTTCAGTAACTAATTCTATATATCAGCATAAAAGAAGATAATCCAAACTTGTTTCACATGTACAATTTAAATTCTTTACAGATCCTTTAAAAGTCACTTTCTTGTGAAGATTCTCTGTAGTTTTGTAACTATTTGGATTGCGTTTGGATTCCAAAACTTGTCACATATCAAATAATGAATAAACCAGACAGTTCTGATTGGTTGATTTTGTATGTTGAAGTTCTGTGTAAAGCAATAAGCACCAATTAAAACTCAACAAAACATAATTCACTGCAATCAGCAGAGAGGGTGAATCCGACAATTTTTTAGAAGCGTCCATTTGGCAAACTAAGGTTTCCTCCAAAATCCTAAAAAAAAAGTTTTCTTTGGAGACACAAAGTCGTTGTCGCGAACTCTCTGCTGCTATGGGGGTAAAAATCTATTTTGCGATGAAAATCCTTGAAATTGCTAGCATTTTAAGATTTCACAAACATACTAATTGATAAAGTCCTATAAGATATCTTGATCTAGGGTCATGCAAATTTATCGTTGCAAATCCATGTGGGATTGACTGAGCACGACTAAAGAAATCTCTAAAGTGACCATGACACGTCTTCACTGCACCAAGTCTGATGAATATTTCGTAGCGTATGTGTGTCAACTCTGTTGAATACCGCAAGAATATTGCAGTTATCTCTGATCACTTTTGGTATTTGAGTGTATCGTTGAGTGACATATATCACATCGGTATTTTTATGCCTACCTCTGGAAAATATCCTAGCGGGATTCTTTTGATTGTCTAACATGACATCATCATATACGACTAAATTGTTAATACTTCCATCAATATCATCAATGCTCGGTGCTTCTGCGATATCGGTTATAAACTCAATAATATCCTCATCAATTTCCGATTTTGCTTTCTCGTTAAAATCCTTTAACACCTCGTAACATCACTGATCGTCTACAATCGTGGCTATTAAATAAAATTTGTCCCATTTCATCCATCTCATAATCAAATTTAAGTAGCAGTTGTGTCTTGCCACTTCCAGATGGTCCAATTATAATCATGCGAATAGAATTTGGTAGCGCTGCATGATGTTTAACTGGTTCTCGTGTTTTTGTCGCCAAAAAATCAATTACATTCATGTAATTACAAATAATTATGGATCTAATATATTGTGTGAAATGTACATATGAATTGACGACGGTTACAACTAAAAATAACAGATCAGCACTTACTGGTAAGTGTGAACAATGTGGTACAAAAAAAAAATTAAATTTGTTTCTATGAAATCTGGAGATGTTTAAAAACAAAAACGAGGAGGTCATATTGCAGCCAAGTTAGTAAAACTCCCAGGAATACCATGGGCAAAGTATCCGGGAGAAAAACACCTTCCAGGGTAAAGTTATTGTGGGCCCGGAACCAGAGTCGATATCAGACTCGATGATCAAAACCAACTCCGACCCGGTTAAAACCCAATAAACGCCATTGATAAGGTGTGTCATGCTCATGATGTTGCTTATAAAAGCAGTAATCTGCAACATAGACATATCGCAGATGTGAAAATAATTCATGCGTTGAATTATATCACTGATAAATCCTTCAAAGAAAAATTGGCTTCATGGTTGATAAAATCGGCGATGAAAAGTAAGTTAATGTTGGGTGCTGGTAATTAATAACAACATGGAATCTATTTATTATTCTCCAAGAGGATACTGGAGGGGTAAATCAGCAATCAGTAAACTCGCTAGCGCCACAAAGGTGAAAAATACTACAGCAGCGGATTGGTTATCCAAACAAGCGATATTGCAAATTTATCTACCACCGCCTAAACAAATTAACTTCTCGCATTTTGATGTCAGCGCACCTAATGCGGTTCATCAGGCAGATATATTATTTCTACCGCATGATGGTGTTTACAAGTACGCGCTAACTGTAGTTGATGTTGCGAGTCGATACAAACAAGCAGAACCGCTAAAGACGAAGTCATCAACTGAAGTGGCTTCTGCGCTTGAAAGGATTTATCAACGAGGTCCTCTACATTGGCCAAATCTATTACAAGTTGATCCTGGCAAGGAATTTCAAGGTGCAGTGTTGTCAACAATGAAGCATCATAGTGTCACCATCAGACGAGGACATACTGCACTACATCGCGATCAGTCAATTGTTGAACGATTTAATCGCACACTTGCTGAGCAGTTATTTGGATATCAATACGCAAAGGAGTTTATTCAGGATAAACGATCTCGTGAATGGGTCAAGAGATTACCAGGCATAATTACTGGGCTGAATAATGAGATTACTCGAACAATTAATATGAAACCTAACAATGCGATTTAAAAAAATATATACCCGTAAAACCACAAAATGAATTTTCGAAACAACCAATACTCGGCAATGTCACTGTTAGATGTATATATATGAACCAGGAGAGCTCGAAGGTGGCAAAAAAAGAGCTACTGATCCTATTTGGAGTGTCACTACGCTTAAAATATCTTGCAGAACGTGATCTACTGGTAGACCACCAGTCTATAGGCTGGATTCAACTGCTCCTCAGCGAGGATTTACTCTGGAACAATTACAAGTGATACCCGAGGATACTCAATTACCACCGCGTGGTCTTAACTAGCACCTCAGCGTCTGTTGCACTCTAGACAAGTCAGCATCACATTATCTCTGGTATGACCAACACTGCTATTTGTTCTGTCTACGGCAAATTGGCGAGGCTCTTTATCCGACCAACACCAACTCATTATACAATTGCAACTCGCACTGTGATTATTCTGTTGTTGTTTCAGTGTGATTATAACCTCGGCATCAATGTCAAATTTTCTGTAATTATTTTGGTCCTGTTGTTTATAACCAGAGAGTTTTTTTCTGAATATATCATCGCGGACAATATCAATTATTGTAGTGTCATTATAGTCTAAAACATCTCTTCGAAGTTGATTTATTCTTAGTACTCTGGACATTGCAAGATAAACTAAGTTCGACCACTCGATGTGATTATCTATGATCCAAACAACTGTACCGGACATAGTCAACCCTTGCGATAAATGTATCGTATCTGCGTATCCTAGCTTCCATGGGGATTTATCAGCAAGCAAAGCATCTTCGACGACATTGATATCAACTAACACAATATCATTTAACACTAGAATCTGCTTTTCTGTCCCTGACTTTGTCATGCCTCGAATATAAATTTCGATATGTTATCTTCGTGTATATGTAGGCCTATAACACAGTTGCACTGGAAGTTTGCGAATTTTTCTTTGTGTTTGTCAAATAAATTCATCTCAAGTGTATCTTTGACTATCTTTCTACTTGCCACTATCAAATCGTTTGGTCTCCACGCTTCTCAGAAATCATTTAATAGGGTTTCCGAAATTATTTCACGCGCTATTTCACATTGGATTCTATCCGGTTGTAATCTGATTAGTTTTTTGTACTCGCGTAATTGTTTATCAAGTGCTGTATGATCGGTATTAATTTCTTCATAATAGTCTACAAAATTCTTTAGCCAATCATGTGGGGATAAAGCGACAAATGGTGGTGGTTGACCATGATCGCCACACATTATCACTTTTGCATTCACTAGCAATAACCAATCAAGAAACCTCTGTAATACATCTAACGACACTGTGCATATCTCATCCCAAATCATGATTTCAGGAATATATTTATCGCCCATTCGATCAGGAGTCCATTCGTCTCCTTTCCGTCGAAAGAAACTGTGATAAGTGCAAGCACTAATTCCTCTTTGTTTTATCTCTCTTGCAAGTCTGTGTGTTGGTGTTAGCACAATCATGTTTGATTTCTCTCGAAATAATTCGATCGCACGAGTCGTCTTCCCTGACCCACCACAGCCGTTTAAGTAACTGGTTTTATATCTACATATTGGATCGGAACAAAACAGTGCATTAGATAGTTCTGATATCTGATTAATTTTCAAGTAATTGTTTTCAATCGTAACATCTACTGATTTGGAGTAATCATGCAGTATTTCTTTTTTAATTCTCCATGATCCCCAACTCTCGTCTGAATTAGTGAATTCAGCTACTGCTTCGCTATGTTTTACGTCTATATAAAATGAATCAGTGGCTACTCTAACAGCGGTGTCATAAAATCTATTTATCATCGAAAGTAAATTAATAGAAGGATAAGCCAGCATAGACGAACTTAAGTACGTATATTGAGGATTTTCTCCGTCTGTGTAAGTAACAATTGTACCTAATTTGGTTCCATCGGACAAGAAAGCTTCTTTACGATCGACGTATATACCCCTAGATATTATATCTGCGATTATAAAATCGTATTCAGCATCATCTATAATCAACCGCGAATAACATCGTTTGTGGTCGTATTTTCCACCCAGTGTGAATTTACCAATTATTCTTCTTCCGAAATCTTTTGCGTGTTTATTTCTATCTTCAAAGATTTCCTTGGACCATTTCACGATATATTCTTCGTCGAGATCGGGAAATTGTTTTTTGTGTTTCCGCTGATTATCCTATCTAGACTATCGAGTTGGGGTCTCTCTAAACACCCCAAAACACCCCAGGACACCCCAAGACACCCCAGGACTCTCAAAGAACACCTTAAACTTACATAATACTCACTTCAAATTTCAACAACAGCACAAAAAACCAAAAACAAACAAACTAAAAAATAAAAACTGCGAATATTTAGCAATATTTTGTGTAACAGTAAAATTAGTAAGGTCGCGAGTTGCCAAGGGAAACAACTCCCGTTTTGATGAAGAGTGTTCCGGTACAGTAACGTGAATATTAATCTACATTTAATAATTAGCAATACCACAAATAAGTCGTTAAAAAATTAAACACAATGGCAAAGTTATTGAATATAAAAAAAATTGTGTATCTCAATAACAATTTAACTATTCCTTCATTCCTTTTTTTGACAAATATTAACATGGCGCCTAAGCAATTCAACAATTCAAATAAATGAGAGAAGTATGGAACATATATAATTAAAGATATGTGATGCATATAATTCGTTTCCGTAGATTATCAGAAATAGGGCCATCTACCAATACCATAAATCATTGATAGTAACAATGTCCGTATGTGTGTTTTCAGGTCTTTTTTCCGCCTCTTGGTACGTTATTACGAGATTTGGTGCTAATATATGCAATATTGAGATGTCTTGGGGTGGTCTTGGGGTGTCTTGGGGTGGTCTTGTGGTGTCTTGGAGTATCCTGGGTGTCTTGGGGTGTTTAGAGAGACCAATCGGGTTGTGGTAACCAGACTTCAGTCTGCGCTCGGTATGATATAATTGCTTTATTGACAATCAGCGATATCAGCATTTTAGAATCAATAATATACCGTAATAACACTATTGGCATCCAGTGTTTTTCAGAGATGTGTCTACCAAACCAAACATAACAACAAGGATGAAGTCCTTTAGCCAATTCAAATGATACGACATGAGTGAATCCGGTTAAATCAAAATCGGGCAGTGGTCCATTAATCGCAACACGGGTCATCTCATGTGTGGGATGTCCAAATCTTTTGAGGTACTCAGAACACTCTCCGTACACAAGAAATCTCCCTGGATAAAACGCAATCATATCAACCGAAATAATACTTTTAGGGTCGTATTTTGTATTCCATAATCCACCATGACTGTGTTTAACGCAGCTTGATTCGATATCTGAGAGAAATTCTGCGCGTGTTGGTTTGCATAGATTTTTCTTTCTCGTGAAATGAGCTGCAACTGACGGTATTGAAAAACATTTTGTTAATAATTGTTCGTCGTTATCCGTTGAAAAACCACTAGCTAGTTTTTTCATCTCATTGTGGAGGGCTTCAGTACGGTATAATTCGCCATTGGGTCTTACAACTTGATCGAATTTACCCTCTTCGTCTTCAAAACTGTGAAGTAACCACACTGGCATAGGATCTTTTTTACTTTACTCGTAAATGAAATCAAATAAATTTCCCGTTTAATACTTTATGGTTCTATTCCGCTGAAATATTGTTACAGCAGGTGTCCATGCATGTTCGTTATGGTCAATAATTTTGATTGGAGCTCCATTTGATTTATATTTCGATTCGTGTATTACCTCTTATGTTATAGTCATTACGGTTTTTGGGAATCTTAATGATGTTTCTAATTTGGTTATAGCTTGAATTGTTGCTCCTCTCTCCTTCGCTGTTAATTCCCATTCATTTATTTTTTTTGTGTCTTAGATCCGTCAATTTGTTTCCACGGAACGCATTTTTGAAGTGTTAAATTATTCGTTCTGCTACACAATTTATCCCTGAAGAAGTCAACGGTGACAATTTCATAGGTTTTAGTTTTTCAAAACTCGGTTTAACATTTATTGGATAGATTCCATAAACAACTGCTGTTACAGGATAGGATATCTCGTAATACGGTTTGTCAATCCCAGTCAGAATTCTTGGTTTGGAACCCTGACTCACAGTGACAGTTCTTTTTTTTCAGAATGGGTTCAAATTTGTCGCGTATAATCCAATTCTCTGCTTCTGAACGGATAATGAATTTCACTCTAAAAAATACTTTTTATAGTCAAAATGTGAGATTATCACTGCTGCTCTTTCGTCATTCATGGTAGGACCAACACTACCATCAATTCGAAATGTTGACCAACATTGAGATGCTCCATCGCGCTTGAATTCATTAAAACTATCACGGATTTTACCCAACATGCTTCTATCACTTATTAGACTCTTTGGTACATCAATGGAGAATCTATCGAGATTGAATTCAACAATTTTTCCAAGGCGTAATTTTTATATAATCTCTCGAACTCCTCCATATTATAATTAAAACAATTATTTAAATAAAGAATGTATTATATAATGAACCAGAGCAAATGGCTTATGATAGGATCAGTAACCGCTTGTAACAAATCATGCAGAAATTAATTCTGTGGATATCATTTACAAAGTGTATGTCGTGGAAGCTTAGGGCCCTTACCTTGTATACGATGTGGGGTAGGTGTGCGTGGTAAGTCGCAGTTATGTCTCAATTGTGGTGGAAAGCGATACAGAGAACTAAAGCGCTATTATGATAAACGAGTTAAAGATTCCGTCAATGACTGTCCCTGACAAAATCATAAGACCACCTCAAGACTACATTGATAGATTCCCAAGTAATAATTAAAACAAATAATGAATTATACAAATAATGTTATAGTATATAAATGAACCAATAATTTGAACAACATCCCGTAATTACCAATTATGAAGCATCTCGTGACGGTATTTGTGAATAATCAAGGATATTTGATTTTTACCGCTGGAGGGAAAAATCATCTTAATCATAGATTTGCGTTTTAATGTTACAACGGATTGATCAAGGTGTAACAAGATAACCGGGACGGATATTTCGGATTGATAACAGAACACGTTTGATGGTACAGATATAAAGATTATGGTTTAATGTGGCGATATATGTATGAACAGAAAAATGAAATGCGTGCGTATTGGAATCCAAATATTGGATTTAATTAAACATAATTACTCACAGACTAGAAGATGCAACAAATTATACAATGATACAAATCAATGATACAATGATACAAACCAATGACACGAATCAATGATACAATGATACAAAAACAATGATACAAAACCCTTGCGAAAAAAATATACAAAAGAAAGATGAATACAGTTTACTCACGTAGTAAACAATGCAGGATTACTCATATAGTAAAAATGTATAGTAGCGAAACTATATTTGAAAATAATAAAGGGACAGATAACAACTTATCTTTCCAGTCCCAAAAGATAAACTGGGTTCCGCAAACCCATATTAGTCCACGGCTAACAAATTACAAATAAATAGATATAACCGACTATTAGTATACAAGTCCACAGCTGGTACAATAGAACTTCACAATTCCTACAGACTCCGGACCCTCGGAATACTACGAAACATTAGACCCTCCAGACACTTTGGTCATTTAGACAGCTCCACAGCTGGGTCACCCTTGTCACCCTTGATATTAGACACTCCGGACGCTAGACATGAGACACTCCGGCACATTAAACAGCTCTGGACACACCAGTGCATTGAATCACAGCTCCCGACGTTTGACAGCTTCGGACACCCCGGACGTTTTAACACCCTCGTACAATAGCCCTACAGCTAAAGTTGTGCAATCCTCCCTCCCTCGGATCTATAACCCTATAGCTACAGTCCTTGACAAAACCCTTAGTAATGTAAAGACCCTTCCCATATAGCAAAGTATTTATACGGATCCGTTTTCCGTATCGAGAACATTCTGCACGTGCGGCATAGAGCGAATTGTACTCACGATTCCGAAGTACAACTGCCCATATATATAAAAAATCACCCTCAGGTATCGTTGCACACGATAAACAAAACCCGAGTACATGGCTTTCCTAAATAAAAACTACAACACTCCGTGACAATACCTCCCCCCTAAAAAAAGTGGTATCACTTTTAGAACAATCACGGAATGTGAGAAATGAACCATTATAAAATCCTTCAAAATTTGTAGGCTGAACGAAATGATCTGCCCACTACACCCTACTTAAAAAATCAGCCCCTACATTTTCTGAGCCTCGAATCGCCTCGATTCGGAAACAATACGGCTGCAAAGATAACGCCCAACGCATCAATCTTGCGTTGGCAACCTTCGCTTTATTCAAATATAAAAGTGGCTGATGGTCCGTTTGCAAGGTAAACTCCCTCCCAAAATGGTACGTGTGGAATTTTACTATTCCCCATACTAAGCGTAAGCACTCCTTTTCAATCACGGAGTAATTTTTCTCTCTAGGGAGTAATTTCCTACTTGCATAAGCAATGGGCAATTTCACACCCCCTTGCTCCTGTAGCAAAACAGCCCCAAGACCCATATCGGACGCATCAGTCCTCAATACAAAAGGTTTATCTAAGTCTGGCAACTTTAAAATTGGTGCACTCACCAGTTTATGTTTTAAAACGTTAAAGGCTTTTTCCTGGCATGCACCCCATGAAACTTTATTCGGTTCCCCCTTCCTAGTCAAATCTGTTAATGGGCTTGCAATAGCTGCGAAGTTAGGGACGAATTTCCTATAAAACCCGACTAGACCTAGGAATGATCTCACTTGTTTTTTTGTCTCTGGTCTAGGTGCATCCCTGATTGCTCCTATTTTATCTCGTTGAGGTTTCAACTGGCCTAGTCCACTTACCAGATGTCCCAAACATTCTAAACTTGATTACCCTATACTACATTTAGTAGGGCTAACTGAAAGATTTGCAGTGTGAAGTTTAACGACCAAATCCCGCAATACCCTAACATGTTCATCCCATGTATGTGTGTAAACAAAAATGTCATCAACAAAGCTGTCGACGCTTTCCATTCCGTTTAACAGTTTACGCATAAGACGGACGCACGACGCTCCGGCATTTACTAAACCAAACGGCATGACTTTAAATTGGAAAAGTCCTTTTGGAGTCGTGAATGCCGTTAATTTGCGAGCATTATCAGAGATTGGTATCTGCCAATATCCTTTGCTTAAATCCAATTTGGAAATGTATTTGTGGCCTGCCAATTTCGAAAGTACATCTTCCATATCAGGCATTGGTTCTGCGTCAAATACGGTGATCTTGTTTAATTGTCGAAAATCGATGCAAAACCGGTTGGTCCCATCTTTCTTTTTGACTAACACCACAGGGGACGAGTATGGGGAATTTGACGGTTCGATCACTTCCTGATCTAACATTTTGTCACTTCTTCGTTGATAGTCTCTTGTGCATTAAAGGGTATCTTATATCCTTTAATCCTGATAGGCTCAGATGTATTCAATTTTATCTCGTGTCGAATTAGATTCGTACGGCCTGGTCTGTCCGTAAATACCTCTGGATATGTAGAAAAAAACCTCCATGATCTGTGTACGCTGACCTTCCGATAAATCAGGGCATATATTTATCTGGTCAATACTTTCTTTGCCTACGTCAATAGGGTATTCAAATGGCAATCCTTTACTGGAGACTAATTCCCCTACATCATTAGACCCATCTTCTATCACCTCTACGCATACTACATTCAAGATCCCTTTATCAATTGTTTGTCCAGGTCTCGCTACATAGAGTTTAAGCATATTGGCGTGAAACGTTTTGGATTCTCCCTCTACATCAACGATATAATCCATTTCGCCCTTTACCTGTTTGACTTCATATGGCCCCTTCCATTGAACTAGCAGCTTGTTGTTATTCGTTGGAAGAAGCACAACACTTGATTTCCTACTTCAAACGTTTTCCTCCGCGTTCCTCGGTTGTAATACTTTGCGTATCTACGACTTGATTTCACGAGTTCTTCTTGAGCCATCCGACATGTACTTTCTAATCTTTCGCGCAAATCAACCACATATTGGTAAGTGGTCTTAACCTCTTCGTCCACAACCTCGTCCGACCACAGTTCGCGAAGTATACGCATAGGACCACGGACTGTCCTACCGTACAATAGTTCAAACGGGGAGAAACCTAAGCTTTCCTGAGGAACCTCACGGTATGCGAACAGAAGGGCATTCAGATATCTATCCCAATCCTTCGGTCTTTCCGCACACATCCTCCGCAACATTTGCTTCAGTGTCCCGTTGAATTTCTCGACCAACCCGTTGCACATAGGATGGTAGGGTGTTGTACGTAATTGTTTGAGGGATAGCAACCTACTAATTTCTGCCATGAGATCTGAGGTAAATTGTACTCCACAATCTGTAAGAACTTCCTCGGCACTCCGACTCTGCTGAACATGTCTACGAGCGCTTCAGCTACACATTCGGTTTCAATTGAAGGCAGAGCTGTGGCTTCGGGATATCTGGTAGCGTAGTCTACCAGCGTCAAAATGTATCTGTTGTTTCGATCTGTATGTGGAAATATTGGTCCTACAATGTCGATGGCTACTCTTTTGAACGGAGTATCTATCAACGGCATCTGACCCAACGGTACTCTAGTTACCCTACCTTTAGGGGTAGTCTTCTGGCAAATGTCGCAAAAGCGACAGAACCGCGCTACATCGCTGTTGACACCAAGCCAATAAAATTCTCTTAATACCCTATCCGTTGTTTTTTTTACGCCTAAATGACCCGCCATACTCGACTCGTGCGCGACCTTGAGTACATGTGACCTCAAATTCTGGGAAACAATAGTTGCAGGAACTTCCTGTCTGATGTAGAATATTCCCTGTACATTAAACCCTTTCGAGTAAGGAATTTAGAGGAACCCCCGTTCTTACACTTTTTCACTGTACCCGTTAATGTTTTCTCTGAAATTGCACGTAAAGACTCGTCACGTTTTTGCTCATTTCGAAATTCTTCGCGGGAGATATCAGTAATGGCTTCTGGTAATTTCAATTTACGTAATGGTTTATTTTGCTCCTTGATTTGACCTCTAGTTTGTACAGTTTGGATGATTGGAAATCTGAAATCTTCTATGGTTGGAAGTCTTGAACATTGCCAATAGTAAGTTCATATATCGGGTTGGCTATGCACAAAGCTTCCACGGTCCATGTCAAAAAAGGTGTTTCTATCATTATCCTGGCGACTGGAACATGTCCGATTGTCTGGTCAAGTAACATGCAAGGTGATTTAAACCCAAGCAATTGATCATCGCGTACTAAGCTCCGTTTCACGACTACAGTAGTGCATCCAGTGTCTCGTAGAACTGTTACCTCTTGTCCGTTGACAGTGCCGTTTGCGATCGGCACCCGTGCCTCTGGAAAAATACATGGTCCGATTGATTGGATTGCATCGCAATCGGTCTCTAAACGCTTCAGAGGTTCATGCACTGTTTCCCGCTTAGCTTGCTGGTAAACATCGAGTTTTCCGTTTACCGACCTTCTGCCTCTAATGGCTACCACGACTTTCTGGACTGGTCACTTCAGCGTAGGACAATAGTGGGATATATGACCCACTTCCTTGCAAATGAAACATTTCGCGTCACTATGCTTCCCCTGGTTACGCCCACCAGATTTATCAGGTTCCCTGGGTTTTCTGTCTTTGACCTGATTCCCACCTTGGATATCTCGCGTGACGACATTCTGCGAACCTCCCCCGGGCTTCAGCGAACAAATCCGCCAGTGTGACCATATCATGTATATTTGTGAAGGACCTTTCCTTCCAAAAAAATATAGCTCCTTGCCACATGTTGTTAACAATTGGTCACGAAGCAAGAAATCAACAAGACCCTCAAATGTCTTGACGACTTTACCACATTCCACCCACCGCTGCAAGTAATTACAAGTCCTACTGACGAACTGGGTGAATGTTTCGCCTCTCTCGGGTTTGCTATACTTAAATTTCTTGCGAAACCCTTGCTCAGTTAGTTCATATTTCTTGAGAAGTGCTTCTTTCAACGCGGGGTAATTGAGCGAATCGGCCGTGGATAAACGCGAATACACGTCTAACGCTTTACCTTTCAGTAACGCGCTAAGGTGAAGCGGCCAATCGTCTTTCTTCCATTTTTGTACCGTAGCATATCTCTCGAACCTATTCAGATAACTATCCATATTATCTTTATCGTCTTCAAATGGGGTTAATTTTGGACCCCTCAGTTTAACATCATGTTCCCCCTCTTTCTTAGCTTGCAATAACTCAGAATTCCTTTGATACTCCCTCTGCCTATTCCTATCTTCTATCTCCAAAGTTTCTAACCTTACCTGCTTTTCCCTTTCTATCTTCTCCATCTCTGCTTCCATTTCCCATTCTATCCTTTCCTTTTCTGCCTGTTTCTCTAGTTCTATCTTTTCTTTTTCTGCCTGTTTTTCTAGTTCTATCTTTTCTTTTTCAAAAGCCATTCTCCTTTCTTCTGCTTGTTTTTCTAATTCTATCTTTTCTTTTTCTAATTCCCTCTCCTTTAATCTTTGGTCCCTCTCCCTAGCCTGTTCCTCACGAACGAAATTTCTAAGGGACTCCCCCTCATAACCGAACTGTTTCCCCAATTCTACCAGTTCTTTCATAGAATACATTTCAGAAGTTTGGCGGTGACCAACCTTAAAGTCCAGGCTTAACAAAACACGCAATTACTACTAAACCGAATTTACCTTCTCAAAATTACAACACAATTATTAAATAAATACAAAGAAATAAAGTAACATTAGGTATATACCTAACCCCTCTGTACTTTTATCAAGCGCGTATGAAACACAAAAACCTACAAAACAATTTCAGTGCTCTGTTAAATCCGAAATGATCCCACTTCTGACACCATTTGTAACAAGATAACCGGGATGGATAGTTCTGATTGATATCAGAACACGTTTGATGGTACATATATAAAGATTACGATTTAATGTGGCGATATATGTATGAACAGAAAAATGAAATGCGTGCGTATTGGAATCCAAATATTGGATTTAATTAAACATAATTACTCACAGACTAGAAGATGCAACAAATTATACAATGATACAAATCAATGATACAATGATACAAACCAATGATACGAATCAATGATACAATGATACAAAAACAATGATACAAAACCCCAGCGAAAAAAATATACAAAAGAAAGATGAATACAGTTTACTCACGTAGTAAACAATGCAGGATTACTCATATAGTAAAAATGTATACGCTCAAGTAGCGAAACTATATTTGAAAATAATAAAGGGACAGATAACAACTTATCTTTCCAGTCCCAAAAGATAAACTGGGTTCCGCAAACCCATACTAGCCTACGGCTAACAAATTACAAATAAATAGATATAACCGACTATTAGTATACAAGTCCACAGCTGGTACAATAGAACTTCACAATTCCTACAGACTCCGGACCCTCGGAATACTACGAAACATTAGACCCTCCAGACACTTTGGTCATTTAGACAGCTCCACAGCTGGGTCACCCTTGTCACCCTTGATATTAGACACTCCGGACGCTAGACATGAGACACTCCGGCACATTAAACAGCTCTGGACACACCAGTGCATTGAATCACAGCTCCCGACGTTTGACAGCTTCGGACACCCCGGACGTTTTAACACCCTCGTACAATAGCCCTACAGCTAAAGTTGTGCAATCCTCCCTCCCTCGGATCTATAACCCTATAGCTACAGTCCTTGAAACCAGCCACTTGTTGACAAAACCCTTAGTAATGTAAAGACCCTTCCCATATAGCAAAGTATTTATACGGATCCGTTTTCCGTATCGAGAACATTCTGCACGTGCGGCATAGAGCGAATTGTACTCACGATTCCGAAGTACAACTGCCCATATATATAAAAAATCACCCTCAGGTATCGTAAACAAAACCCGAGTACATGGCTTTCCTAAATAAAAACTACAACATTCCGTGACACAAGGATAGTTTTGTTATTGATCATATAAATGGAATAAAAACCGATAATTCTTTATCGAATCTATAAGCTATTTCACAAGATGAAAACACCAAGACTGGAAAACACTCGAAAAATGCGAAGCCTATAAAATCATTTAATACAGTAAATAACGAAGAAAGATTATTTAAATAAATGAATGAAGCGGGAAAATATTTCGATATTTGCGAACCCTTAGTACGATATGTTACAGAACAAGTATATCGATCGGCTTTTTCCAAAAGAACCGAACATAGAATTCAATTTACATATTCCTAATATCTGTTTAGTACTATGTTTTACAACACCAAGGGGAATAACTCGTGTTGGCTTGTGTGTGTAGTTTTGAAACAACGATAACTCTTTTATTGTAGTCACATATCTCAATGGGATAATTGCTTTTTGTGTTGATTTGAATAGAAAATTTATTATTTTGTCTACGATTTTTAACTGCTGTAAAAAATCTGCGATTTTTCATCTACGATTTCCATCTACGATTTTTCATCTACGATTTCCATCTAATATTTTTCATCTATGATTCATTAAGCCCTTCACATGTGTTACGTGCTTAGGCAAAAATTAGCAGCAACATAGAAAGAAGTGAAAATAACAAGCTTATAAAAATTAACAACCAATTTATTCAGTACAAATATTTTCATAAAATTAAATAAATAAACTTACGGTTTTAGAGAATCAAGTCCAAAAATAATCAAATATAGAATTCACAATATAATCCACTATTCGAATTGCAAGAGTCCTGATAAATTAATGTCGTAATAGTTCCCGGTTCGTATCTTGACGATGTAATCCAATATGGACGACGATGTCACGTGATGAAGTCAATTGTAATTTTATAATAATAATCCAAATGAGCACAAGTATTTCTAGATAAATAACACAATAATTCCTCTTGATTCCAAACGAATAATTTACACTCAAACAATAACACACACATATTCCAAAGCTAGACTAACTACTGAACTGTTCTCTCCCAAACAATAATTTATAATTTATATCTGGTGTTTACGTAAAGAAAGGGTCACGTGATTTTCCAGAGGTCATAAAACGAATCCATGCTCGCAATCACGTATACAAAAATGATCTTGAAAGATGTCCTGGAAATCAACCAATCAGTTTATTAAAAAAGCTCTAATGTCCTTGGAATCAACCAATCATTTTAGAAGCTTGTTTACACTCTGTTTACACTCTGAAGCAAGGTCAGAAAATGAGGTTAACACCTGTTGTTTATTTGTAGAGGAAATTTCTAGAAAAATATCCCAATAAATAAATTTTTAATCAAAAATCACATGATACACATATATTGTATTCAAAATTATAGATTTGTAGATTACGATCACTAGTGTATAAAATACACAGATACAATCTCGTCCTGAGGCCCATCGTTCGAATCTCGTGGCAGGCATTATTGTCGACGGTACCGATCGGAAGATTGTTTTATATAATTGAGGCCCAAAAAGGGTACTTCGTGTAAACCTCCCTTCACGTCAAATACGTGACGGTGTGAGTTTACACCCCCGGGAAATTACGTTCTTGGGGGGAAGGTGTACACCAACAATAGGGGCTCCAAAATAAACAATAGCATGGATGCAAAAAGCTCTATGTCACACTAGGATAACCCCACAGGATGGTTCAGAATGAACTGTCGGCTAAAAGAAACGGTCATAGGGTCAAAGAGATAGAAAAATCTCAAATAAGCAAAAAAGAGAGAAATATCAAAGAGAAAAAATCTCAAAGAAAAAGAAACATATGAAAGATACAAAAGCCAATAAGGGACCCAGTGAATGATAACCGCTCATCATTAGCTATTGTTAATTTTTGTTTTTGAAAAAATATTATATGCGTATTATTTCATAAATAAATTTCGAAAATATGAACGTCATTATAAACGGGATTTCAAGTTTGAAAAATCAATGACTTCAATTGTCAGATAAATTAAATTGTAATCAGATTCTTTCTGAATTTCAAGATATTGATGATAGCGTTCAGAATAACAGATATGTGTTATCGAAATCCTATTATTTTATAAAGAGAATTCAACACGCTATTTATGTCTCCCTTGCAGACATCAACAAGTTCGTCTCGTTATTCACTGCTGTCGAAAGGGTCAGAAGTGAATTGGGGAAACAATATGAAATCAAACGCACAATGAACTCGAAAATCAAAACAATAAAAGAGATTATCCGCCAATATTAAAATTCCTCCTTGATTGCCTCAACACAGTAAGCACACCATACATACATGAGTAATACAGAGTATGGAACATAAATTCTATAGACAGGTATGCACTTACTTACCTATAACGGAATTTTATAGACAGGTATGCGCTTACTCACCTAGAACATAATTCTATATCACTGGTGATTTAATCACTACGCGTACGTATAACACACAAAATAATTTTGGGGGTGAGTTTTTTGTTCCACTTACAATTTAAATAGTATATTAAAATTTATAATGGTAAATCAAGCACTAACAACTAAATTAGCACGGCAACGATTACCTTCGATTAAGAAATTTATTCCAGTTCGTCATTCCGTTCGAAATATGCTCCAAACGAGACAACAATTTCAAAGTGATTTTACAACAGACACTGAACAGCTATTCAAACCAGTAACCACTGCAACGGGAAGAATCGTATCAACCACTGAAAAAGCCATATGGGGAGATATTCCTGAGGAACAACGAGAGAAAGAAAACCAACCCTTCTTCCTGTACTTGAAAACATAGCAAACAGATCCAAGCAAACAAAGAAATCTTTAAAACACTTCCTGATGATATAGTAACCGCTGTACGACTTCAGGAACAACAAGGTGATATTGATATTACCCCCCACCCGCACATGATGACCCGCCTGAACAAGAACAACAGGGTGATACTATTAAAGAAGAAGAAGAAGAAGAAGGTGATACTGCTAGTGGACGAGTTGCATTCAATGATAAATTCCACCCGGGTAAATTAGATAAAATAAGAGAGATGAGATTTGATGGTGACGTGATGATGGCTAGATTTTGTATTGATAGTTTCAATCATAGAAAAAATTATATCCACGCTGATTATGCCCCCATGAGTAAACAATCGTGGTATAATTGATTATATCGTGTGTATACAAAAGTAGGTAGGGTATCGAAAAAAAGATAGAATATATAGTGATTTTGTGGAAAAAATAGAAAACATTGAATCATCTACAGAGAAGCAATCAGATCTTGGATTTCTTAGATTACCAGAACAATCAAATTTTTTGAATATAACACAATCCTCTTTGCAGGGTGCAACTGGCATCACTAAAAAAGATGGAGATGGATATCCAAGGGGGATTTCCGATAGTGGTCTAGTTCGTTGGACTAATAATATTCTCGGGGATATATCACGATTAGAAATTCTCGTAGGAGGGAAAGGAGCCGGAAATAACTCACCGGAAGTAACTAATGAGGCAGACGACTATTTTAAGGTGGTATCATGGATATTGATGTATATCGAGAATTTACGGTTACAATAGTGATTAAATCACCACATAAGATAAATATCATTTAAATGATCATACACTACAACCACAGCAAATCAACTATGGTCTATGTAGTAAACTCACGATTGCCTGTTTATAGAGCGTACTATTGAGATGGTCTCGGCAATACCATTGCCGGGTTATTTGCAGGAATGGCCCCCAAAATACCCCAATCACAAAACAGTTATCAATGAAAGCTATTGATGCTATTCGTGATAGGGGTATTAGCGCTGTTGGTGATGTTGACAGGACGTGATTTTCTGCGGCTAAAGAAAAGCTAGTAGCGTTAGTTCGGCGGCGAAAGAAACCAATGACTTCGTCATCAGTGACTAAGTCACTATGACCACTACCATCTACGGAATTTATGCCTGCCTAGTATTAGAAAAATAATACGTAACGCAGTGGATCAAAAAGTAGCATCAATGAGCAGCGCCCAGGATAATATTACAGCAAATATGATAGCAGGAAGTGGCTTGAAATCGAGAGCAAGATAACAATTTAGATCAAGAAATATATAATAATATGTTCAAAACGGCTCCTGATACAGCGTTTGATTTAGATGCCTCAGTTCGCAAAGATGATTCTGTACTTAATTATCAGTATTTTTCCTATAATGCAGTAAAACCGAATCTTCGATCAAGACTCCAACTTCAAGTCCAGCAAATTCTTTTTACTCTCTGAAGCGTTTATCGAAGTAGAAGGAGAAATTGTAACAAATAATCGTGCTGCTAATGATCCGCCATATGCACTTGATGCCAAAATTGGCTTTATCAATAATGGTATCATGGCGTTATTTAACAGCGCTAGATACATGATTGTTGGAAAGGAGATTGAATCCATAGAGCGTGATGTTGATGTTGCCACAACAATAGTGGGGTTGGCAAGATACTCTGATGATTATACAAGATTGTCAGGTCCATCTATGATGTTCTCCAAGATGATCACCCCGAACCCGTTCAGTATGAAATAAGACAACCAACGGATCGTGGTACCCCTGCTGTTGGTGCTGTTGCTGCTGTTCCTCATGCTCCTGCTAATATCGAAAATATGATTATAAATACTCATCCTAATTACAACGTAGGGTTTGCAACACACGTATCAATCTTGGCAGGATAGCGTAGATTATTCGCATGCGCGATTCCACTACATCATATATTTGGATTCTGCAGAAATGTTAGAAAAGTTATCTATGGAGCGAAGCATACAGTAGCCTTAGTGCGAAAAGGTAATGATAATGATGAGATCTGGCGTGGTGCTGATGTTGCTGATGGCAAGGTGAATATAACAAAGCTGACACTGTGGATGCCAGTAATGACTCAATCAATCACCATAGAGCAAAAAATACTATCATTTATGAGTACAGGCGGCAAATCCTTACTAAGTTGGCTAACAACTACCAAGGATATGGTGTAGAGTACTCTTAATGGTACATTTACTTGGCAACTAACATCAAAACGAGGTGTTTCTGCGCCGCGGTATATATTTGTTGCGTTACAGGGTAAGGCGCGATTGGGTTCACAAACACACAGCCATATGATATTTGATCAACTCGGTGTTCATGAAGCCTCGTTGAGTGTAAACGGCCAACAAGAACCAACCGAGGATATTTTACTTGATTACGGAGAAAACCAAATAGCACGAGCGTGTCATCGTTTGCTATCATTTATGGGACGCGATAATAATGTAGATACCGGTCTGCAAATATCACAGTTGGATTTTAAAAAACTATATCCCATCTATTACTTTTCGTTATAACATCTTGACTTAACCAGACAATCCGTCGTTGAAATATACTTTCGAGCTCGTGTAACCGCTGCTCCTCCTGGTGGTTACAGAGCAGTTGCTGTAATTCTCAGTGACAAATCAATGCTACTCGAAGATGATGATGGACGAATGAAAGTAGTTGATGCACCAGTGGAAAATATGTAATGTAACCAGTAGATCAATCTGTTATTAATAAAATGTTATATAGTCATATTAGTGTTACGTTAACACCTGTTCAAATTAAAAAAATTCAATCGGAATCAGTTAAAAAAGATTAAAAAGGTGATCAAGTCTCTCTCTCTCTTTCTCTCTCTCTCTCTCTCTCTCTCTCTCTCTCTCTCTCTCTCTCTCTCTCTCTCTCTCTCTCTGCGGCCACGATCAAAGACATGATACAATCAGGTGGTATATTCCCACTTCTCGCTGCGATTCCAGCATTAATTGCAGCTGGTAAAGCCGCCGCGTTAGGAGCTGCTGGAGCTCTTGGTGCAAAAGCAGTACATAGCATTGCTCAATCATATGAATAAAAAAGTGGCGGGGACACAAAACAAAAGAAACGATCAGGAAAGGGTCTAAGACTACCAGGAACTCCGTATGCATGGTACAGCAGAAAGGGCCTGAGACTAGGAACAGTTTACTAACAATAGTTCCCATGTCAAATTTTGATTTAATCGATGCTGTTAAAAAACTAGCGATAAAAAACTTTAGAGGTGTCTTTATGAGAGATCAATTACCACAACAACCAAACAGCGTTGAAACCGGAATCATTAATATCGATATCAGCAGCGTACTCGGAACTCTCTGGGTTGCATACGCGATTGATCCGCGTGCAATTGTGTATTTCGATTCATATGGGTTAGCGCCGCCTAAATAATGTATGAGTTATATAAACCACTTAAAAATTCCTAGCTGGTATTATACAGAACAGAAAATGAATGACCCACCAATATGCGCCATAGAAGTATTGAATGTTCTCAACGATATTTCATCATCGGGAAAACCACCCCATAAAACCGTAAACGAATATACGAGTAATCGCTTTTTAGAGAGACATTATATAAAATAACATGATTGATATTTTGGGGAGATCTTTATCAAGCCCGAAAAAACCCACCGCGGAAATATCTGCAACCAGTGATGTAAAAAAAATAATCGAAGATGAAATTGCTGAGATGTTAAATCTCGCAAGTGTTGATCCCAATAAAATAGTGGTATTTCAAGATCGTCAGGGTAAATTGAAAACTAGTAATGTTTCCCTTGATGATATTTAGTTAAACAACGCGACGCAGTAGAAGATAATATCGCGTTGCTTTCCGATCAGGGTAAACTAAAACCAGGTGTACTTGTTTCAATTATTGTGGATAGAATAACAATTTAGAACCATTACAAAAACAACGGGATGAATACGACGACCATATAACTAAATTCGATCGGTTTACAAAAAACTATAATTGACAATATTGACAAACCTCTAGTGTCGATCACTCAATTTAATATTTCATCAACGAGTTCATCTGGGGTCAACACTTTGATATCAACGATCATCGACACTGAAACAACTGAACGATTCACAATAGCATCCACTGATAATAATTTGGCTAGGGTATCAGTAACATGGCATGTGGAATTCGTAGCGGATTTAAGTAAACAACTTAATTGAAAACGCAAGCGTTTTTATTGCTAGCAATTTGAAATCTATTGTAATAAATAAAATGTCATCACAGTAATATCGTTCTGATCAGGTCAGATAATCTCAAACTAAACTCAAAACACTCACTGAGGATTATCAAGTACAAATAAAAAAATACCGACGAAGAATCACCGCAGTTGATGGTACCATGTACTCGGTATCAGGTGTAATCACAGGAGCCGGTATAATACTATCCTCGGTGACAATGGTTGCCCCGATAGCTGTTCTAATTTGTATATCCGCGGCGACAACAATTGCGAGAATAATTTCAATAATAACAAAAAAATATCATCATGTCGCCAGTGCAAACTACAAGATTACGTAGTTAAGTTCCATGTTGTGTCAACCACGTACTCACAATTATTCTCGATGATATCGTCATCACTCGATGACACATTAATATCCGATAGTGAGTTTTCAGCGATGGTACGTGTTTATGATTCCGCGAT
This sequence comes from Unio pictorum, assembly GCA_030141615.1. NCBI lineage: Eukaryota > Metazoa > Mollusca > Bivalvia > Unionida > Unionidae > Unio > Unio pictorum. Next base: position 558,033 of record JARLTB010000061.1, read on the forward strand.
GTCAAAATTAGAAAAACAACATGAGTATAATAACAATGGCGACATCGCAAGAACTACTTCAACGAGTAGCGGAAAATACCACACAGGTGAAAACCAACATGATCTCAATAATATCAACCAATCTTGAAGTCAGTGTGAATTTCCCTACTGAGATTCCGGTGAAGGAGATAGCACTAGCAAAATTACGAGTGTATCACATTTGGCTTAATATTAGATCAGCACCTTTCGGTGGTCAACAACCAAATAATTCCTTGGTGTTTGCATATAAAAATAAACTCGATGGTACTACATATTGGAACGTTGTTTCGCTACCATCTGGTTCATACCAAATTGAACAAATCAATAATGAATTACAACGCAGATTAAAATCCATTACTGGAAGAATCGAAAATCGCTATAGCAGTTCATGAGCCGACGTTATCGTCTGCCATTGAGATAAGCTCCCCCCCCCTTCATATATGTCATATATATCTATCAAAGCTCAATAAGAATAATACTGGGTTGGCTTGAAAAAACACCTCCACCTGAACCACAAAAATCTGAATATGTCACGGATAAACAATCATACCATGAAATTACCACATCATATAAAGAACACGTCCTCGATATAAAAAAGTCATCACTGCCGGGTAGTTATTTTAATTTTGTTGATCAGGATTCCGCTTTTTGGAGATTTAAGGTTGGACAGACTCCAGAATCAATTACATATATAAATATAGATCATAACAGAATTATTGAATACTTTAGAGAGATCAATCAAGAACACAGTCAACAACTACACCGACTACAATAGGCTTTCCATGAGTCTAATCAGAGTGAAATCATTAAACGAATTGAAATATTAAATCAACTTGTATACGACATGGAATATATCAACCAGCGAGTAATTCAAGTAATAATTGATCATAGCTATGACAACATTAATTACACTAAACAAAATTTCCTAACTGTATAAAATGTAACAGCAGCTGATCTACCGAACTTCAAGTTACCTGGGTATAACGCAAACGAACTACAAAATTCCGTTAATGATTGTATCAATGAAAAGTTTACTGCAATATTCATCGCATGGAGACAACAACGCAAGGGTTCAACTATTCTCAAATATAATAACGACCCAGATGGTGGTGGTAGGCATATCTCTCCACAAAACGTCAATATATCCTTGGTGGTCACATTGAATTTAGTATGTGATGTCATCGAAGAATGTTATCAAATAAATCTCGAAAGATCAAATCAAGCCCAACAAGGATATATTTTATATTCATTTGCACCAACAGCTCCACCCTGATTTTAAATAATTGAGGATCCAATTAATCCAGTCTATATGCGATGTCATAATGATTCTTTAACGAGAATTAATTTTAAACTCACTGACCAGTCCAATAATCTGATTGATTTACGAGGTGATGTTTTACTAATTAGTCTGTTTGTGAATTCTTAAATTGCTAGCAATTTCAAGGATTTTCATCGTAAAAAAAGATTTTTACCCCCATAGCAGCAGAGGGGCGTGACAACGACTTTGCGTCTCCAAAGGAAACTTTTTTTACGATTTGGAGGAATCCTTGGTTTGCCAAATAGACGCCTTTTTTACGATTTTGGAGGAAGCCATTGCTTGCCAAATAGACGCCTCTAAAAAGTTGTCGGATTCGACCCCTCTGCTGTTCTGCATGACACACTGAGGGTGTAGTCCTTGTTTTCGACACAAGAAGACAAGATGCGAAACAATAGTGAAAACTTTGCATAAAAGTGGAAATTACTTGGTCAGTAAAGTACATAAATCAAACATGGGGAAACATACTGGAATATCTTCTTTACGTTGATATGTTATCACTGGGTTACAATAATCACCATGGAATTAGCAGGGGTAAGGCAGCAGATTTCAAACCATGCGAGTTATTCATTTTAGCTGATTTAGCTAATTTGTTGAAGGCGAGTGAGTGTTACCAATAGGATTTTGTTGTTGCTGACATAAATGCATGTGTCTGCAATGGCTATCTCAGATTTTTCAATTTGAATACTAAAAAGGTAAATGACTAATTAATATTCACAATAAATTGTACAGAGAAAGTATCACTGTGCATTTATTCTTCACCTCCTCATTGATCCAAGTACCAATATGTAATAAATATCAATATATCTATATATCAATTAGAGTCAATGTGGCACCCTACAACATGTACCCAGTAATCTGCATAGTGGATACAAGCTTATTGCTACATGAACCCAGTAATCTGTATACTGGATACAAGCTTACTGCTACATGTACCCATTAATCTGCATACTGGATACAAGCTTACTGCTACATGTTCCCAGTAATCTGCATACTGGATACAAGCCCACAGCTACATGTACCAAGTAATATTGATAATATTAGCTTACTGCTACATGTACCCAGTAATCAGCATAGTGGATACAAGCTCATTGCTACATGTACCCTGTAATATGCGTACTGGATACAAACCTACTGATACATGTACCCAGTAATCTGCATACTGGATACAAGCTTACAGCTACATGTACCCAGTAAGCTGCGTAATGGATTTAAACCTACTACTACATGTACTCAGTAATGTATATAATATTAGCTTACTTCTACATGTACTGATATGTGTATGTGATTTGCGTCATTTATGTTTAATTTTAATTGTTTGTTTGTCAAATTCAAATCTGACATTTTAAGTTTAAGATTCATTCATTGGGAGATATTTATTTTAGAAAGTGGGATGACATGTACTCTTAAGACCTCATTTCTAACCTGCTTTCTGAGTTGTAAACAAGCGTTTGAAATGATTGGTTGATTCTAAGGACGTTATGGAGCTTTGTTATAAGCATCTTTCTATTTTTAGTTGGGTCATACGGTGTGTACAAGATTTTTTGAACGTAAATTAGTTCTAAAAGATTCCAGAAGATCACGTGACCCCTTTCTTGCTTACGTAAAACAGGTATATAAATTATGTTTAGGAAAGAACTATTTAATAGAAGTTGGGCTGTTATAATATTAAGTTGTGTCGTTTTGAGTTGTTTTAAATTACCTCGTATTGGAAATTATTTCAATTCGTTTGGATCAAGAAAATATATTTTGTTATTTATCTGGAAAGTAATTGTGCTCATTAAATTATATTACCAAGAACAGACTTTGTCACGTGACATCGTCTTCTATCTTGGATACTTCACTATGATTCGGACTTGGAATTATTTGGACATTTTATTACCAGGACTTTTGCAATTTCTCTAGTGGATAATATTTTGAATTAGTTTTTGGATTAATTTTGGAATTGATTCTTAAAACCGTACGTTTATTTTTCTTTTCTGGAAAATATTTGTGCTCAATAAATGGTTTATTAAGATTTTACATGCTTGTTATTTCACTTTTTCTATGTTACTGTTTATTCGAGCCTAAGCACATAACATATAACTTGGGGGCTCCTCCGGAATTGGGATCAATTGGAATTTGGCTTGACCTTTTTTCAAAAAACTTTTGTTTTAAATTTGAATTCCCCTAGTTTCTTATTTTTTTAACTCTTTAGTGAGATTGACAAGCTTATTATTTTCACTCTTTCTATGTTACTGTTTATTCGAGCCTAAGCATATAACAGTACCCAGTAATCTGCATACTGAATACAAGCCTACAGCTACATGTTCCAAGTAATATCTATAATATTAGCTTACTGCTACATGTATCCAGTAATCTGCATACTGGATACAAGCTGACTGCTACATGTACCCAGTAATCTGCATACTGGATACAAGCTGACTGCTACATGTACCCAGTAATATGCATACTGGATACTAGCTTACTGCCCTACTACATGTACCCAGTAATGTCTATAATATTAGCTTACTCCTACATGTGCCCATTAATCTGCATAATGGATACAAGCTTACAGCTACATGTACCCAGTAATGTCCATAATGTTAGCTTACTCCTACCTGTACCCAGTAATCTGCAAGGTGGATACAAGCTTACTATTAAATGTACCCAGTAATATGCATACTGGATACATGCTTACTTCCCACTACATATACCCAGTAATCTGCATACCGGATACAAGTTGACTGCACTATTAACCTCTGGACACACAGTACACAAACTGAAGCAAACCACTACCAGAACGTCTGTATTTTTTTCTTTGTTTATCTTTACATTTTTACTTACCATGTTTTGATGGAAAATTAAGAAATCGTTTTAATTAATGTTTTACACTCACAGGATGACTTTAAAAATTCAAGTTGTCACCATTATGTTTTGTCATAATGGAGACTATATGTTATTTGAACTCATGAAGTTAAGTGGTTATGATACATACATCAAGCAAGCAATGATGTAGGTTTAGTGATATTTTCATAGTTTTCTATCTTCGTGGTCAACCTTCCGATGCATTTGCATTATTGACAAAAATAATATATTTTGTGAATCTTGTGTTCAATATGTACATTATATGATTCATCTTGCATACAGTATTGAATATGTTATATACATATACATGTGTGATTTAAATGTATCATTTAGTTGAATTTCATAAGGTTAAAGGTTATCATCTACATCATACGATAATGGAGTCCATGGATCATAATAGGTTTTGTCTGGTGATTGTTATGGCACAGCAACACAAGCAGGCCATTTTTATGCTGAGACATTTGGAGTACAGTGCATTGTCCAAGGTAGGATCTGAACCCATGCTATTTGGATTGTTGATTCAGGATGCTAACCATGGAGTCACCATGGTTACTTTCATAAACATCAGATGCACATGCTAGTGTATGCCTCCATTATATGTTTGAACATATATATTTAAATTGTGAGAAGTGGACTTAAAAGTGCAAGTATGGACAGAGAAAACACAAGGCAAGAAACGTGTTTAATTATTTCTTATTCTTGACGTTTACCTCTTAATGTTTCAGCATTAAAACTCACATAACTACTCTAATGAATAAAAATGAAAATTATTAGTATATTTCATTGATTCTTTCTCTCTGTTGGAATCCTTCTCTCTAGATGTTAATTTCCTCTATCAAATACAAATGCATGCAATAAGTTTCTTTTAGGCTGATTTAAAAACGAATATTATGTTGCAATGAGTTTTACACTATGGTAGACATTATAAGCTGATCACTTCCATCAGGCATGCTTAGATCTAGAAATGTTGGCTTGCAAATGACTATTTTTATGACAGATTTGGCCATTATAACAGCTAAGTATGATTTTTTTTAAGGATATTAAACTAATTTTGGTGATGCAATACTTACCAGATGCTTACAAATGACTGCATAGCATAACCTTTCTGGGATGAAAATTACCCTTGAACATATTAAAGTCAACTTGAAACCACAGGATCATATGCAATAATCCTCATTCTTTTCCAGTGATATGTCCTATTAGTGGGACATTAGTGCAGGGATGTAGGCGGGAAACTGGCAACATCATCAGGTACGTACTGACATTAATTTAACCCCTTCCACTCAACAAACAACATTTTTATCTCAGTAATACATTATATGTTGCTACAACTTAGACTGAATTTGCCACTTTGTTGACTGAATTTGCCACTTTGTTGGAAAACTAATGATGTATGTATTATAAATGCATACAAAAATTCTGTATTATAAATGCATAAAAATTGTATTATAAATGCATATTGCTTGAACTTGCATCTTGATGAATGTTACCCTTTTTCCTTTTTTGGTATTGTATTCTAAATAAATTATTAAATCAGCAAAACACAGCATTCATTGGCAAAAGAGACATGTACAAAAACTATTAAAAAGCATGTACACTTTTATTCACCTAAATTGTAGCAAAGAACAAAAGCAAGCAATCATCACACTATATGATTATGGCACGTGAAAGTGGCAGGAATTTAAAAAGCATGATAGAAAGCGGTATTTTAATTTCAGAAATAGCTTTTCACTGCAACGCTACAAACTTTTAAACTACTGCGACCAAAACCAATATGCTCTGCAAAGCCTAGCATACATAAAGCTTGAATCTATGAGCTTAATTTCATTCATCATTCATGATACTTCTGATATATCAATCCATCCAGTACTCTTCCTGGGATTTCATGTTAAAACCATCTCTATGACATATGATGCTGTCATCAAGGTTCCTACTTTTGTTCATAAATAATTTAAAAAAAATTCTTTGATGTCATGAAAACGGGAAAACAAAGGAATTGCTCACTATTATTGGTACAGTCGCTGGACTATGTACAAGAATGAGAAAAACTAATATTGTACAACACAACACAGAAATGTCACTCACCCTGAATTTTTAGTATTGCTTTACTTAACTGGTGGAAAGGAAACAAACATTAAAATAATTAACAAGGTTGTCACATAATATAATGTCTTGCCTTTCTCTGAGTTATTTTAGTGTTCCTATTTTGCAAGCAACATTAAGCTGACAACACTGCCAATAAGACAGACTTCATAAACAACATTTTTCTCAATAAAAGGGAAAACAATAAATTATCATGCACGGCTCACAAAAAATATTAATTGGTTACACGAATGCTCTATAAATCTGAATAAAATAATACAAAATGTTTAGCTTTAATATAACGACAATATAAGGCATCACATTGAATTTTGTAATCCTGAAGACTGTTATACATTTGCCAGCATAACAATGCCAAGTCACCATGTTTCAAATATTGGTAACAAGAATTATCATTACAATAAAAGTCATCATAAATAAGCTAAACAAATAAATAACTTATATTTAATTTTGTTTCCAGCATTCAATATTAACAATCATATAGCTTTTGTCTATCTTTAATTGTAGTATAAGAATTTGACAGCACATTAAAACGTTTTCCAAATAAATCTTTATTCCAATGTAACAATAAATAAATGCTTTGAAAGTAAATAAATACAAATGCTTCCATTTACAGGTAGATCTCAGCAAATGTTGATGTCAAGTACAAGAAAAAAAATCACATTGCTGAGTAACGGAACCATCTCAGAAATTTCAGAGAAAGTTCAACATACTAAATTTGGTAACAAAAATATATTCATATATATTTGAGTGAAAATGTTCAGAAATGAATTGGCCTTAAACCTTGAACTAAAAAATATGAGTTATAATATTATTACCAGACAATTCTAAATACATATCCATATGGTAAATATGGCTTAATTAATATTTAATAGAGAAAGTAAAGAGAAACAAACAATGATTCCAGGTCATCCCAAAAGAGATCCACATTACTGACGATTTTGGGAAATAAATTATTTGTCAAACTTGACAGAGCTTGGTGTTTCGTATTCTTTTCTATTCCTTATTTTAAGACCACAGGGTTGTAATAAATCATAGGAAGTCATTTAGAAAAGTTCAAATGTAAATAATATTATGGTACATTTTTATTTAATTTATATTTTATTTTTAAAAAACTGCTTGTTTGCCAGTTTTAAATTTTTTAAAATTCCATTACATGCTATTGTAGTGTAACTTTATTTACTGAATTTAACATTTTCCAGAATATTAGACCAGTTCAATTCGACCGGACTGTTTTTCATGAATAATTAATATTATACACTGTATATAATGCTGACCTAGTTCCTGACATTTATTCTGAATTAGAGTTGAAGTAAACAACTTTTCCTTCTTTTTTTTCTTTCTCAGTGTAAGATCATAAAGTGAAACAGAGTCCATACTGAGAGTACATGATGTTATATATGTAGAAAGCTTCGATGTTGTTCCAGAAGGGTCATCATGCGACCCTCATACATGGATCTGTTTTGTCTCTTAGGGTATAACTGTTTTATATAGAGAATTTGGGCAGATGGACTTTAACCCACTGACACTTAAAGTTGCTTTGTTGTGACCAGTTCAAGTTGAATTTTTAGTTTTCCTTCAAATTATTTGGATTCCAAGAGAAAATAATTTCCATGGAAATACTAATCCTCTACATTAATTATTGGACAAGGACAGTCATTGAAATTTAGACAGAATTCAAGTACTGGAATATTATGTATTGTATGAGCCTAAACATAACAAGTAGCAATATGGCAATCCTTTCAGAAAAAATAGTGAATAGTGACAATAGGATTTTCATAGTGCTGGCCATATAGCATCTTCAAACCATATTCATTAGAACCAACTAGAGCAATGGATGAATGTGTTAAGCATGTCCAAACTATATTCATTACAACCAATTAGAACATGGGATGAATGTATCAAGCACAAATCACTCTGAATGAAGTGGAGTGTCCTAGTGAGCTTGCAGTGTAACCTAAACTATGTCGTTTCCACACTTCTTGATGAACAAAACTGTTCATTCATAAAATGGAAAGATTTTAATTGTCAATTTGTGTCCAATTCAATATCTTTAATATAGCTTGGCCTGCCCAGCTGAATTATCATTGGTCTTACTGAAGTTAAGGCCAAATTAGTGTCTTACACTAGAGAGACAATCATCAACCTCTCCTCTACTCAGCTATCAGAATCCCCTCCTACAAGAAGTTTTGATGCAACTCAAAACAATCAAGTGGCCTCCCCTCAGGTGTTCTTAGACAGGCAGAGAGCATGTGTTAGGTTTATTCTACAACCCTAAACATGCAGGGGGTAGCTGTAGGATAAAAGACACACTGTGTCATGCCAGTCGTTTACTTGGCCTTGAATAGAAATGTGCCGCCCACAAATATTGTGTCTACCTGAAGTGGGTTTTGCTTAATTTTATTTGAAGATATTTGTAATGAACAAATCTTAAGAGTAAGTATAACAAGACAAAAAAATGTTCTTAAGAAATTCAAACAACTTCTTTGATTGCCTGAAAATCTAATTAGGTCAGGAAATCACCATATTAAAATGTGTACAATTTTTAAACATTTCTCAAAATCCAATAAATTTAGTATCATAGACCTAGTATGGGTGTAAGGCAGATATATAGATACTGGGACATACAAATGGGGATAAAGGCAATATGTGTGCTGATTTTACAGACTTACAAATTACACTCAACCACATGGAAGTTTTGTAACATGTTTCAATTGGTACCCAATTATTTTATAGCTGAATATACAAAAACAGATTACTGAAAATCCTATGGACTAGTAAACTCAACCAGTTTGAGAATGGTATGCTCATTATCACACCCGGTATGTATGTATGTATGTATGTATGTATGTATTTATGTATGTATGTATGTATGTATGTATGTATGTATGTATGTATGTATGTATGTATGTATGTATGTATGTATGTATGTATGTATGTATGTATGTATGTATGTATGTATGTATGTATGTATGTATGTATGTATGTATGTATGTACGTACGTACGTACGTACGTACGTACGTACGTACGTACGTACGTACGTACGTACGTACGTACGTACGTATGTATGTATGTATGTATGTATGTATGTATGTATGTATGTATGTATGTGTGTGTGTTTGTGTGTGTGTGTGTGTGTGTGTGTGTGTGGGTGGGTGCGTGCGTGCGTGCGTGCGTGCGTGCGTATGTATGTATGTATGTATGTTTTTATGTATGTATGTATGTATGTATGTATGTATGTATGTATGTATGTATGTATGTATGTATGTATGTATGTATGTATGACTGACTGACTGACTGACTGACTTTATTTCCTCTTCAATAGAGATTACATCAGATTAATCAAATTCAGGATAATACAAAATCATGAAATACAACACAAAAGAATATAAATGAAACAAATTGGAAACGTATACCAGTGTAATTATCAATGTAGTTCTTTCTACATGACATATATGTTTATGCATACATACATACACATACACACACATACATATAAATGTACACACATATACATACATATATATTTACACACCCAAACACATATTTACACATACATATATACACACATTTATACATATATATGATGAACAGCATGAAATCCTTCTCAAAGGAATAAAGATAGCAAAAGGTGACACTCGTATATTATATGAGCCAGAGAGCATTATATCTCCGTGATCTGTAATACATCAAAATTGCGGAATTTGACAACAGCAGAATATTTGTTTATGTTTGTTTTGTTTTAAATTATTTAATTTATTTATCTAGATTAACTACTTATTATTGCTGTTATATTATGACATGTTAGTTGAGAGTAGGGCATGCATTTTATAGTAAAATGAGGTTATGCTTTTTGCCGTTACCAACTTGAGTTTATCCCACACATCATCGTCGATAGACAACAAGCAATCTACTCTGCTTCCAAGAAGTGTCTCCAATAGTATATCGTCTTCTTGATTAAATAAATTAACCCCGTCTCTCACCTCTAAAGTGTCAATCACCTTCTCAAAGAAGACGTTTCGTTCTTCAAGGAGCTTTTCACAACCTAAGATAAGATGTTTCGCTCTGTCGTCAGTCTCTTTTCCACAGAGTTTACATATCATAACTTTTCCAACAGGCATGATATATAATTTCACTATTTCAGAGAGAGGCCATAATATAGATGGAAATTTACGTGCAAGAAACCATATACTGCTTGGTTTTAAGTCCAAATGAATGTTTCTGAAGTGAATTAAATCGCTCCTTAGTTCAATATCTGTATTCCAGGTAGATTTTTCGATGTTTTGAATATTATCAATAATATTCCGATTCCAAACAAGTTTACCTTCGGTTTGTACTCTTACTGCATAGTCTAAGAGAACACTTCCCATACCATATTTCTTGAATATTTTGTCAATATCTGCTATAAACCCCGTCTGTCTAATTGGGTTGGTCAAGTACTGACATAAACGCAAAATGAAAATCTTTTTCCAGATAAGAGTCCAATCGCCCCTACACAGCCGGTTGAAAAAGTACAATTTCATCTTATCAATGTATGCTCCCATTGACCAGAGTCCTAAGGTACTACGCGTTGCCTCTATGGGCGAATATTTATCGAAAGCTTGCATACGTCTCGCTGCATATCTCTGACATAGCTCAAGTTCTTCTATATTGGTGTTTGTCATATTCGACCATAATTCACATTCATATAGGACTGAAGGTAGAATGATTCTTTTCCAGATTTTCATACTTGTTAAAGGGTTCATTCCTCCGTCTCTGATACCAATAAAATAAAAAGAGTTTAATAAGTGTTTACCTTTATCGCATGCTTCTTTTATCGCATCGTTAGGTTTAAAGTTGTAGGTTAGAGGTATGCCGGCATATTTCTTACTTTTGACTACTGGAATTGGCGATTTGTCGAATAGAAAAGAAGGGATATCATTTCTTCTTTTGTTTATAAAGAGGATGCTACAACTTTTATCTGCGTTATATTTCAATCTCCACCTTTTCGCATAATTAGAGATTGTATCGAGCAGATGATGCATCGAATGATGCGAATTAGCCATTACGGTTGTGTCATCCGCTAATAAGACACACGGCAGGTGGAGATCGACAAGATTTAGGCCTCGCAAAGTGTGATCTAAATCAGTGATCAAATCGTCTATCATAACGAGAAAGAACCAAGCGGACAAGATACGACCCTGCCCTACACCCTGCTTAATATTGAAATATTTAGACAATTTGCCCGCAAATAAAACAGAACTAGTTACTCCCTTAAACGAGTCTTTCATGATGCGCCACGTCTTACCTTTAATGCCAAGTTTGTACAGCTTGTAAAATAACCCATTGTGCCAGACTGTATTGAATGCCTTAGCATTATCAAGAAATGTTGCATAGACAGGAGTATCTTTATCCATATAGTAGCATATAGATTCTTTGATACAAAACGCTGCAGTGATACTGCCACAATTATTCCTAAAACCTTGTTGCATTGGATTTGGAAAATTAATGTGCTTAGAAAATATAAGTAGTCTATTATATATAATTTGCTCTAGGATTTTCTGAAGCACTGGAACTATAGTTATATCACGGTAATTATTCATATCTAATTTGCTTTTTCCCCCTCCTGTAAATATTGGTATTACTAAACCTTGTTTAAAATGGCATGGGTACTCCTCGGCCTCGTACACTTTTTTGAAGACAGTTTCAAGTAACTGTACACTGCTTTGAGTGGCCGCAAACAGTAAATGCTCGGCAACAATACCGTCGTGACCACATGCCTTTTTTTTACTGAGAGAACTAATTGCACTACTGATTTCTTCTCTAGTGGGAATTTTGTCAAGAACTTCATCAAAGTGGGAATGGGTTTCTATACTCTGTTTTTTAACCTCTGCTAAGACCATCTGGTAATGATTCTTATCGTACAAATAGGAATTGTCAGGTAGTGATAAAATGGAAAAATGATTTGCCCATAAGTCTCTTATAGAGTCGTGGTCACGTACAATTTTTCCGTTAGATTCAATTTCGTATATGTAACCACGTTTATGTCTTTTATTCCGTATAAACTTATAGAAAGTAGAAATATCGAGCTCTGCAGCCTTTTCAAGCTCACTGAACTGTTCTCTGTCATACATTTTTTTTGCTCTCAGTAACTCTTTTCCAAAACATTTCTTCGCTTTCTTATAGTTCGCGTACGACTGAAATTCCCATCCTCTTGGCCTACCATGTATGTATGTATGTATGTATGTATGTATGTATGTATGTATGTATGTATGTATGTATGTATGTATGTATGTATGTATGTATGTATGTATGTATGTATGTGTGTGTGTTTGTGTGTGTGTGTGTGTGTGTGTGTGTGTGTGTGTGGGTGTGGGTGCGTGCGTGCGTGCGTGCGTGCGTGCGTATGTATGTATGTATGTTTTTATGTATGTATGTATGTATGTATGTATGTATGTATGTATGTATGTATGTATGTATGTATGTATGTATGTATGTATGTATGTATGTATGTGTGATTATGATAACAGTTAGAGTGATTGCAAGGCATTATCCACAGATGTATCTCATGCTTCATAACCCTTAATACCATTGTGCTTTTTCAAAAGTTGAAAACAAGTTTTCAGAGAGATTTCAACACAGTGCATTATCTAAGTGCAGCTGACTATAAATGGCAGCCAGTGTAACTAGTGGAGGAATAAGCCAGAGAAAAACAGAGAAAGGAGTTGAAATTAAAACTGAATACTTACCAGTTGGTTCTAGTTGTACTTCTTCAGTTTTTGTTTTATCTGTAATTAAAAGGAAAACAATTTGTACTCACGCTATGTCAATATTTGTGAATGGCACATAATTAGGCATCAAGCTTTGATTAAAATCATAGGCCAAATAATTTGCATATTTCTGAAGCATTATTTTCTACAATGTTTCTACTCATGAACTGTAATAATGTCATTATGGCCTTACATTTTAGGTACTGAGCAATGCTGATTAAATATGTATCTCATACTATCGACACAATTACCACTGGTACCGCATTTACGTGATCAGAATCCAATTATGTGTCCAGATTTTAGACTTTTTGGCCTTAGATCTAAGGCAGGCCTATCTGAACTGCACATACATAGGTGAACTGGTGCAAAAAGTAATTTAAGGTGGGCATTTGACAAAGAGTGTAATCTTCAAATAAAATTGATGGGTCTTATTCAGCAAAAAAGAAAAACCAAAACTGAAAAAAGATTTTAAACTTTCTCCCTTCTGTTCATGCTCGAGCAAAATAACCAATGGAAAATTACATTTGTAACACTACTAGGCTAATGGAAAATTGCTTGGAAGTTGATGTATTAGGCTGTTTTCAGAGGTAGAACCCAAAATGTTTCCTACTCGAATTTTTTGCAAAAACAAGAGAAACCTTAGGGGTTAATATGCTATTGGGCGAATTTTGTTGACATCACCAAATATGAATATTCCTTGCATATTTAGTCAATTGTGCATTGACATTGCACATCAATTACAAATTTAACCATTCCTTGACAATTTGTAAACAATTTCCAAAATCCTTGTTTAACACATTAACCCGTATCACCACATTTAAAGGGCAAGAGGTAGTAGCCTACTTCCAAGCTCTGTAGCAGCACAGTCGTATTATAGAAAGGTAGACAGATTTAGCTCTACAATGATACCAAATAATCTGGATGTTTTAGTGGCACTACAAAATACAAAGGAATAAACCCAATTTTTGTAAACTGTTTCTTTTTCTTTCTCTACCCAAAATTTGCTTGTAGTCGAAATCTAATGTTGTGTCCAGATTTGAGACGTTTTGGTCTCAGCTCTAAGGTAGACTGGTCTGAACTGCACACAGACAGGTGAGCGTGTGTAAAATGTTGGATAAGGTGGGAATTTGGAATAAAGACTGCTCTCGATATGAAAATGGCGGGTCCATTAAGCAAAATAACCAATGGAAAACAATGTTTGTAACACATATAGGTATTAGGCTAATGGAAAATCGCCTGGAAGTCGATGTATTAGGATGTATTCAGAAATAACACCCCAAAATAATGTGTTTTCTATTTGCTTTCCATGCGAAAACAACAAAAACCTCCAGGGAATAATGTGTTAAGTTTTACAAATAAGGCTCTAGTTAATTAGAATTGATATTGCCGAGTTCCAGGCCATATGGGATATCAGACTGACACCTCTTCAATTAGACATGATAACAAGTCTTTTGATTAAATCACAATGTTGATACTAACAGCAAATTAAAAATAAGTAGATTAAAAATTAAACCAATGAAAACTTGGAACAAAAATAAAAAAGTGACAGTGTATATAAGCATGCGTGCGTGTGTTATAACATTTCTGTCCTGCAGTTTGGCAGTCAATTCACTCAACACGAATGTGTTCTAATGTTAATGGATACTAACATGGGACATACTTTAGTCCTGTTTCATCCGTCTGGAGGTATGCATGAGTCATGTCTTCAATACTGCCTGAGACTGTTGTGATTTCTTCTGCATGGTTTTGTAGCTCTCTGATTATGGGTCAGGTGCTTTGAATCCTGTTGCATTTTCACTCCACTTATTTGACCAGGTATACAGAATATTTCAATTGATATAATACTTACAGATCCTAATTGAGCTAATACATTTAGAAATGAGTGATAGCAAGGCAGCTTTAATAGCCTCATACTTCATAACCCGTATTGTGATTTTCAAGTCAGTGTAAGAGCATGGTTTTCTAAGATTTAGCACTGTCGAATTAACAATACCTCTCGCATTTTGGTGTGGAAAATGAAGTTGAAAACAAGTTTTCAGAGAGATTTCAACACTGCATTATTTAACGCAATAACCCCTGGAGGTGTTTGTAGTTTCACATGAAATACGAGTAAGAAACACATTTTGGGAACTATTTCTGAATACATACTAATAAAGCGACTTCCAAACAATTTTGTTTACTAGCCCAATGCCTTGATGATAATGTTTTCCAATGGTTAGTTTGCTCGCATGAGACGAAGGTAAAAATTAAAGTTAAAGGTTATTTTTCTTATTTTTTTTGCTAAAAGGTTTTACACGAAAATTAAAAATGTCAACCTTATCCTACTTTTTGCACATTCACATGTCTGTGTGCACTTCAGACCGGTCTTTCATAGATCTGAGGCCATAATGGCTAAAATTTGGACACAAAATCAGAATCTGACCTTATGCCAATTTTTAGTGGAAAAAAACCCAGGGCCAAAACATTTGATTCTTTTCCTCTGTATTTTGTAGTGCAATTAAAATGTCCAGACTATGTGGTATCATTGTAGAGCTAAATCTGTCTACCTTTTCATAATACCACCCACTTTAGTTTATAATGCATGACCTTGATGCTACAGACCTTGGCAGTAGGCTACTACCTTCTGATCTGTAAACACGGCTCTAGGGGTTAATGTGCAAAGTACAGCTGCAAATTTGTGAGGAAAGAAAATAAAGTTTGTATTCTGTATCAGACTGTGACACAACTGTATCTGTCTCACTCACTGTCTCCATCTTTTGAACCTTGAGAGAGAGAGAGAGAGAGAGAGAGAGAGAGAGAGAGAGAGAGAGAGAGAGAGAGAGAGAGAGAAAGAGAGAGAGAGTTGAAATTAAAAACTGACAATTTACCAGCTGGTTCTCATGGCTTGTCGTCAGGTTCTATACCTATAATTAAAAGGAAAACAAACTAATAGTTTCTGATGATGCAAGATATGTCAATATTTGCTCCATCAATGGCACATAATAAGGCATAAAGCTTTGATTAAAATCACAAGCCAGATAATTTGCATGTTTCTGAAGTATTATTGTCTACAATATTCCTACCCATGAACTGTGTAATAATTTTATGATACCCTTACATTTTAGCCACTGAGTGATGCCACTCAAACACGTAGATCTGGGGTTCCATTTGTTTCCTCAAAATTTGTTCATGTCCAAAAGAATCAATTTGTTACAATGTTTTTTCTGTTCTTTTTGTAAACTACTGTGCTTCTATTCATGTCAATGGCCTAATGAAGTATCAAGGTCTTGCAAATTATAACAAAATCTGATGAGGACACACACATTCACACAAAAACACACACACATTCACACGAAAACACACCTATACACACACAAACACACAAACACACACACACACACATACACACTGAAAATTGCACATTTTGAGCTTCATGCTCGTAGTTTTATTTCAGAGCTTCTACACTTTTCAAAGCTCATAAATGATTTTAAATCTTTGATGTAATAAAGTATGTAGTCTGGAGCAAGCATACCTAATTAAATCTTGAAAGCTGATGAATAGATTTTCAAGGGAGATGATGACTTAACAATTCACATTTTACTTTGGATTTGAAAGTTACAGCAACTTCACAAAGTGACTAATTATCATTTTCCAACAAACTGTCTGACTAATTATGGTTGTCCAACAAACTGACTAATTATTATTGTCCAACAAACTGTCTGACTAATTATCATTTTCCTACAAAATGTCTGACTAATTATCATTTTAGAACAAACTGTCTGACTAATTATCATTTTCCAACAAACTGTCTGACTAATTATCATTTTCCTACAAACTGTCTGACTAATTATCATTTTCCTACAAACTGTCTGACTAATTATCATTTTCCTACAAACTGTCTAATTGTCATTGTCCAATAAACTGTCTGACTAAGTATCATTTTCCAATAAACTGTTTGACTAATTATCGTAGTCCAACAAACTGTCTAATTATCATTTTCCAATAAACTGACTGACTAATTATCATTGTGCAACAAAACTGTCTTACTAATTTTCATTTTCCAAGAAATTGTCTGACTAATTATCATTTTACAACGAACAGTCTGACTAATGATCATTTTCCAACAAACTGTCTAATTATCATTGTCCAACAAACTGCTTGACTCTTTATCATTTTCAAACAAACTGTCTGACTAATTATCATTTTCCAACAAACAGTCTAGTTATCATTGTCCATCAAACTGTTTGACTAATTACCATTATTCAACAAACTCTCTGACTAATTATCATTGTCCAACAAACTGTCTAACTAATTATCATTGTCCAACAAACTGTCTGACTAATTATTTTCCAACAAACTGTATAATTATCATTGTCCAACAAACTGTCTGACTAATTACCATTATCCAATAAACTGTCTGACTAATTATCATTTTCCAACAAACTGTCTGACTAAAATTATCATTTTCTAACAAACTGTCTGACTAATTATTTTTTCCAACAAACTGTCTGATTAATTATCATTGTCCAACAAAATGTTTGCCTAATTATCATTATCCAACAAACTGACTTACTAATTATCATTTTCCAACAAACATTAGTAATCTGCATCTGCTCTAATGGAGCTAGTATCTTTTTATTAAGTGAGAATACCTCAAAAGAAAGCTGGCCTAAAAGAATTTCTTGGAATTCAAGGTAATATTTCTTCCTGTAAAAAGGTATTGTTGAATCCAACTCTGAGCTTCTTCAATGATACAATCTTTAAAACTAGCTGCAGTAATAGACATATTTGATGTCAAATCAGATCGTTTCTATTTATGAAAACATTTATACATTAGCTGCATTAATGGACATATTTGATGTCAAGTCAGACAGTTTTTATTTATGAAAACATTGTAAAATTAGCTGGATTAATGTACATATTTGATGTCAAATCGGACCGTTTTATTTTATACAAATATTGGCAACATCTTAGTCTCCTGTTAAAAGTCTCATATTAATATAAAATTTTAAAGGAAACATGAAAACATGATGTCTGCATTGCTGGTCATATATGATATCAGACCAATACCTACTTTTCATTCAAAATCAACTAGACATTATAGCAATTCTTTGGTGAAATCACAATGCTGATACGCCCGGAAAATTACAAAAAAGTAGATTACAAATAATTTAAAATTAAACAAGTAAAAAAATTTAAAAAAGTGTATGTATGTGTGTATGTGTGTGTGTGTTGTGGTATAACGATTCTGTCCTGCAGTTTGGAAGTCGATACACTCAGCAAAAATGTGTTTTATTGTAAGTGAACACTAGCATGGTACATACTCCAGTATGTCTGGATTCTTATGATGCGGAAAGTGAAGTTGAAAACAGGTTTTCTGGGAGATTTCAACAGAGTGCATTGTTTTAGTACAGCTGCAAATTTATGAAGAAAAAAATGTTTGTATTCAGTATCAACCTGTGATGCAACTTTATCTGTCTCCTTGTCTCCATCTTTTGAACCATGAGAGAGAGAGAGAGAGAGAGAGAGAGAGAGAGAGAGAGAGAGAGAGAGAGGAGTTGAAACTAAAACTCAGACAACTTACATGTTGATTCTCGTTTAAGTTTGTCATCTGTAATTAAAAGGAAAACTAACTGTAATTTGTACTTATGACATGTCAATATTTGTAAATGGCACATAATAAGGCATTAAGCTTTAGTTAAAATCACAAGCCAAATAATTTATATATTTTTGAAATATTATTTTCAACAATATTCCTGAACTTTGTAATAATTTCATGATGGCCTTACATTTTAGCCACTGAGTGATGCTAATCAAATATATATCACACACTATTAAATGCAGATTTGGGGCTTCCATTTGTTTCCTCAAAATAATCAATTCAGTTGTAGCCATGCTGCATGTACAAGTGGCAGTATTTTCATCAAGATTTAACAACACAATACAAAAAATCTTTTAGTGAAACCTAATGTTAATGCGACCTTCCATTCAAAAGATGTAGCAATAAGAATATTGTTCAAGATGGCCGTATTGGCAGCCATATTTGACATTGGATCAGTACAATTTTCATTCAGGACCACCTAGGTATCATAAGAAGTCTTTTGGTGAAAACCCAATTTCAAAACCTTCCAATTCAGAAGCATATACCATAGCAAGGTGCTAAAGATGGTGGTGAATCTGGAAGCCATTTTGCAGGATAAAGTCCCTGTGCTGTGTCAGAGGATACCTCCTCTGATCTCCTCTTGACAAGGTCCATCAGCAGATTGTGGACAAACTGCTGATGTCAAGGGAAGAGTCTTCATGAGACCATGAACAGTGACAAGCTGCTGATGTCGAGGGAAGATTCTTCATGAGAACACGGACCGTGACAAACTGCTAGTTAACTGGTAGTTCATCTTTTTTAAGTAAATGATGCTCAACATGACAACATGGCCACCCATAAATTCAGGGCTGATCCAGTGTTCTGGAAGATTCTTGTTCCTCCTAATGGCAGGATGGAACTTGCATCATTTGGTTGGGTCTTTTCCTCTCAGAAAAGTAATAGCCATGCAATAGCAGCATGTAGGGTATTGCTGACATCATAAAGATAATATCTTCAGGGATTGAATTTAACACAAATTTCTTTGCAACCAGAAAGACTAGTGTACTGAGAAATTGACCAGTCCTGTCAACAAAACAATGTTGCACACTATTACTGAGATTAACAAGTTTTATTTCATAAATAGCATTGTGAAAGTCAGATGTACAGATGTATAAATCCTACTATAAATCCTACTTCAAGTCATCAATCAGTCAATTAACATTTCTTGTTTCTCAAGTATAATCTGGATCCAATTCCAGAAATGGATCCATTTCTTACCAAATTAATGAGTCGGTCAAATACATTCCGATTTAAAGTTTCCAAGATCTTACCAGCAGTCGATTCTTCTGATGGTATCTGCATAGATGCTTTACTGTCTTAACTCTTTATGTGTTGCCCACAGCTTTCATGTGCGTTTACCGATTCAATTTTAAAGTTCAAACAACCCGCAACAAAACTGGATGTTTTCTTTATGCTTGTTATTGTGAATTCCATACACAAGTTACACCGCATAAAGTTCTTGTCCTCCTCATAATTTAGCCATTCTCTGTCTATTGTCCATGTCTTCTGAAATATCCAATTACACTTTTCCCTCTCATAAGAATTATTCCTCTCTTTTATGTCATTTTCATTCAGCTTTCGCTTTTGTCCAGAGGCTGAACATCTCCAATAAAATTCTACAATTTGCCTGTCTTATATGGCGGTAAGTGTGCCTCGTTTTCAAATACGAGATGTTACTGTATAGCTGACACGAATAAGTAAAGTATGAAAAGGAATGGCACAGGATCAAAGCAGTGGCTATTTATAAACACAGTTATAAAATATTAACATCAAAAGATAATGTTAGTTTCATCTTGGAAAATGTGTGTTCCCATCAAAAGAAGCCATCTGGCTCGGCGAGTTGTATTTAACAGCTCAAATTACGGTCAATTCATTAATAGCGTAAGTTGAGTAAATGTTCCTAATTAATCGGACCTGAATGTATTGCTGAAATGAATATTAAGCAGAAAAGTTTTTAAACCTTAGATGCCCATATTTTAATTCCCAACAAATATATGGCATTCTGTTTGGATATCTCCACGTGTATTCAATTATTTGTTCAGTCTTGTATGGAAAAAATATAAAAACAATTTTTATTGTCATAGAAAAAGTAGTTTTATGGAAATGATGTGTCAGTAATGTGATCATAATAAATTGATCTAACTCTTATAATTATTTCGATGCAAAACGTAAATTATGCAGTTTCCCGTTGATGACTGTTGGCGCGTTTTGCTGGCAAGCCAAAAAAACAAACAAGAAATCAAAGAATTAATTTCTTTGAATATTTGATGCCATGTTCTTTTGTGTTGTAGGTTTGTAGTTTGTTACTGTGGTCACGTGAATACAGTGTGATACCAGGTTATTTTTCATTTAATTTGCTGTCAGATTAATTAGGATATCAATTACCAAACTTGCGTTGTTAATGACGGGACCATGACTGGCGCTGTTAAGCGAAATACACAAAATCAGATGGCTTCTTGTAGGCAGAAATTGACTTCATCTTCTCATGCAAATATTTTATGACTGTGTTTACAGCGGTCACTGCATTGATTCGACAGAATATATGCTGAAGTCACGTCTATGTTAGGGTACTGAGTAAACAAACGCTGACCTGTTGATAAACAAAACTTTCTAGCCCATCGGACTAATACCATTATGGTAGTTACTAATCCAACAGGAAATCTACAAGCCTCTGGATAACGGACTACCTCTAATTTCAAGCCCTGATCCTTTAGGGCGGATGTGTTAGTCAATGCTATTAAAATTTATCTAAATTGTACAGTGGGAGATTTTACATTATAACAGCATATCATGTGTTTATGCTATGCTATTATTTGCATTAAAGAAGTCAATACTATTAAAATTTATCTAAATTTTCCAAGAGATTTTATATTATAGCAGCATATCATATGTTTATGCTATGCTATTATTTGCATTAAAGAAGTCGATACTATTAAAATTATATACAATTTTCCAATGGGAGATTTTACATCAAACAAGTTGTCCCTCGCCACGTCGCGCTTCGACTTTCGCGGCTTCATTCTATCGCGGTTGTTAAAAACCGTATTTAGAGGGTCGTGAATAGGTTTTCTATGCTCTAACTACGAAAATATTCGATTTATAAATAAAGAATTCGCCTATCACGGTAGAGTCTGGAACTGATTAACCGCGATAAACGAGGGACGACTGTAGCAGCATATCATGTGTTTATGCTGTGTTATTATTTGCATTAAAGAAGTCAATACTATTAAAATTTATCTAAAATTTTCCAATGGGAGATTTTACATTATAGCAGTATATCATGTGGCTACTTGATAAGGAATTGAGAAAAAATGATTTCATATTTTATAATTAAGAAGCCATTATATAAGATAACTCACATATTAAATACACCACAATAATGCCGATGACAGATGCGAAGAGTAACCCTGTGAGAATTCCTTTGCCTAATTCAACTCTATTGGGAATACCTGTAAAATAAATTTATTTACGTTGCGAAAATGAAACAGTAAAAATGTATGTGATAATAGCCCTATTATTTTCAGACATGGCATGACGTTTATCTTAATGGTGTCATGTTGGAGATTATACTGAACTTGTCTTGAGCCTGCAATATGAAGGAGATATTAAGTAACATAATAATGATCAATAGTTATCTATATAAATTGCTTGATAATTATGAATAGTTATCAATTTACATTACTTAGTAATTATAAGTAGTTATCTATTCACATTACGTGATAATTAACAATAGTTATCTATATACATTACTTGATAATTAACAATATTTGCAGTTATATTGTCTTCATCTCCATTCCTTAATAATAGTCAACAACAATAGCTGTTTGCATTGCCTTCGTCTCTATTCCTTCATTACAATACAAATAAACATAAAATGTAATCAAGCGCAAGGGGCCAGAACTATCATTTCGTTATTTCCTAAAAGTCAATACCTAGACATCCAAATTTGACTTTAACACTTTGAACATTGATCATTCAATATGAATTGGTTTGATTATTCAATATGACTTGGTTTGACCATTCAAGATGAATTGGTTTTAAAATTCAATATGACTTGGTTTGATCATTCAATATGACTTGGTTTTATCATTCAATATGACTTGGTTTTATCATTCAATATGACTTGGTTTTATCATTCAATATGAATTGATTTGATCATTCAGTTTGACTTGGTTTTATCATTCAATATGACTTAGTTTTATCATTCAATATTAATTGATTTGATCATTCAATATGACTTGGGTTTTATCATTCAATATGATGACTTGGTTTGATCATTCAAGACGACTTGGTTTGATCATTCAATATGAATTGGTTTGATCATTCAATATGACTTGATTTTATCATTCAATATGGCATTGTTAGATCATTCAATATGACTTGGTTTTATCATTCACTACGACTTGGTTTGATCATTCAATACGACTTGGTTTTATCATCCAATATGATTTGGTTTGATCATTCAATACGACTTGATTTGATCATTCAATACGACTTGGTTTGATCATTCAATATGATGACTTGGTATTTGATCATTCAATATGACAAAGTTATATCATTCAATATGAATTGGTTTCCTACTTTAGGAGATTGATTAACAAAGACGAAATATTAGAGACATGAGAATGACATGGACATGAAATACAATTAGTCATGCTGGTTACAGGATGTTGATATATAACAGATGAGAGGGAATGAGTGTATATAATGAAGATAATTGGGTATACTGGAGAGCCTTGTGGAACACAAAAACACTTATCAACTAGGCTGGAAGGTCAAGGATGTTGAGAATTAATCTTTCCACTGAGGAGATCATTAGCTACTTTCAGATGGGCCATTTCAGTTATATGATAAAGACAATATACAGTCTGAACATTGCTAAAATGAATATTTGGATTCAGTTGAGATACAGGCTGGTAAGACTTTATATTATTATGGTTAAGCATTAGTTTCTTCAACAGTCTCTAAAGTGTAAATTTTGAAAAATTCACTGAGTGAGAGAGAAGTATTGATAACATCAGTTAGTAAAGGTAATATTGAATCTAAGCAGCAGTGATGTAGGGAATGGATCAAGTTCACATCACTGCATGACAATGATATATACTAAATGCAGAGAAAGGAAATGGATCAAATTCACATCACCTCATGACAATGATATGTACAAAATTCCGAATTAGGTTTAAATGCTGTTAAGGGTTAGCCCAACATTCATGTAAGATTCCTGTAGAAATCATTGCAGCCTTTTGATCGCTCATTCTGTTTATTTGCTGCTCTTAGTATTTCAATAGGGGCTTTGTAGGTATAGCAAGTGCCATTAGATGTGTCATTCTTTGCATTCCTCCCCATTTTATAAATGTAAACTGCCATTTGTCACCCAAAGTACTGGTTTCTTGTTGTCTACATTCTTTATTTATCATTATATTATTCTCTAAACCAGTCTATCATATTGGCGTGAAGTATGTTTCTACTAATATGTCTCTATACCAGTCTATCATATTGGGATGAAGTATGTTTCTAATAATATGTCTCTATACCAGTCTATTATATTGGCGTGAAATATGTTTCTACTAAGATGTGTCTATACCAGTCTATCATATTGTTGTGAAGTATGTTTCAGGTAATCTAACTAGAAAACATCTGTTCAGGGTTTCACACCCAACAGCTTTATTCTTCAATCCTATCAATTTAATTTGGCATACATATTTTACTCCAAACATTTTACAATACTTGCACAAAATCTCAGATGGCTGTCATCTCTGATTATTAAAATCTGTTGTTCAAAGGAAATCCTAATGAATTGGTTGTCAATGCAAGGAAAGATGACAATGGTCCCAAATGTGGTAATGTTCAATGAATACTTGTATATTGATATATCAGTGTCATTGTTCAGTGTTCAGCGAATCTATTGACATATCAGTGTCATATTTCAGTGTACAGTGAATCTATTGACATATCAGTGTCTTTTCCCAGCGTGCAGTGAATCTATTGATATATCAGTGTCATATTTCAGTGTACAGTGAATCTTTTGACATAGCATCTTTTTTCCAGCTTACAGTAATATATTGATATATCAGTGTCATAGTTCAGTGTACAGTGAAACTATTGACATATCAGTGTCAAAGTTCAGTGTTTAATGAATATGCTGGTACATTCGTATCCTTTACAGTTTTCAATCCATTCTCTCCCAACATGCTATGCCACAAGCTGCTTATTCTGGTTTTTTATGTTTTGGTTCAAGCCAGGGATTGCATTTTATCTTCATGAAATCGAACACCCTTGAAATGGTGGAAACTGCTTCCCATCATTCTTGCAGATCTCAATGTTGTAAATGCAAAAGTCTTTAACATGGAAAAATTTTCTTATTAACTTGTTTTAATTCAGAAAATTAATTTTTTATCACTTTTAGATGACCAACTTACAAAATTAAGGATTTATATCTTGTAAAAAGACACTATGTAAATATTATAATGTCTGCACTGAGGTAGTTGCTTTCAAGTTCAATTAGAATTTTCATTTACAAGAGACCCCGTGATAGAAATTGGACCAAGAACCAGGAAGCTAAAACAAGATGCTGTCTTGCAGGTAAGAAACATTTTCTAAAATTATCATGTATTCATTCTCTTTTGAGTCCAATCACAAGAAAGTGGACAATAAAAGTAAAATATTGCTCATTAACATAAAACATTACAAAAGCTTTAAGTTCTGGGCATTTTGTCACATAAGCCAATAGTTTACTGGGTATGTGCTATTCATGTGTGTGCTAATTAACGCATTGAGTGAATTATGTTTAATAAGGTAATATCCTACAGGTTAGGTGTGTTATACATGTGTGTGCTACTTAAAGCATGTATGGCTATTATGCAGAAGTGTAATGTCCTTTAGGGTAGATATGTTACATTGTGCATACTAATTGTTGTTCTCAATTAAACAAAAGTCAATGCTGTTAAATAAATCTTTAAAGTTTTGTACTGAAGGTTTTACTTTAAACTTTAGAAATGGATATCATAACTCTAATTTACCTGGAATTGAGACAAATGACAAAAACAAAAAAAAAAAAACGATAACTCACCTTTAAATAAGGAGACCAAAAAGAACCCAAAGATCACAGCAATGATACAGGCAATTCCATTTGGCACGCATGAGCCTAGGCCAAGTCCAAGGCCAAGTTCAATTTTACACTCGTTACCTGTAATATAAATTTGTCTGTATTGAAAATATGAAAATTAAATTGTAATGAGGCCTAAGAGACCCAAACTACCGTATCATTATTACCAAAAAAGGAAAAACCTAATTAAACTAATTGGATATGTAGAATTAAATGATCCTTATTTCCTTCTTTAGGAGATTAATAATATAGATAAATAGACACAGTAAGGAGGACGTGAGTAATAATTACATATATAAATTGTTACGTCTATTGGATTTAATTTTATTTATTTTTAATTATTAAATCCAAATTTGTCATTTAGGGTTTATTATTATTTAAATGGGAAATTTTTCTAGAAAATTCACTTGACTTGGACTTTTCTGTTAAACAGGCTGACCTTGGCTTGGTTACCTCAATATCTGACCTTGCTTTAGACATTGTCAACAAGTCTTCAATTCTATTGGTTGGTTTCGGAGACAGCATTTTATTAGTGGCTGATTTATTCTTCTAGTTCATTCTTTAAGCATGTGACTTGGTGAAGGTAGTTCTTTCCATGACCTTCCAGACTCACATGATTCCTCTTGTTTACTTCAGAATAACAATATATATAGCTGTATTTTAGAAGCTAACTTTAGTAGAATATAATTTGGGCTTATTTTAAAGAAGTTGTGTATTTTCTGTTAGAGTTTAATATCTTGTTCTGGACTGTGTCGATTCGTTGGAAAAGAAGAATTATTCTATTTATCTGGAAAAGGACATATGTTTCATAATTTCATCTGGATGATTTAAAAACAAGAACTGCATCACGTGACATTGTCAGCCATTTTGGATTATTACCTCGTCAAGATTCGAACCTGGAACTATTAGAACATTTATTTATTAGGACTTGCAATTCCATTAGTGGATTATTTTGCGAATTCTAAATTTGTTGGATTTGATTCTCTAAAACTGTAAGTTCAATTGTTTTATTTAAATAATTGTACTTAATAAATTCATTGTTAAAGTTATACAAGAATGTTAGTTTTCACTCTTTCTGTGTTGCTGCGTATTCGAGCCTAAGCACGTAACATAGAATTGGTGGCTATCGTCTCGGGATTGAGATTTGAGATAAATTTGAATTTAAATTTGAATTTCCCCTAGTTTTTGAGAATTTTAAATCTTTAGTGAGACTGACACGCTTGTATCAAAATGACATCTAAGGTATAAATATTTCTTTCTAATCCTACCCAGGAGCAATTAGATCTTTTCAAAAAAGACGAGTTGGTTCAACTTGCCAGAAAATATGATCTTTCTGAAATCAAGGCTTCTTTAACGAAACAAGATATCAAAAAGATTTTGGTCCAGTATTTGGTAGAAGAGGATGTTTTGGAACAAAGTGCTTTGATTCCGGTCAGTATGTCTGCATCAGACTCTGACATAAAATTAAAGGAATTAGAATTAAAATTCAAGATGGAATTAGAGTTGAAGAAGCTAGAATTTCAGGAAAGGGAGAGAGAAAAGCAATTACAATATGAGAGAGAGGAGAAAGAGAAACAAATAGAATTACAAAAAGAGCAAATGCGAATTGAGAGAGAGGAGAAAGAGAAACAAATTGAATTACAAAAGGAGCAGATGCAGATTGATAGAGAAAAAGAGGAGAGAGAGAGGGAATTAGAGTTTAAGAAACTGGAATTTCAGGAAAGGGATAAAGAAAGACAATTACAAGTTGAAAAAGAGGAGAGAGAGACAGGAAAGGGAGAAGGAAAAACAATTACAATATGAAATTAGAATGAAAGAAATGGAGCTGGCAAGTGAGAATCACCATCATACTTCAAATCAAAATTTTGATTTAGCAAGGAATATTAGATTAGTGCCCCCTTTTAAAGAAAAAGAAGTAGACAAATATTTCATTCTTTTTGAAAAAGTTGCAGAAAATTTAAAGTGGCCAAGAGAGAATTGGACTCAGTTACTACAATGTGTAATTACTGGTAAGGCTAGTGAGATTTACACTTCACTGTCTGTTCAGCAAAGTGGTGATTATGACGTAGTTAAAGAATGCATTTTAAGAGGTTATGAGTTAGTTCCTGAAGCTTATAGGCAAAAATTTAGAAATTACAGAAAAGAAGCTGGACAAACTCATGTCGAATTTGCTAGACAAAAAGAGCAGTTGTTTGATAGATGGTGTTTAGCCAAGAAAGTCGAGCAAGATCATCAAAATCTCAAGCAAATTATATTAATTGAAGAGTTCAAAAACTGTGTCCATAGTGATGTTAAAACTTATCTTGAGGAGCATCAGATTGAAACCTTGGAAAATGCTGCTCGAGCTGCTGACGAATATTCTTTGACACATAAAGTTCCTTTTGTTAACAAGACTTCTACTCAACAATTTAATATCAGAAAAGTATTTCCGCCTAATTCAAGCCCTTCTAAAGCTCAAACTAACACAACTTTCAAAAATCAGACTTCAGAGAAGTTCGATTCTAGATCCTTGTCTCTTCCGACGTGTAACTTTTGCAAGAAAAAAGGACACGTTATTTCTGATTGCTACAAATTGAAAAATAGGCAACAGAATCAAGATAGACCAGTTCCAAATGCTCTTATTTACAAGAGGTCAAGGTCACAGTCATGTATTGAAAGCAATACATTTGTTGGGTCTAATAAATCCCAGTCTGATTGTGATATGGAGAATTATGAACCATTCATATCGAAGGGTTCTGTATCACTTTTGGGTGATTCAGCCAATCCCACCCCTATTAAAATTTTAAGGGACACAGGAGCTTCTCAGAGTCTTTTATTATCAGGTACTTTGCCTTTATCTGAGAAGTCTTCTTCTAATGAAAGTGTTCTTATTCAGGGGTTGGAGTGCTGCTTTGTTAATGTTCCTCTCCATTGTGTAAATTTGTCATCAGACTTAGTGTCAGGACCTGTGACAATCGGAACAGTCTCGGTTTTGCCCGTAGAGGGAATTGATTTATTGCTAGGCAACGACTTAGCTGGGGACAAGGTTGTGGTTAATCCACTTGTAACTGACAAGCCTAATTTGGATCAGAAAGTTGATCTAAGTGAAAAAGAAATCCCTGATATATTTCAAGCTTGTACAGTTACTAGAGCTATGGTAAAGAAAGCTCTTGAGAATGAAGTTGAAAAGGGCAGTATTCCCTTCGTTGACACATGCGTGGGTCAGGCTTATGTTGAAAAAGCCAGTATACCTTCAACTGACGCTTGTAAAGGTCAGGTTTTTGATGAGGTCACTTTTACTCTTGGTTTAGATCAATCAGAAAGTATTGATCATAGTGATCCTCTTTTGACAACTCATTCTCTTTATTCTAATCAGGGTGATGATTTTGAGAGTGATGTTACAGAAGGCAGCATTCCTTCAACGGGCACTTGTATAGGTCAGGTTTTTGATGAGATCACGTTTACTCCTTGTTTAGATCAATCAGAAAGTATTGATCATAGTGATCCTCTTTTGACAACTCATTCTCTTTATTTTAATCAGGGTGATGATTTTGAGAGTGATGATACAGAAATCAGCATTCCTTTAACTGGCACTTGTATAGGTCAGGTTTTTGATGAGATCACTTTTACTCTTGGTTTAGATCAATCAGAAGGTATTGATCATAGTGATCCTCTTTTAATAACTCATTCTCTTAATCAGGGTGATAAACGACAGTCACTTGTCGTCGAACAGGAAAAAGATCCTGAGATCTCCTGTTTGTTTCAAAGGGTCATAAATGAGACTGAAACCACTAAAGTTCCTGTCTGTTATTTCATTAAAAATGGAATTCTTATGAGAAAATGGAGACCTCCCGAGGTACCTGTTGGTGATGAATGGTCAGTGAACTATCAAATAGTAGTTCCAAAACCTTACAGACAGGAAATACTTAATCTGGCCCATGAAACTCCTTTGGCTGGTCATTTAGGGATTAATAAAATGTATCACAAGATCTTGACTCACTTCTATTGGCCAGAAATCAAAAGTGATGTTGTCAAATATTGTAGATCTTGTCATGCTTGTCAAATGGTAGGAAAACCCAATCAGAAGATACGTAAGGCTCATCTGCAAACTATTCCTACGTTTGATGAAACATTCAGTGGAATTATGGTAGATTGTTTGGATTCCTTATCTAAGACCAAGTCAAGTAATCAATTAAAGTTAAAAATGAAGCTAAGGTTTGAAAGAAATACAAGGGAGAGAACTTTTGAGTCTGATAATGGAGTTGTGTTACTCTTATTCATTCTTCTTACTTTACTTCAAATTAGATATTACGGCCCTTACAAAGTTAAGAAGAAAATGAATTAGTTAAATTATAGTATTAGTGCTCCTGGGATCTAAATTAATTATAGGAGTACCAGTATATTGAAAGAAATAGCCATGTTAAATAAGTAATTAATTTAGTTGTACCAGTCCTACTTAGTGAAGGAATATCATCAGGATTCTACTGACATTGGAGCGACGAATTGATGGAATTCAGAAATTATAAACAAATCTAGACCAGAAACTTTCACAGTTGCAAGTGCAAGAAAGAAATGAACTGAAAGTTATTATTATATGAGCACTTATGTCCAGATATTCTTACCAGGACAAACAAAATTTTCATGACGTTGAAATTGAAAATTCCAAACAACATCCATGCTGGACGAGTCCACTCAAACAGGAATACTTGAAAAAGGAAATTCAGTATTTGCTGAAGAATGATTTTTAATCAAGCCCAGTAAAAGTGATTGGAGTTCACTATGCATACTTGTTCCTAAACCAGATAAAAACTCTCCGTATGTGCACTGATTGATTATAGGAAGGTGAACAGAGTGACAAAAACAGATTTATTCCCATTAACAAGAATTGACTATTCTATTTATAAAATTGGGAATGCCAAGTACGTCACCAAATTCTGACCTTCTGAAAGGATTTTGGCAGATTCCACTACGGAAAGAGCAAAGGAAAACTCAACAATGCGACTCCAAAAGGACTCTACCAATATAAAGAAAGTCCATTTCAACGTCTCATAAAAATGTTCATCTCTGGTCTAGAGATTTGTGACGTCATCATCTACAACGACACCTGGAAAGAACATCTAGCAACAATTCGATAATTCTTTAACAAGACTCACCAATGTATGTTTGACAATTAATTTGTCTAAAAGTGGGTTCTGCTGTACTTGTGTGCCTTTTCTAGGACATTTTGTGGGACATAGACAAGTTAAAAATTTGAGGCTATTTCTTGATAATGTAATTGTAGACACTCTTTCCCGTGTATAATTCATTATATTGTATAATTTTTAAATTCAGATGTAGATTGATTTGTGATAAAAAGAAAGTTTTATCATATAAACCTTTCTTTTTATTTTATGGGGGAAGGTGTTACGTCTATTGGATTTAATTTTATTTATTTTTAATTATTAAATCCAAATTTGTCATTTAGGGTTTATTATTATTTAAATGGGAAATTTTTCTAGAAAATTCACTTGACTTGGACTTTTCTGGTAAACAGGCTGACCTTGGCTTGGTTACCTCAATATCTGACCTTGCTTTAGACATTGTCAACAAGTCTTCAATTCTATTGGTTGGTTTCGGGGACAGCATTTTATTAGTGGCTGATTTATTCTTCTAGTTCATTCTTTAAGCATGTGACTTGGTGAAGGTAGTTCTTTCCATGACCTTCCAGACTCACATGATTCCTCTTGTTTACTTCAGAATAACAATATATATAGCTGTATTTTAGAAGCTAACTTTAGTAGAATATAATTTGGGCTTATTTTAAAGAAGTTGTGTATTTTCTGTTAGAGTTTAATATCTTGTTCTGGACTGTGTCGATTCGTTGGAAAAGAAGAATTTTTCTTTTTATCTGGAAAAGGACATATGTTTCATAATTTCATCTGGATGATTTAAAAACAAGAACTGCATCACGTGACATTGTCAGCCATTTTGGATTATTACCTCGTCAAGATTCGAACCTGGAACTATTAGAACATTTATTTATTAGGACTTGCAATTCCAATAGTGGATTATTTTGTGAATTCTAAATTTGTTGGATTTGATTCTCTAAAACTGTAAGTTCAATTGTTTTATTTAAATAATTGTACTTAATAAATTCATTGTTAAAGTTATACAAGCTTGTTAGTTTTCACTCTTTCTGTGTTGCTGCTTATTCGAGCCTAAGCACGTAACAAAATAAATAGATAATGCAAACACAAATAAGAATATATTCTGTGTCTGATTTATATGAACAACAGGGCCCCGAGTTGCCAAGTGGTCTAATGCACTTACCATTACAGATCATTGCCATCTCACCCATCTTCGTGGGTTTGAGTCTCGGGTTCGGCCAATGTTAGTATGTGAGAAAAGTTGGCAGTAGCTTCTTGTGGGTCGGTGGTTCTTTCCTGGGTTCGAGTCACATGTTCGGCCAATGTTGGTACATGAGAAAGGTTGCCAGTAGCTTCTTGTGGGTTGGTGGTTCTTTGCAGACTTTCCCAGAGTTCTTTCTCCACCATGTATACTGGCCACCATGTGCTGAAAATGACATTATACCCTACAACAACATCAAAAACATATGATATTCCACACCTTACGAGCATCACCTTATACGAAATAGTTATGGTCATTTGATGACAGCTAAAGTCTTCATTGCAATGAAAAAGGAGATATGATTGTCCCCTATTAAAATATATTCCAATGTATAAAATAGCACAGTCAATTAAGAAGACATCAAGCAAATATTTTAAGTTCAAGATTTGCACCTGCTGGTAAACTACACTCTAGTACAAATTGTTTCAGTTGCTGTACCATTGCTGTTGCATTATCGAATTGGAGTTCATCGTTATTGCTTGAATATTGGCTAATATCATCTCAGTTTTTTTTTAAAAGTTGCTTCAGGTATTTATGATAATTTATGAAGCATCAGGGACATTCTTTTTTCTTGCAGATTATCAAATATAGTTATTATCTTATAAGCTTGATCGATATTACATTGTTGCTGTTTAAGATCATTCATATGTTAATTCATTTATCAAAATGTTCCAGACATGTTTTTGAGAACATAAACTGCCTTTGTGTCTCTGATAACTTTATATGATGTGTTCAAATGAAACAGTGATCAAATCTTTTCTACCAAGAGTTTTTATACAACGTGTATACTGTATTCAAATCAAATAGTGATTTAACCTTTTATGCCAAGAGTTTTTATACACCATGTATTATGTATTCAAATCAAATAGTGATTTAACCTTTTATGTAAAGAGGTTTTATACACCATGTATAATATATTCAAATGAAATAGTGATTCAACCTTTTCTGCCACGTGTTTTTATACACCATGTATAATGTATTCAAATCAAACAGTCATTTAACCTTTTCTGCCAAGAGTTTTTATACACCATGTATAATGTATTCAAATCAAACAGTGATTTAACCTTTTCTGCCAAGAGTGTTTATACACCATCTATAATGTATTCAAATCAAAAAGTTATTTAACCCTTTCGGCTAAGAGTTTTTATACATCATGTATAATGTATTGAAATTAAACAGTGATTTAAGCTTTTCTGCCAAGAGTGTTAATACACCATCTATAATGTATTCAAATCAAATAGTGATTTAACCCTTTCTGTCCAGAGTCTTTATACTGTTACGTGTTTAGGCTCGAATAAACAGTAACATAGAAAGAGAGAGAATAACAAGCTTGTAAAAACTTAATAAACAATTTATTAAGAACAAATATTTTCCAGAAAAGAAAAATAAGCTTACTTTTTAAGAATCAATTCCAAAATTAATACAAAAATAATTCAAAATATAATCCACTAGAGAAATTGTAAAAAAAAGTAATGGTAATAAAATGTACTAATAATTCCCAGTTCGAATCTTAGTGAAGCATCCTACATGGAAGACGATATCAAGTGATAAAGTCTGTTCTCGTCTTATGAAATTCAATGAGCACAATTATTTTCCAGATAAATAACAAAATAAATCCTCTTGATCCAAAGGAATTGAAATAACTTTCAGTAATTTAAAATAACTCAAAACCACACAACTTAATATTCTAACAGCCCAACTTCTACCAAATAGTTTGCTCCAAAGCATAATTTATATACCTGTTTTTACGTAAACAAAGAAGGGGTCACATGATCTTCTAGAATCTTTTAGAACAAATTTACTTTCAAAAAATCTCGTACACTCCGTATGACCCAACTAAAAATAGAAAGATGTTTAAAACAAAGCTCCATAATGTCATTGGAATCAACCAATCATTTTAAAAGCTTGTTTACAACTCTGAAGCCCGGTCAGAAATGAGGTCAACACCTGATGTTTATTCTTAGAATGCAGGTCATCCCACTTCCTAAAAAAAAATTCACCCAATGAATGAATCTTAAATTTAAAATGTCAAATTTGAAACTGACAAACAAACAATTAAAATAAAAAATAAATGACTTAAAACAAATATACGTAACAATACACGATGTATAATGTATTAAAATCAAATAATTATTTAACCTTTTCTGCCAAGAGTTTTTATACACCATGTATAATGTATTCAAATCAAATAGTGATTTAACCTTTTCTGCCAAGAGTTTTTATACACCATGTATAATATATTCCAATCAAATAGTGATTTAACCTTTCTGCCACGTGTTTTTATACACCATTTATAATGTATTCAAATGAAACAGTGATTAACCTTATCTGCCAAGAGTTTTTGTACACTATGTATAATGTATTCAAATCAAATAGTGATTTAACCTTTTCTGCCAAGAGTTTTTATACACCATGTATAATGTATTCAAATCAAATAGTGATTTAACCTTTTCTGCCAAGAGTTTTTATATACCATGTATAATATATTCCAATCAAATAGTGATTTAACCTTTCTGCCACGTGTTTTTATACACCATTTATAATGTATTCAAATGAAACAGTGATTAACCTTATCTGCCAAGAGTTTTTGTACACTATGTATAATGTATTCAAATCAAATAGGGATTTAGCCTTTTCTGCCATGTGTTTTATACACCATTTATAATGTATTCAAATGAAACAGTGATTTGACCTTTTCTACCACGTGCTTTTATATACCATTTATAATGTATTCCATGGAAACAGTGATTTAACCTTTTCTACCACGTGCTTTTATACACCATTTATAATGTATTCAAATGAAACAGTGATTTAACCTATTCTGCCATGTGTTTTTATACACCATTTGTTGGTGTTTCATACCTTTCTTGCGTTCCCATAAATTTGTATTTCTTATCTCATGATATTGTATTGTGTAGTGTTTCATATCGTACTTGTATACACATGAATTTGTATTGCGTAATTTCATGCCTTTATTGTGTTCACATGAATTTGTATTGGGTAGTGTTTCATACATTTCTTGTGTACACATGAATTAGCATTTACTTGTGTAGTGTTGGTGATTCATACCTTTCTTGTGTTCTCATGAATTTGTATTGCATAGTGTTTCATACCTTTCTTGTGTACACATGAATTTGTATTTACTTGTGTAGTTTCTCATACCTTTCTTGTGTTCTCAGGAATTTGTACTGACTTGTGTAGTGTTTCATACCTTTCTTGTGTTCTCATGAATTTGTATTGTGTAGTGTTTTATAACTTTCTTGTGTTCATATAAATTTGTACTGTGCAGTGTTTCTTACCTTTCTTGTGTTATCACAAATTTGTATTGTATAGTGTTTCATGCTTTTCGAGTGTTCTCATGAATTTGTATGGTGTAGAGCAGCAGAGGAGGTGAATCAGGCAACTTTTATAGGCGTCGATTCGGCAAACCGAAGTTTCCTCGTAAATTTTAAAAAAGCGTTTTACGAGGCAAACCAACGCTTCCTCGAAATCGAAAAAAAAGGACGCCAATGTGTTGTCGCGCCCCCTCTGCTGCTATGGGGTTAACCGAATATTTGATCAAGTCCGATACGATATCGCGTTCGAGGATCTAATAAATTTGTCGTTACAAATCCGTGTGGGTTTGATTGGGCGTGACTAAAGAAATTTTTAAATCTATTATAATCCATATCGCTCCACCAAGTTTGATAAATATTTCGTAGTGTAATGATTGTCAACTCCGTTAAACATACATAACAAATTGCAGTTATCTCTGATCACTTTTGGTATTTGAGTGTATCGCTGAGTCGCGTATATCACGTCTGTTTTGTATGTCTTCCTCTGGAAAATATCCTGGCAGGGTTCTTTTGATTGTCTAACATCACATCATCGTATACGACTAAATAGTTAATACTTCCACCGATATCATCAATGATTGGTGCTTCTTCGATATCGGCTATAAACCTAATAACTCCCTCGTTGACAATCTCTATAGCTCTTTCGTAATCATCGTCGTATGCGACACTTCCATCGGTCTGCGCTTCCTCGAGCTCGGTTATAAGCTCACTGGCTTTCTCTATGGCTCTTTTGTTGTAGTATTTTAACACCCGGTAACATCGTTGATCATCTACGGTCGGTGCCACCAAGTACAACTTGTCCCATTTCATCCATCTTATTACCACATCAATTAACAACTGTGTTTTACCTCTCCCTGAGGGTCGAATGATAATCATTCGAATAGAGTTTGGTAACATAACATGATGTTTTACGGGTTCTGCTTTTAGTGTTGATGAATAATCAATTACTGGCTTTGCTTGTTTGTATCGACTCGCAACATCAACTACCGTTAACGCGTATTTGTAACCACCATCATGCGGCAGAAATGATATATCAGCTTGATGAACTTCATTAGGGACAGTCACACAGTTATTACCTTTCATAGCTGATTTTACTATGTAAATTGATGTTAGGGGCTGGTAATTAATAATATCATGGAATCTATTTATTATTCTCCGAAACGATACTGGAGGGGTAAAGCAGCAATTGATAAACTCGCTTGCGCCGAAGCGGTGAAATATACCACTGCAGCGGATTGGTTATCCAAACAGTGGATATGGCAGATTTATCTACCACCGCCTACAAAAATTAACTACTCGCATTTTGATGTGACTGTCCCTAATGAAGTTCATCAAGCTGATATATTATTTCTTCCGCATGATGGTGGTTACAAATACGCGTTAACCGTAGTTGATGTTGCGAGTCGATACAAACAAGCAGAGCCATTAAAAACAAAGTCATCAACTGAAGTTGCTTTTGCGTTAGAAAGGATTTATCGGCGGGGTCCTCTGCGCTGGCCAAATCTATTACAAGTTGATCCTGGCAAGGAATTTCAGGGTGCGGTTCTATCAGCGATGAAGAATCATAATACCGCGTTACGACGGGGGCATACTGCACTACATCGCGATCAGTCAATTGTTGAACCATTTAATCGGACACATGCTAAGCGGTTATTTGGATATCAATGCGCGAAGGAGTTTATTCATGATAAACGATCTCATGAATGGGTCAAGAGATTACCAGCTGTGATTACCACGCTGAATAAGGAGATTACTAGAACAGTCAACATGAAACCTAACAACGCGATTAAGAAAAAGTCTATACCTGAAACACCACAAAATGATTTTTCAGAACAACCAATACTCGGCAATGTCACTGTTAGATATTTATACGAATCAGGAGAGGACGAAGGTGGCATAAAGAGAGCTACTGATCGTTTTTGGAGTGTCACCGCGCATAAAAAATCCGGTATAACACGATCTACGGGTAGACCAGCAATCTATAGATTGGATTCAACTGCTCCTCAGCGCGGGTTTACTCGTGAACAACTGCAAGTGATACCCGAGGATACTCAATTACCACCGCGTGGTCTTAACTAGCGCCTCATCGTCTGTTGCATTCAAGACAAGTCAGCATCACATTATCTCTGGTATGACCAACGCTGCTATTCTTTCTGTCTACGGTAAATTGGCGAGGTTCTTTATCCGACCAGCACCAACTCTATATACAATTGCAACTCGCGCAGTGATTATTCTGTTGTTGTTTCAACGTGGTTATTAATTCGGCATCAATGTCAAATTCTCTGTTATTTTTTTTATCCTGTTGTTTTTAGCCAGAGAGTTTTTTTCTGATTATGTCAACGCTGACAATATCACGTATTGTAGTGTCATTAGCGTCTAGAACAACTCTTCGAAGTTGATTTATTCTTCGTACTCTGGATACTGCGAGACAAACTAAATTCGACTACTCGATGTGATTATCTATGATCCAAACAATTGTATCTGATATAGTCAACCCCTGTGAAGAATGTATCGTCGTTGCGTAACCTAGCGTCCACGGGGATTTATCAGCGCGCAATGCGTCTTCGACGACATTGATATCAACTAACACAATATAATTTAACACTAAATTCTGCTTTTCACGCTGTCCTGGAATATCAACTTCGATATTCTGCTTTCGCGTGTCCTTGGGTCTATAACAGAGCGGCGTTGGAAGTTTGCAAATGTGTCTTGATGCAATTCAAATAACTTCACCTGAAGTGTGTCTCTGACTATTTTCCTACTCGATACTATCAAATAGTAAGGTCTCCACGCTTCCCAGAAATCATTTAATGGCGTTTCTGAAATTATTTCACTCGCTATTTCACATTTGATTCTATCCGGTTGTAATCTGATTAGTTTTTTGAATTCGCTTAATTGTTCATCAAGTGCTATATGATCAGTATTAATTTCTTCATAGTAGTCTACATGATTCTTCAGCCAATCATGTGGGGATAAACCAACAAATGGACGTGGCTGGCCATGATCGCCACACATTATCACTGCTGTATTCGCTAGTAATAACCACTCGAGAAACTTTTGTAATACATGTAACGACACTGTACATATTTCATCCGAAATAATGACTTCAGGAATATATTTCTCGCCCATTCGATTAAGAGTCCATTCATCACCTTTCCATCGAAAGAAGCTGTGATAAGTGTTTGCATTCACCCCTCGCTCTTTCATTTCTCTTGCAAGTCTGTGGGTCGGTGTTAGCACTCATGTTTGATCTATGAAATAATTCAATCGCACGAGTTGTCTTTCCTGATCCACCACAGCCGTTCAAGTAAACTGTTTTATATCTACATATCGGATCAGAACACGGTGGTGCGTTAGATAGTTCTGATATATGATCGTTTTTCAAGTAATTGTTTTCAATTGTAACATCTGCTGATTTGGAATAATCATGCAGCATTTCCCGCTTAATTCTCCATGACCCCCAACTCTCGTCACAATTAGTGAATTCGTCCACTGTGTTTCATGTCTATGTAAAATGAATCAGTGGCGACTCTAACTGCGGTGTCAGGGAATCTATTTATCATCGAAAATAGATTAATAGAAGCATAAGCCAGCATAGATGGCCTCAAATGTGTATACTGAAGACTGTATCCATCGTTGTAAGTAACAATTGTACCCAATTTGGTTCCATCGGACAAGAAAGCGTATTTGCAATTTACATATATGCCTTTAGATGTTACATTCGCGATTATAAAATCGTATTCAACTCTATCTATATTCAACCGTGAAGAATATCTTGTATTGTCGTATTTTTCACCCTGAGTAAATTTACCGATTATTCTTCTACCGAGTTAATTTGCTTGTCTATTTTCACTTTCAAATAGCTGTTTGGACCATTTCAAGATATATTCTTCGTCGAGATCGGGAAACTGCTTTCGTTGTTCGCTGATTATATCATAAAACAGTTTGTTAATAATTGTTCGTCGTGTTTTGTTAAAAAACTACTAGCTAGTTTTTTCATTTCATTGTGCATGGCTTCAGTACGGTATAATTCGCCATTGTGCCTTACAAACTGATCGAATCCAGTCTCGGAGTTTTCAAAACTGTGAAGTAAACACACTGACACAGGATCGTTTTTACTCAACTGGTGAATAAAATCGAATATTTTTTCCTCAAAGAATTCCGGGGAAAACTCTGCGGGTATATATTTTCTTGTTCATTCTCGTGGAAATATTGTTACCTCAGTTGTCCACGCGTGCTCGATATGATCAATAATTTTAATTAGAGCTCCTTGCGATTGATATTTCGATTCTTGTAATACTTCGCCTGTTATCGTCGTAACTGATATTGGAAATCTTAATGATGTTTCTAATTTGATTATATCATGAATTGTCGCCCCGTGCTCCTTCACTGTTAGTCCCCATTCATTTATTTTTTTGCGTCTTAGATCAGTTAATTTCTTTCCACGCAGCGCATTTGTGAAGTGTTCTATTATTCGTTCTGCTACACAAACTATCGTTGACGAATATTTCATCGGTGCTAGTTTTTCAATACTGGGTTTATCTTTTAACGGATAGATTCCGTAAACAACTGCTGTTACGGGATAAGATCTCTCGTAGTATGATTTGTCAATTCCAGTCAAAATTCCTGGTTTGGAATCTTGATTCACAACGACGGTTCTTTTATCCTTCAAGATTGGTTCAAATTTATCACTGATAATCCAATCCCCTGTTTCCGAGCGGATAATGAATTTCACTCTAAAAAAATACTTTTTTCGCCCAAGATGTGAGATTATCACTGCTGCATTGTCGTCGTTAATGGTAGCATCAACGCTACCATCAATTCAAAATGTTTACTAAAAGTGAGATGCTCCATCACGCTTGAATTCATTAAAACAATCACGATTTTTACTTATCATGGTTCTATCACCTATTAGACTCTTTGGCTTATCAGAGACTCTATCGAGATTGAACTTAGCATTTTTCCAAGGCGTAATTTTTAATAATCTCTCGAACTCCTTCATGTTATAATTAAAACAAGTATTTAAATAAAGAAGTTATATATAATGAATCATTGCAAATGGCTCGTGATTGGATCAGTATCCCCGTGTAACAAATCATGCAGAAAGGAGTTATGTGGATATCATATGCATAGTGTCCGTAACGGGAGTCTTGGCCCGTCCCCTTGCGTACGATGTGGGGTAGGGGTGATAGGAAAATCACAGTTGTATCTGGGTTGTGGTGGTAAGCGATACAGAGATTTGAAGTGTTATTATGATAAGAGAGCTAAATA
The DNA here is from genome assembly GCA_030141615.1 of Unio pictorum. Taxonomy (NCBI): domain Eukaryota; kingdom Metazoa; phylum Mollusca; class Bivalvia; order Unionida; family Unionidae; genus Unio; species Unio pictorum. Next base: position 598,760 of record JARLTB010000061.1, read on the forward strand.
CTCTACCTCTGACTGTGCCACTGACCGCGTCATAAGAACTCCCCAAGACTACATTGATAGATTCCAAAGTTATGTTATCATTGTACCAAATAATGAATTAGACAAATAATAGTATTATGTATATAAATGAACCAAGAATTCCGACCACACCCTGTGATTGCAAACTATGAAGCATTCCGTGATGTTATTGTCAGACACCGTAGACTGAAGAAGCCAGTTGGTGCTTTGAATTATATGGGGTATTTGATGTTTGGCGCTGGGAAGAAGAAATATTACTGCCATCGTTTCGTGTATGAATGTCATAACGGATTGATCAGGGATGGTCTTGTTATTGATCACATTGATTCCAATCCTCAGAATAAAAAAATTGGATAATCTAGAAGCTGTTACACAGAGTAAGAATATCCAACGAAGAAGAACTGGTACTTGTAAATCAATTGAGAAGAGATCTGTAAAATCATTTAATACGGCAACTAATGAAGAAATAATATTCCAATCAATGTATGAAGAAGGTATCTATTTAAACATTCTTAGAGCCGCAATACGATAGGTTGCAAAGGGAATTTATCGATCTTCTTTTTCAAAAAAGACTGGACAAAGGATTCAATTTTCGTATGTCTAATCATGTTTTGTACTACTCTATATGGTATTAAGGGAAATAACTCGTACGGGTATGTTACGGCTTATGAAAGAGTTATGGATCTAAATCGCTGTGTCACTTGATTTTTGATTGGTTGATTTGTAACTACCACGATAATCTATTTTGTGAGGAAACGAATTAAATACGCTGTGTTTACAAAAACGGCTGTATTCTTTTTTTGTGTGTTTTTCAAGTACCCGGTTGTCAATAATCAGTATTATATACACGAAAGGTATGTGGATTCATTCATTGTCATATCATTATATAATCCATTGTTGTGCTATCCTATATAATTCGCATTCATTCGTTGTGTGTATAAATACCACGCACCTGTTCGCTATTGATTTACCTATAAATTGTATTCAAAATATTATATAATTGTTAAGAACCATTAGCTCATTCGTAACGCGCTGCGATCTCGTCCTGGCGGCCATTGTTCTAATCCCGTAATAGGCATATTGTCGAACGGTGACGAAAGATAGTTTTTAATTGGGGGTGGGGTTGAGCACCCGAAATTAAAATTGTGAAACCAAAACAAACCACACCGTCACGTAGTGTGAATTTTTAATTCAAACCAGGTCGATTTTGTAGGTTTGTTTTTTGATTCATAACTTGGACGTAGGGTTCGCGTCATCCATTGTCATTGTATATACCATATCATCCTATAATCTATTGTTTGTGCTGTCCTTTATCATCCATTGTCATTGTATATATTATACCACGCCGCTGACGTCATTCATTGTATATATATCCGTTCATTATACAACCGCCATATACACTCGATTTGGGGTTGTTTTGTATATATGTAAATGTGCTTTCCTGTACTGTCCATTCGCCAAACATACCTTCTTAGATTCCTACCCCTCTATTTGGCGAGTTAGAAATCTTATCGGAGACTATGTTTCGTGTTAATATTGTCGTATATGTAACCTCTGGGCGCCTTCGATGTAAATACACCGAAGGGGTTCCAAATGGGGTTTTAATTGTAAATAACTGTGCCTACATGCCTAGAAACCCCCTAACAATACGGGGTAATGACATTGTGCTGTCCATTCATGTATTATACAACCGCCATATACACTCGATTTGGGGTTGTTTGTGCTGTCCTTAATTAAGTATACTCGTAGTGACTAGAAACCCCCTAACAAAACGGGGTAATGGCATTGTGCTGTCCTTAAATAAGTATATGTAATGTGCCTAGATACCCCTTAACAAAACGGGGTAATGGCATTGTGCTGTCTAAGAAACGGGTCAAAATTGACCCCCAATTTTTTTTTGTATTATAAATATATTTTTATTATGTATAATATGAATTCTGAAAATATCAATGAAATCATAACTGAAATATCAAAATCAAAATCTCAAAAAATACAACTATCAGATAATTTAAACTGTGATCAAATTATTTCAGATCATCAGGATATCGAATGCAGTGAAATAAATAATAAGTACACTCTACCAAAAAAATACGCACTGATAAAAAAATCCAGAATTCTATTCGTGACTCTCTTGTAACCAGTGAAGATGTTAGTGTGTTTGTGTCGTTATTTGCCATTGTGGAGCGAGTAAGACGGGAACTGGGCCGGGAATATGAGATCAAAAGGACAATTAATTCGAAAATCAGAATTATTGGAGCGCTGATCAGTCAAAAGCAAAATCCTCCATCATGCCGAGTATACTGAAAATCACTGAAAAACACTTCACGTCCGCCATTTTCCCTATGTCCTGATACAGAAATGAGCCTACTACGCATTATACAATGCTATAATGTGTGCCTGTTAAACAGGTATGAATACAAGACACTACATCGACATGTATTTATACCTGACAATGGACAGGTATGTGCGTTCAACTAGAACGAAATTTTTAAGGGGTTTTAGTCAACAATAGCGGTGAAATACTATGCTGGCTGCTATCAATGCTACCAGGAAGTACTAAATATCATAATAAAATATTTGTTTTTTAATTTGTTAATTCTGAAATATTTTAGTAAAATAAATTTTTTGGGTAGTTTTTTTGATTGATTTTAGTCAATTTTCGGCCATTTTTTGTCTGATTCTGACTGATTTTGGTCGTTTTTTGACGGCAAAAAGCCCCGGATTTCATTTAGAGAGATATAAACTTTTCAATGAAATTTTTAATGATAATGCCACTTGGTTGGGCCACAGAGTCGAATTTGAATCGGATTTCTCCTAGACTTTTCCCCACAGTAATCTTCGATGTTCCAAACATTTTTGGTGACTTATCATTACATGGAGATTTCAATCTCTGGAAAATCTTTGATTGAGATTCAAATTGGGAAATTGTTTACGATTTCAATATTGACCAATGAAGCATTAACGACCCGATTGGCGCGTGAGAGACTGGCTGCTATTAAGTAGTTCCTTCCGATCCGTGATTCTGTCAAAAATAAACTACAAGCTAGACAGAGTCTTCAGACCGATTTCACTGCTGATACGGAACAATTGCTTAAACCAATAACGACGGCAACGAAAGGGGTAATATCAGCCACTGAGAGAGCAATATACGGAGAACTCCCTGAAGGCGGGGGAAGAAAAGAAAAGCCTCTTATTGGTGAGCTTGAAAAAATAGCAAGAAGATCTAAACAAACAAAAAAATCTTTAAAAACACTACCTAGTGATATTATAACTGCTGGAAGAAAACAAAAACAACAAGAACAACAACTTCAAGAAGTTGAACGACTAGGTGATATTGATATTTCCTCACCACCGCCCGAACCACTTGAACAACAAGCGCTGTTGCAAACGAAGACTATTCACCTGAAAATATATTTACGGCTGATGCGTTAAATGGAATCAGAGGAATCAAAACAGACTCTAAATTAGCTGATTTTACTGAAGATAATTTAAAAAAAAATAACAGGGAGAATTATTTAAAAGACAAGTCTAAAAATTTTGTAAAAGCTATGCAAGTTTGGGCGAATAAAGTATTTTTAGCAAACCGCGGTAAAACTAAAATAAGAAAAGAAAAAAGTGATGATTTTAATAGTTTTCTAGCCATGGTAAAAGGTGTCACACAACACCCACCAGGGTATACCGCAGACCCAATCTCCGGTGAAATACAAATCATGGAAGAAGCTGGTCCTGAAAAAGGTGCAACTGGTATCAAGGATATTCAAGTAGTGGTCTTATTCATTGTCCTGGTAATATTCTCAGCGATAAAGAACGATTAGAAGTTCTCATAGGAGGGACACGAGCTGGAAATAACTCACCGGAAATAATTAATGAAGCAGCTGATATCTGCAGGCGGTTATTTTAAGGTGGCATCATGAATATTGAAACATAAAGAGATTTCCTTGACGAGTTAGTTGAACATCATGGTTATCACAGCGATTAGATAAATAGTAATTGAATAAGAATGATCATACACTACAACCATGATAAACTAACCAGTGTCTACGTAGTAAACTCACGATTGCCTGATAATAGAGCGTACTATGGTGATGGTCTCGGTGATACCATTGTAGGGTTATTTGCAAGAATGGCTCCAAAAGTAGCGCCGCTAGCAAAACAATTATCAATGAAAGCCATTGATGTTATTCATGATAAGGGTATTAGCGCCGTTGGAGATCTTGCCGGGAAAGCATATTCAGCCGCGAATGATAAACTAACAGCGTTAGTTCGACGGCGAAGGAAACCACCAGCGCGTTAGGGACCACTACCATCTACACAAGACATGCCTGCAAATATTAGTAAAATCATAAATAACGCAGTAGATCAAAAACTATCGTCGTTGACAACTCCATCATGGACAGCCAGCAACCAAGATGATATCGCAAATATGATAGCGGGAAGTGGCTTAAAAAAACCACGACGTGGTCGACGACGATGATTTAGACCTTGATAAATCAACGAGAATATATAATAAAATGTTCAAACGGTCACCTGATACAGCGTTTGATATGGACGCCCCAGTGCTCAAGGATGATTCCGTACGTGATTATCAATATTATTCCTATCATGCAATACAACAAATCTTCGAGGAAGAGTCGAACTTCAAGTTCATAATACCAGTAAATACTTTCTACCATGTGAATCATTTATCGAAGTAGAAGGAGACCTTGTAACAGTTGATGATACTACTGCTATACCAGCGCCGTAACCACTTGATACTCAAGTCGGTTTTGTCAATAATGGTATCATGGCGTTATTTGATAGTGCAAGATATCTGATTGATGGAAACTAAATTGAGTCGATAGAACGTGATGTTGATGTAGCCACAACAATACTTTGGCTAGCAAGATATTCCGATGATTATACAAGATCGGCAGGCCCTTCTATGATGTTTGCAAAGGATGGTAAAAATAGTGCTTGAAGAAATAAGTTTGTTGTAGGACGACTAAGAAATAATGCTCGTAATGCTAATGCGGATGTTGAGAATATGATTATAAATACTAATGAGAATTTTAACCTAGGAGCCGCAACACGCATGTCAATTTTGCAAGGGGCTCGTAGATCATTTTCATGCGCGATTCCACTACATCATATATTTGGATTATGTTGAGATGTCCAAAAAGTTATCTATGGAACAAAGCATACAGTAGTACTCGTGCGAAGAGGTACTGACGATGATGCAATTTGGAGGATTTCAGCAGACGCTTCTCATCCGGAAAATGATCCCGGTAAAGTCGTTTTAACAAAACTATCATTGTGGATGCCGGTACTGACTCCATCAATCACCACAGAAGAACGATTACTATCATGTATGGATCAAGGAGGAAAATCATTACTAAGTTGGTTAACAACAAAAACAGATATTGTACAATCAACTGTTAACGGCACATTTACGTGGAACCTGGCATCAAAACAAGGCGTTTCAGCTCCGCGTCATATATTTATTGCGTTACAGGATAACACGCGAGTTGGCAATCAACTCCTCAGCCATATGATATTTGATCGATTAGGTGTTACTGACGTCTCACTGAGAATTAACGGACAACAGGAACCATCCGAGGATATACAACTTAATTACGGTCAAAACCATATTGCACGCGTGTATCATCGCCTGCTGTTGTAAATGAGACGCGATCAAAATGTTGATACCGGTCTACAAATATCACAACATGATTTTAGTACTCTTTATCCGATCTATTACTTTTCATTGGAACATCTTGATTTAACAAGACAGTCTGTCGTTGATATACATTTTAGAGCTAGTGTGCTTCGTGGTGTTATCGCCGAATACAGAGCGGTTGCTGTCATTCTCTGTGATAAATCAATGCTACTCGAAGGTGTTGGTGGACGAAGGAGAGTTATTGATGCGCCAGTGGAAAATATGTAACAATTAGATCAATCTGCTATTGTATAATGTCATATAGTCATATTAGAGTTACGTTGACTCCCGGTCAAATTAAAAAATTGCAATCAGAATCAGCTAAAAATGTGGAATCACAATAACGCTGAAACCGAATCAGATGACTGGTGGGGCGAATAAATTGTCGTTGACAACTCGTCAGATAAAACATTTCAATGACGCGCTCAAAGATAGAAAAGGCATTCAGATCACACTCTCTGCAAAAGCAATCAGCAACATGATAAAATCAGGTGGTATATTCCCGTTGTTAGCTGCGATTCCCGCGTTGATTGCGGCAAAGGCCCCAGCAGTGGCTAAAGCGGCGGCGTTAGGGGGCCGTTGGTAAAGCGGCAGGAATGGCACTAAAGAAAGCAACTGGACAGGGATATAAAAAAAATAAAAGAGGAAAGGGTCTAAGACTACCAGGAACTCCGCATTCATGGTACAAAGGAAGCGGTCTGAGAATCCCAGGAACGGTTTATTAACTCAGGAATCTTCGATTCCCATGTCCAATTTTGATTTACTCGATGCTGCTAAAAAACTATCGATTAAAAACTTCAGAGGTGTCTTGATGAAAGATCAGTTGCCGGCACAACCAAGCAGCGTTGAAACCGGTATCATTAATCTCGAGATTAATGTTAGAGACCTGGAACTCACTGGGTTGCATACGCGATTGATCCACGTGCAATTATTTATTTCGATTCATATGGGCTAGCACCGCCTAAAGAATTTATGCGTTATATAAACCACTTAAACACCCCTTGTTGGTATTCTACGCTACCAACACAACAAATGAATGACCCACCAATATGCGGCAACGAAGTATTGAATGTCCTTGATGCTATTTCAACATCTAAAAAACCACCTCATCGGGTTGTGAATGAATATACGAGTAATCGCATTTTAGATAGAGAAAGAGTTTTACATTAACATGATTGATATTTAGGGACGACCTCTATCGCCGTCGAAGAAACCCTCCGCCTATGGCACTGCAACCGGTGATATAAAAAAATCATCGAAGATGAAATAGCTGAAACGTTGAACTTAGCAAGTGTTGATCCCAATGAAATAGTTGTATTTCAAGATCGTCATGGTAAATTGAAAACGAGTAATATTTCCCTTGATGATATTTTTGTTAAACAACGAGACGCAGTAGAAAAAGCTATCGCGGTATTTTCTGATCAGGGTAATCTAAAACAGGGTGTACTTATTTCAACTATTGTGAAACGAATTGACGATTTAGAACCATTAAAAACACTATGTGATGAATTCGACGATCATATAAATAAATTCGAAAGGTTTACTGAATTACAATAATCCATCGTTTACAACATTGATAAACCCGTAGTAGAATTTTTTTGGTAATCCACCAGTGACCACACCGAAACTCACAGAGATAAACAATTCTATGTTAGAACTAGCAACACTTCAATCCGAATATGAAAAACACGTTGAAAAGTTTACATCATTTCATAAAAATATCATTGAGAAATTATTTGCAACCACGTTGGATAAAATTGACATAAAACTCCCGGATATTACAAAACCCATGGATGAGATGAAAAACTTCATCGAAGCAATCAAAAATGATGCAAAGAGAATGATAGAAGTCATTGAAAAAACAAAAATTCCTCATGAGAAAACCAACAACGTAGTATATACGATTCAATACGGATCATTTGCGTGGAAACCTGCAAACAACATTTTACATATCACTGCTGCCGTCAAAGGTATTTATCGATTAACACTAGTGACACCGACTCAGTTTAATATATCATCATCGAGTTCAGCTGGCGTCAATAATACAATATCAACAATCATCGACAAGGATACATCTGAACAGTTCACAATAAAATCCACTGATGATAATCTAGCTAGGGTTTCAGTAACATGGTATGTGGAATTCGTAGTGGATTTAAGTAAACAACTTAATTGAAATCGTAAATGATTTGAAAGTAAAATGTCATCACCGACGATACCTTCGGTATCTCAATACCGCTATGATCAAGTCAGAGAATTTCAATCTAGACTCAAAATCCTCACTGAGGAGTATCAAACAAAAATAAAGAAATACCGACGAAGAATCACCGCAGTTGATGTTACTGTATACTCGGTGAGTGGTGTAATCACCGGAGCCGTAATAATACTCGCATCGGTTACAATGATTGCTCCGGTCGTAGTTCCAATTTGTATTTCTGCGGTGGCTACAATTGCGGGTATATTAACCGGGATAACAAAAAACTATCATCATTCAGCCAGCGTAAGCTGCAAGATTACGTAATCAAGTTCCATGTTGTATCAACCGCGTACTCACAATTATCCTCGATGATATATATCATCGTCGCTTGATCACACATTAATATCAGATAGCGAGTTTTCAGCGATGGTACGTATTTATAATTCCGCGATATCGAAATTAGAGCAGGATAACAATAATAATAATGACAACACTGCAATAACTACTGACCTGAAATACCACCTCGAAGAGAACCCGTTAATATACCAACCGAACCTAAAAGATCCGATTATGTCATAGATAAACAAAAATCTGATAATCCAACAAAAGTTATCGTGGTTACGACCGGTTGGAGAGGATACAACGAGGCGGTGATATACTACGACCAGGTGGTGATATTCCCGAGAGGAGGGTATTTGAGTTATTACCTAGTGATATATTATATGAAACACCTGACGAAACCTACATCGATGAAAATTTTGCAGCATTCAATAAAGATTTTTCGTTGCTGTTGGTATCTCTTGAGTCTGGTATCCTCACCCGAGATGAATTTATCAGTGTTGTAGAAACGTGTAATAAAATTATCGCTGACACGAATGCGTTTAACGAACAAATAGTCACTGATGTAACACGTAATAACACAAAATCAAAAGAAGAATTTGCAAAACAATGTAACATACGCGTTGAATATATCCCTGGTTTTAGGTTGCCAGGATATAATGCTGTTGAGCTACAAACAAAACTAAACAACGCGATCGATACCGGTTTTAATAAAATTTACGACGCATGGAAGAAGTTGTCACAATCACAAACACTAACTATTCTCAGACATGATAATAACCCAGATGGCGGTGGTAGACATATCCCTCCATTCAACGTGAATATATATACGGTGATTGCGCTAAATTTAGTATGTGATGTTATCGAAGGAAACTATCAAATAAATCTCGAGCAATCAAACCTAGCTCAACAAGGATATATTTTATACTCGTGTGCACCAACAGAACCTCCGGGATTTTCAATTATCGAGGATCCAACTAATCCGGTCTATACGACATGTCATAACGATTTGCTAATCAGAATCAATTTTAAACTAACTGACCAATCCAATAATCTGATTGATCTACGAGGTGAGGTTTTACAAATTAGTCTGTTTGTGAAATCCTAAATGATTTTCATCCTAACCCCATAGCAGCAGAGGGGGGTGCGACAATACATTGGCGTCCTTTTTTTTCGATTTCGAGGAAGTGTTGGTTTGCGTCGTCGACGCTTTTTTTACGATTTACGAGGAAGCCTCAGTTTGCCGAATCGACGCCTATAAAAGTTGTCTGATTCGCCTCCTCTGCTGCTTGTAGTGTTTCATATCTTTCTTGTTTTCACATGAATTTGTATTGTGTAGTGTTTCATAACCTTCTTGCGTTCATATAAAGCTGTACTGTGCAGTGTTTCATACCTTTATTTTGTTCTCACAAATTTGTATTGTGTAGTGTTTCATACATTTCTTGTGTTCTCATGTGTAACAGAATTGTTACCGAGTGGATGGTGGATCAAATGAACAACTCGAACACAATATGTGAAAGATGATGAAAATTTATGAAATAAATTATTAATAAAAAATAATGATGTATCAACACAATAACTCATGCATTCAACCCACAATCACACTTCACAACCATTCACAATTTGAAAATAAAATTCAATATTAATTCAAAATGAACACAGATCCAAGGAACCTCCTGGACTGCACAAATGTTTCAAATAAAAAGGAACCTTTACAAAAATGATATTATCGCACGTATGAATTGCGATAACAAGTACAAACATCTATATGTATTATGTCATGTTTCTAACTGTTCTTGAGATTCATGTAATTCCTTGAAATACTACGAGATTCAAAGTAACTCCGTGTAAATATATCAATGCATTCAATTGTAACCACAATTGAAACACACACATGCGTCTCGACCCTGTACAACCGTACGATTCACCAACTGTTGAATCGCCTCCCAGCTTCTCCGAATACCTATGGTTGACCCAATACTTTTATCGGTCGCTTGCCCTTCACGGATCCACTACAGTTATATGTCACACTAACGTACAGACAGCATACAGCACCTATTAAAATCACCGGTCATAAACACTTAGATTCTACCCCGGACGTTTACACCTCTAGACAGCTCCGGACACTCGGACATTTAGACTTCTAGATAGTTCCGGATATTTACACATCACGACAGATATCCTCGGACATCATGACCTCCTGTTCACGCCAGATACAAACGTAGACGGACAGATAGTCTGACAGACAGACAGTCAGACACTTCAGTTTGATCGCACAATCGAATGGCACAATTAAACAATTAAACAGCACAATCACGGCACAATCACGGCACAATCACGACACAATCAACTACAATAAAGAAACCAAACTAATAATAGTTGTTTCTAAAACAATCTAAAATTTATATTACGCTATTGCATTTAAAATCTAATATTGACTTGTAATTCCAAATAGTCAACGGTTTAAATCTGCGTTGTAATAAAATGCATCATTACATGAAATTATAAACTGAATAAAATTCACTTTAAATAAAATGAAATATAAATTTAACACTCACCCCATTGGCTGGAGAAAGAGAATGACGAGCTATCTCTCCTTTGACAAGATACTTTTGACTCATAATCTTTTTAGAAATTTTCTGCCTTATATGTCCCCAAATAGGTGAGCAGAATTCAGTGCAAAATTCCCGTGCACCCCGTGATTATAATGTTCCTGACTTCAAGTGATTTCCAGCCAGGTACATGTAAATCGCTACACATTCTTGTGTTCTCATGATTTTGTATTGTGTAGTGTTTCATACCTTGTCTTCTCATGAATTTGTATTTACTTGTGTAGTGTTTCATATCTTTCTTGTGTTCTCATGAATTTGTATTTACTTGTGTATTGTTGGTGTTTCATACCTTCCTTTTGTTCTCATGAATATGTATTGTGTAGTGTTTCATACCTTTCTTGTGTACACATGACTTTGTATTTACTTGTGTAGTATTTCATACCTTTCTTGTGTTCTCATGAATTTGTATTGTGTAGTTTCATACCTTTCTTATGTTCACATGAATTTGTATTGTGTAGTGTTTCATACCTTTCTTGTGTTCTCATGAATTTGTATTTACTTGTGTAGTGTTTCATGCCTTTCTTGTGTTCTTATGAATTTGTATTTACTTGTGTAGTGATTCATACCTTTCTTGTGATCACATGCATTTGTATTGTCTAGTGTTTCATACCTTTCTTGCTTTCTCATGAATTTGTATTTACGTGTGTAGTGTTGGTGTCTTTGTTTTTTAGGTTTTAGTTCTAATTTGGAGCTTCTGTATATATTAAAACAAATTCTAAATTGCATTTTTGCTAAATAATTTAAACAGATTCCAAATTCACTTTTGCTGACTTTTTTAGAATTGTTTGCTTATTCATGTCTCAAATCATGCACTCTGTCTTGTCCAAATTGTATGTATGAGTAATGATGTGCTGTAATGCCATATTTGTTTTATGTAATATTGGTATAAAACTCATTAAAACATAAACTGAATTGTTGTTTTACCATGCTCAGACTAAATAAATCTTAGTGTTCTATGAGTTCGCCATTTTATCTATATGTCAAGTTTTCTACATTGAAGGCACCCTCACTCTCATTCTCTATCTGTGGGTGCAATGAATAAAACACGTCAAATCTGATTTTATGATTGACTTAAACAAGTATGTCAAGTTAATAACTTAAAGACACAAAGCATCCATCATAGAAAGTTCCAAGAACATTGTCATGCTCCAGGCCATTCCTGTCTGATCTTGCAAGTTCAGCAATGGATCAACATAATCAATATTTTTAAGACTGTTGCAACCAATAATAGTAGTGTACACTAATTAAAACATGTGAGGGTTTTGTTTTCTTTCATATGGTACAGTATTATTCTTCTGTGTACGGTAAGTATTTTGTAGATGTGTAAATAGATTATCTGGGTATAAAATCAAAAAAAAAATATTATGTAGGGTAGATTTGTTATATATGTATACAAATAAGAACATACAAGTGAGTTATGTCTAATAAGGTAATGGAGAGGAACTATTTCATACGTACATACATACATACATACATACATACATACATACATACATACATACATACATACATACATACATACATACATACATACATACATACATACATACATACATACATACATACATACATACATATATACATACATATATATATATATATATATATATATATATATATATATATATATATATATATATATATATATATATATATATATATATATATATAACCATTATAAAATATAACTCATGTAGATATGAGGCTTGCAATTACAATCCAGCCAACTAGAAAGGTAATGCCTATGCCTAGACCAAGTCCTAGGCCAAGAATATATGGATGTGTATAAGCTGTAATATAAATTTGTCTTCATCAAGAATATGAAACAGTACAAGTCATCTGTGCATAACCCTAATATTCACATTATCAAACAGTAAAAGTCATGTGACCATAACCCTAATATTCACATCATCAAACAGTAAAAGTCATGTGACATAACCCTAATATTTACATTATCAAACAGTAAAAGTCGTATGACCATAACCCTAATATTTACATTATCAAACAGTGAAAGTCATGTGACAATCACTATATTATTCAGGTTATAAAACAGAAACATCATGTGACCATAACGCTATTATTTTAGGTAAAGTTGTTAAGGCATGTAATGTATCTTAATGGTGTCAGGTGACAGAAAATACCCAACTTGTATGGAACCTGCAACGTGAAGGAAATATTGAGCATACAAATAATCATGACTAGCTATCATTGTATTGCCTTTATCCCCATTACTTAAAATCATCAATAGCTATAATTGTATTGTTTTCATCCCCCAATATTTAATAATCATCAATATATATATATATTATTTTATTGTCTTCATCCGCATTACTAAGTTAATAATAATCAATGGCTATAATTTTTTTGCGTTCATCCCATTTACTTAATAATCGTCAATAGCAATCAATTTATTGCCTTGATCCCCATTACTTAATAGTCATAAATAGCTATCATTTTATTGCCTTCATCCCCACTACATAATATACATAAATTGCTTTTGTTTTCTTGCCTTCATCCCATTACTTAATAATCATCAATAGCTATCATTTGTTTATTGACTTCATCACATTACTTAATAATCATCAATAGCTATCACTGTATTGCCTTCATCTCTCTTCTTAATAATCATCAATATTAATGTTTATAATTTTATATTGCCTTCATCCCCATTACTTGATAATCATCAATAGTTATCACAGTATTGCCTTCATCGTCATTATTTAATAATCGTCAATAGCTATACATGCAATTGTATTGCCTTCATCCACATTGCCTAATCATCAGTAGCTATGATGATTGTATTGCCTTTATCCATAATACATAAGAATCATCAATAGCTATAATTTTATTACCCTCATCCCTGTGATTTAAAAATCAATAGCTATGTTTATATTACCTTCATTCCCCATTACTTAAAATCATTAATAGCTATGTTTATATTGCCTTCATCCCCATTATTTAATAATCATCAATATCTATCATTTTATTGCCTTCATCTCCATTACTTAAAATTAACAACAGCTATCATTGTATTGCCTTCATCTCCATTACTTAATAATCAAGAAATAACTATGATTATATTACCTTCATCTCCATTACGTAATAATCATCAATAGCTATGTTTATATTGCCTTCGTCCCTATTACTTAAAATCATCAATATCTATCTTTTTATTGCCTTTATCCCCATTACTTAATAAACTCCAATATCTATCTTCTTATTGCCTTCATCTCCATTACCTAATAATCATCAATAGCTATAATTTTATTGCCTTCATCCCCATTACTTAATAATCATCAATATCTATGCTTTCATTGCGTTCATCTCCATTAGTTCATAATCATTGATATCTATCATTGTATTGCCTTGATCCTCATTACTTACAAATCACCAATATCTATCTTTTTATTGCATTCATCTTCATTACTTAATAATCATCAATAGCTATCATTGTATTGCCATCATCTCCATTAGTTAATAATCATAAATAGTTATCATTTTATTGCCTTCTTCTCCATTTGATGGCTTCCACTGACTCCCATCGGAGGGAGCAAGCCAAAATGGTCATTTCATACCAGGTAGCAGTCTTTGCAAATGGATTAAGTAATGTAATGAGTTAAGTTGACATTAAGCAAAACTTTTAAGGTCAAGATTTTCCATTCTACATGTAAATTGGTTTCATTGCCCTTTGATATATCATTCATATATTCTCCTACTCAAAATATATATTGTAAGGCTGACCTGTATATATGAAGATCACAACAACAATACAGGTGATGACAGATGGGATGCCTAAGCCAAGGCCAAGTCCAAGGCCAAGTTAAAGTAGACATTTTGGTTTTTCTGTACTATAAATTTATCTATATTCAAAATATGAAACAATACAAATGATGTGACCATAACCCTATTATTCAGGTTATAAAACAGTAAAAGTCATGTGACCATAGCCCTATTATTCAGGTTATGAAACAGTAAAAGTCATGTGACCATAACCCTATTATTCAGGTCATAAAACAGTAAACAGCATGTAACCATAACCCTATTATTCAGTCTTAAAACAGTAAAAATCATGTCAGCATAACCATATTATTCAGGTTGTAAAATAGTAAAAGTCATGTCACCATAACCCTATTATTCAGGTTTTAAACAGTTAAAGTCATGTCACCATAACCCTATTATTCAGTCTGAAAACAGTAAAAATCATGTCAGCATAACCCTATTATTCAGGGTATAAAACAGTAAACATCATGTCACCATAACCCTATTATTCAGTCATAAAACAGTAAAAGTCATGTCACCATAACCCTATTATTTCAAGTTAAGGCTTGTCAGTTATATCATGGTATCAAGTGACAGATTATACTGAACTTGTCTAGAACCTGCAACAGCTACGGATGTGAAGGAAATATGGAGTATCCTAATAACCAACAATAACTACGTTTCTATTGCATTCATCTCCATCACTTAATAATAAACAATAGTTATGTTTATATTGCCTTCATCTGCATAACTTAATAATAAACAATAGCTATGTTTATAGTGCCTTCATCTCCATCACATAATAATAAAAAATAGCTATGTTTGTGTTGCCTTCATCCCCATCACTTAGTAATAAAAATTAGCTATGTTTGCATTGCCTTCATCTCCATCACATAATAATTAAAACTAGCCATGTTTATATTGCCTTTCTCTCCATCACTTAATAATAAACAATATGTATGTTTATATCGCCTTCATCTCCACCACATAATAAAAAACAATAGCTACGTTTATATTGCCTTCATCTCCATCACATGATAATAAACAATAGCTATGTTCATATTGCCTTCATCTCCATCATTTAACAATAAACAATAGCTATGTTTATATTGCCTTCATCTCCATCACATAATAATAAACAATAGCTGTGTTTTGATTGCATTCATCTCCATCACTTAATAATAAACAATAGCTATGTTTATATTGCCTTCATCTCCATCATTTAATAATAAACAATAGCTATGCTTATATTGCCTTTATCTCCATCACATAATAATGAACAATAGCTATGTTTATATTATCTTCATATATCATTAAGCAGCAGAGTGGGTGAACAGACCAAATTTTATAGGCGTCGATTTGGCAAACTGAGGCTTCCTCGTAAATGTTATATAGAAATGTCCATTGGCAAAATAGCAGAGGTGGTGAACAGACCAACTTTGTAGAGGCGTCGATTTGGCAAACTGAGTCTTCCTCGAAAAGCGTAAAAAAAGACGCCAACGTCGTAAGCACTCACCCCCTCTGCTGCTATGGGTTAACAATGAAAATCATTTAGGATTTCACAAACAGACTAATTTGTAAAACCTCACCTCGTAAATCAATTAGATTATTGGACTGATCAGTGAGTTTGAAATTAATTCTCGTTAACTAATTATTATGACATCGCATATAGACTGGATTAGTTGGATCGTCAATAATTAGAAATCCTGGAGGAGCTGTTGGTGCAAATGAATATAAAATATATCCCTGTTGAGCTTGATTTAATCGCTCGAGATTTATTTGATAGCTTCCTTCGATAATATCACATACTAAATTCAATGCAATCACCGAGGATATATTTACGTTTAGCGGCGTGATATGTCTACCAGTTCCGTCTGGGTCATTATTATATGTCAGGATAGTTGTTTGTTGTGGTGCTGTTTTCTTCCATGCGTCATGGATTTTTTTGAAACCTTCATCGATGACATCATTGAGAGATTTTTGTAGTTCTGAGATATTATATCCGTGTAGTTTGAGCGTGGGAATATCTTCTACGTGTATATTATATACAATCGCAAACTCCGTTCTCGTTTTAGGATTACTGTCACCTAATACCTCTTGAATAATTTGCGAATGAAATGTTTCTATGTCATTGATGATTTTGTTACATGTTTGTACGACGCTGATAAATTCATCTCGGGTGAGAGTACCGGATTTAAGAGATATAAACAACAGCAAAATATCATTATTCATCGCTGTGAAATTTTCAGTGATGTTATCCTGTCGAGTTGAGTAATATATTCAGTTGCGGTCGTCTATCATTCCAGTGAAAAAAAATCAAATTGGTTTTTTTCGTTACAGCTTTTTACTGGATTATCGGGTTTTATTCTGTCGGTAACATAATCAGATTTTTGTGGTTCAGGTGGTATGTTAACCTGTCGAGGTTGTATTTCAGGCCACCCCAGTATTGTTCGTATAGAACTCTGATAGATATATAAGACATAACTGGGTGAGTTTATCTCGATCGTAGATGATAGTGTCGGCTCGTGAACCGTTATAGCGATTTTCGATTCCTTTCCAGTAATGGATTTTATTCTATGTTGTAATTCGGCATTAATTTGTTCAATTTGGTAGGACCCAGATGGTATCGAAACAACGTTCCAGTCTGGAGTCCCGTCTTCTTTATTCTTACTCGCAAACACTAAGGAATTATTCGTTTGTTTACCACCAAATGCTACCGACCTAATATTAGGCCAACTATGGTATACTCGTAGTTTTGCTAGCGCTATCTCCTTCACGGGAATCGGAGTAGGGAAATTCACACTGAATTCAGGATTCGTTGAGGTTATTGAGATCATGCTGGTCTTCACCGGTGTGGTATTTTCCGTTATTTGTTGAATTGGTTGGGTATTATTTACTATTCGTTGAAGTAGTTCTTGCGGTGTTGTCATTGTTATTATATTCATGTTGTATTTCTAATTTTGACATCGCGGAATCATAAATACTTACCATCGCTGAGAACTCACTATCTGATGTAAATGTATGATCGAGCGACGACGATATCATTGAGGATAATTGTGAGTATGCAGTTGATACAACATGAAATTTAATTGAGTAATCTTGCAGTTTACGCTGGCTGCATGATGATATTTTTTTGTTATTATCGAAATTATTCCAGCAATTGTTGTCACCGCGGATATACAAATTGGAACAGCTATCGGGGCAATCATTGTCACCGAGGAGAGTATTATACCGGTTCCGGTGATTACACCACTCACCGAGTACACGGTAACATCAACTGCGGTGATTCTTCGTCGGCATTTCTTTATTTTTGTTTGGTACTCCTCAGCGAGGGTTTTGAGTTTAGTTTGAAATTCTCTGACTTGATCATAGTGGTATTGAGATACTGAAGGTATCGTCGGTGATGCCATTTTATTTTCAAATCGTTTACGATTTCAATTTAGTTGTTTACTTAAATCCGCTACGATATCCATATAACATGATACTGAAACCCTAGCCAAAATTAGTATCAGTGGACGCTATCGTGAACAGTTCGGTTGTATCCTTATCGATGATCGTTGAGATCGTATTGTTGACCCCAGATGAACTCGATGATGATATATTAAATTAAGTCGGTGTCACTAGTGTTAATCGACAAATGCCTTTGACGGTCGCGGTGATACTTAGTATATTGTTTGCAGGAGTCCACGCAAATGATCCGTGTTGGATCGTGTATACTACGTTGTTGGTTTTCTCATGAGGAATTTTTGTTTTTTCAATGATTGTTATCATCCTCGAAAAATCATTTTTGATTGCTTCGATAAAGTTTTTCATCTCATCGATGGATTTTTTTTAATATCCGGGAGTTTTATGTCAATTTTATCCAACGTGGTTGCAAAAAATGTCTCAATGATATTTTTACGAAATGATGTAAACTTTTCAACGTGATCTTCATATCTAGATTGAAGTGTTGTAAAGCTCTAACATAGAAGTTTTTATCTCTGTGAACTTCGGTGTGGTAACTGGAGGATTACCAAAAAATTCTAGCACGGGTTTATCAATATTGTCCATGATGGATTTTTGTAATTTATTAAATGTATTTATATGATCATCATACTTATCATTCAGTGATTTCAATGAATTCGCCGAGGATATATAATTCTTATCGAGTGTTAATATTTTTTATGTGATTGTTGACATGAGGACGCCTAGTTTGAGTTTACCCTGATTGGAAAACAACGCCATAGTATCCTTTACTGCGTTGCGTTGTTTAACTAAAATATCATCCAGGGAAACATTACTCGTTTTTAATTTACCCTGGCGATCTTGAAATACAACTATTTCATTGGGATCAACACTTGCTAAGTTCAACATCTCAGCTATTTCATCTTCGATTATTTTTTTTATATCACCGGTTGCAGTGGAATCAGGTTCGGGTTTCATCAGCGCTGATAAAGTTCTCCCCCAAATATCAATCATGTTATTCTATATAATTCCTTTCTAAATCTCCGATGAAATTTTTGATTTCCAGCGATTACTCTTGTATTCATTTACTACCTAATGAGGTGGTTTTCCAGATGTTGAAATAGCATCAATGACATTTAATACTTCGTTGCCGCATACTGGTGGGTCATTCATTTGTTGTGTTGGTAGCGTTGAGTACCAACGAGGAGTTTTTAAGCGGTTTATATAACGCATGAATTCCTTAGGCGGCGCTAACCCATATGAATCGAAATAAACGATTACACGTGGATCAATCGCGTATGCAACCCAGTGGGTTCCGAGTCCGGTGCTATTATCGAGATTAATGATACCGGTTTCAGCGTTGTTTCGTTGTGTCGGCAATTGTTCTTTCATAAAGACACCCCTGAAGTTTTTAATTGCTAGTCTTTAGCAGCATCAATTAAATCAAAATTGCACATTTGAATCAAAGATTCCACAACCGAAGGTTCTCGAACTAGTAAACCGTCTCTGGTATTCTTAGGCCGAATCCCTTGTACCACTGTGTGCAGTTCCCGGTAGTCTAAGACTCTTTCCCTTTTTTTATACCCCGCCCGGTAGCTTTCTTTAGTGCCATTCCTGCCGCGGTACCAACGGCTCCTAACTCTGGCGCTTTATCCACCGCTGGGGCCGCTGCCGCAATCAATGCTGGAATCGCAGCTAACAACGGGAATATACCGCCGGTTTTTTCATGTCGCTGATCACAGCCTCATAGAGTGTGATCTAAACGCATTTTTTATCGTCGAGCGCGTCATTGAAGTGAGCAGCAGAGAGTGTGAACAGACCACCCTTTTCAGACAAAAAATTGATTGAATCCTTAAAACGGAAAATAGAGCCTTCCTACGAAATCTCATATTTTAACCAAAAAAAAATTAAGTCTCCATTTAGCAAACGGAGACTTTACGATTTTTCAATCAATTTTGGTCGCAACGATGTGGTCATTCACACTCTCTGCTGCTACAAGTTAACAAAAATAATAAATGATTTCAACCAAATATTTGATCGAGTCCGATACGATATCGTGTCCGAGGATCATGTAAATTTATTGTTATAAATCCGTGCGGGGTCGACTGAGCGTTACTAAAGAAATTTTTAAATTGATTGAAGTCCATATCAGAGCACCATGTCTGCCAAATATTTCGTAGCGTATGTGTATCAACGCCGTTAAACACAGCAAGAATATTACAGTTATCTCTGATCACTTTTGGAATCTGAGTGTAGCGTTGAGTGACATATATCACGTGGGTGTTTTTATGCCTGCCTCTGGAAAAGATCCTAGCTGGGTTTTTTTGATTGTCTAACATCACATCGTCGTATACAACTAAATTGTTAATGTTCCCATCAAGATCATCCACGGATGGTGCCTCGTCAATATCAGTTATAAAATCAACTACGTTCTCACCTTTAATCTCTGAAGCGTATTCATTAAAATCTTTTAGCACTTCATAGCATCGTTGATCATCTACGCTAGGAGCAACTAAATAGAACTTATCCCACTTCATCCATCTCATTATTAAATTGAGCAACAATTGTGTCTTGCCGGATCCAGATGGCCCGATTATAATTGCGCGGATAGAGTTTGGTAGCGCTGCATGATGCTTAACTGGTTCTCTTGTTTTAGTCGCTGAAAAATCAATTATATTCATATCTCTATACATAAATTATGGATCTATATTGTGTGAAGTGTAAAACGCGTACTAGCACAAATGATGTGACGAAGATTACAACTAAAAATAACAGATCAGCACTTACTGGTAGATGTGCAACATGTGGTACAAAAAAAATTTAGATTTATTTCTATGAAATCCGGAAATGTTTTTAAAAAAACGAGGAGGTGATATCGCAGCCAAATTGGCAAAGCTCCCTGGAACCCCATGGGCAAAGTACCCCGGAGAAAAGCACCTTCCCGGATATAGCTACTGTGGCCCCGGAACACGATTAAATATCAGACTTGATGATCAAAATCAGCCCCGACCCGGCGAGTATCCGATAAACGCTATTGATAATGCGTGTCATGCTCATGATGTTGCATATTATAAAAGCAGCAATTTGCAAAACAGGCATCTCGCGGATGTGAAATTAATTCATGCGTTAAATGCTATTCCTGATAAATCTTTGAAAGAAAAATTGGCTTCGTGGTTGGTAAAATCGGCTATGAAAGGCAAATTGATGTTAGGTGCCGGTAATTATTAACAACATGGAATCTATTTATTATTCTCCAAAAGGATACTGGCAGGGTAAAGCAGCAATCAGTAGACTCGCCAGCGCAGCAAAAGTGAAAAAGGCCACTGCGGCTAATTGGTTATCCAAACAGGCTATATGGCAAATTTATCTACCGCGCCCTAAACAAATCAATTTCTCGCATTTTGATGTTACCGGACCCAATGAAGTTCATCAAGCTGATTTATTGTTTTTACCACATGACAACGGTTACAAATACGCGCTAACCGTAGTTGACGTTGCGAGTCGATACAAACAAGCAGAACCGTTAAAAACAAAATCATCACCTAAAGTTGCTTCTGCATTTGAAAAGATTTATCGACGAGGCCCACTACGCTGGCCAAATCTGTTACAAGTTGATCCTGGCAAGGAATTTCAAGGCGCTGTTTTATCAGCGATGAAACATCACAATATCACCATCAGACGAGGGCATACTGCGCTACATCGCGCTCAGGCAATTGTTGAACGATTTAATCGGACTCTTGCTGAACGGTTATTTGGATATCAATACGCGAAGGAGTTTATTCAGGATAAAAGATCCCGTGAATGGGTTAAGAGATTACCAGCTGTGATTACCGCGCTCAGTAACGAGATTACTCGAACAATTAACATGAAACCTGTCAACGCGATTAAGAAAGCGTCTATACCAAAAATGGAAATCCAAGGAATTTCACAAAAAGATTTCAAAGAACCAATTCTTGGTAGTAATGTCACTGTTAGGTATTTATACGAACCAGGAGAGCTTGAGGGTGGTTAAAAAAGAGCTACCGATCCTATTTGGAGCGTCACTACGCATAAGATATCCGGTATAACACGATCTACTGGTAGACCTCCAATCTATAAACTGGATTCAACTGCTCCTCAGCGAGGATTTACTCGACAACAACTACAGGTAATTCCCGAGGATACTCAATTACCACCGCGTGGTCTTAACTAGCACCCCTTCGTCTGTTGCACTCAAAACAAGTCAGCATAACGTTATCTCTGATATGACCAATGCTGCTATTCTTTCTGTCTACGGTAAATTGGCGAGGATCTTTATCCGAATACTGCCAACGCATTATACAATTGCAACTCGTGCAGTGATTATTCTGTTGTTGCTTCAGCGTAATTATTAATTCAGCATCAATGTCAAGTTCTCGTTGTTTTTTTTTTGTCTTGTTGTTTGTAACCGGAGAGTTTTTTATCAATAATTTTAACATCAACGATGCTAGCATCATCCATTGTAGTGTCATTATCATCCAGGACAACTCTTCGAAGTTGATTTATTCTTCGTACTCTGGATACTGCAAGATAGACTAAATTCGACCATTCGATGTGATTATCCACCATCCAAACAATTGTATCTGATATAGTCAATCCCTGTGAAGAGTATTGTCGCTGCGTAACCTAACGTCCATGGGGATTTATCAGCACGCAATGCATCTTCGACGACGCTGATATCAACCAGCACAATATCATTTAACACGTGAATTTGCTTTTCACTCTTCCCTGGAATATCAACTTCAATATTCTGCTTTCGTGTATCCGAAGGCCTATAACACAACGGTACTGGAAGTGTTGCAAATTTTTCTTTATGCGTTTCAAATAAATTCATCTGAAGTGTGTCTCTGACTATTTTTCTACTTGCTACTATCAAATCATTTGGTCTCCACGTTTCCCAAAAATCATTCATGGGAGTTTCTGAAATTATTTCACGCGCTATTTCACATTTGATTGTATCCGGTTGTAATCTAATTAGCGCTTTGAATTCTCGTAATTGTTCATCTTGTGATCTATAATCAGTGGTAATTTCTTCATAATAGTCTACAAAACCCTTTAGCCATTCATGTGGGGATGCACCGATAAATGGTGGTGGTTGGCCATGATCACCGCACATGACGACTTTTGTATTTTTCAATAACAACCACTCGAGAAATCTTTGTAATACATCTAATGACACCGTGCATATCTCATCCCAAATTACGACTTGAGGAATGAATTTATCACCCATTCGATCAGGGGTCCATTCATCGCCTTTCCATGGAAAGAAACTATGATAAGTACAGGCATTTACTCCTCGTTGTTTCATCTCTCTGGCGAGTATGTGAGTAGGTGTTAGGACAATCATGTTTGATTTTGAAACGCTAGCGTTTCTATGATATAATTCAATTGCACGAGTTGTCTTTCCTGACCCACCACAACCGTTTAAATAAACTGTCTTGTATCTACATATTGGATCAGATACCGGTGGTGCATTAGAAAATTCGGATTGAATCTCATCACACTTTAAGTACTTTTCATCCATGGTAACATCTGCCGATTCACAATACTCATGTAGCGTCTCCTTTTTTAAATCTCCAACATCCCCAACTTGCCTCCGGATCTGTGAATTTAGCTACATCTGATTTGTATTTCTCGTGGATATACATAGAATCAGTGGCTACTCTAACTGCGGTATTAGGAAATCTATTTATCATTGAAAATAAATTGATAGAAGCATAAGCTAGCATAGAACTTCTCAAATGCGTATATTGTTTAATATATCCATCACAATAGGTAACAATTGTACCTAATCGTCTTCCATCGGATAGGAAAGCGTCTTTACGATTTACAAGTTTTCCCTGTTTCGTTAAATCCGTTACAATAAAATCGTATTCAGCGATGTCTATGGTCAACCGCGAAGAATATTTTGCATTGTCGTATCTTCCACCCTGGGTAAATTTACCGATTATTCTTCGTCCAAAATCTTTTGCTTGTTCTTTTTTAATTTCAGATAACTTCTTAGACCAATTCATGATTTGTTCTTCATTGAAATCTGGAAAATGTTTTCGCTGTTCGCTAATTATACGATCTAGATCGGGTTGTGGTAGCCAAACTTCTTTCTGAGCTCGATAGCATATAATAGCTTCGGAAACAATCAACAACATTAGCATACTACAATCAATCATATATCGTAGCAACACTATTGGCATCCAGGCCTTTTCAGATATGTGTCTACCAAGCCAAACATAACTACACGGATGTAACCCTGTAGCGAGTTCAAATGATATCACACGAGCGAATCCGGTTAAATCAAAATCAGGTAATGGTCCATTAATCGCAACATGAGTCATTTCATGTGTGGGATGTCCAAATCGTTTAAAATAGTTACTACATTCTCCATACCCGAGGAAACTTCCAGGATAACACGCGGATATATCAATTGAAATCATACCCCCACGATGGTATTTTGTATTCCACAGTCCTCCATGACCAAATTCGACTCAACTCAATTTAACATCCTCAAGAAAATCACTTTGTGTTGGACGCCATGAGTTTTTTTCTCTTGCGAAGTGAGCTACCACTGATGGAATTGTGAAGCTATCCGCGAGTAGTTTTTCATGGAATGAAATCTCTTTTGGATTTTCCGATGAAAATGGAAATTGCAAGCCAAATTCACTAGCGATTTTTCTCATTCTGTTATTTAATTCTTCAACGCGATATAATTCACCATTTGGTCTTACAAATTGATCAAATCCTATTTTGGGATCTTCATCACTTCTAAGTAACCACACTGACACAGGATCATCCTTACACAGCGTGTGAATAGCATCGAATAATTTCTCATTATTGAAAACATCCCCGACGAACTCCTTAGGGATATATCTCACGGTTCTATCTCGTGGAAATATTGTTACTGCAGCCGTCCACGCGTGTTTGTTATGATCAATAATTTTAATTGGAGCCCCTCGCGATTGATATTTCGGTTCGTATAATACTTCTCCGGTTATTGTTGTTACTGATATTGGGAATTTTAATGATGCTTCTAATTTAGCTATATCAGAAATCTTTGCACCGTGCTGTTTCACTGTCAGTTCCCATTCGGTTATTTTCCTACGTCGCAGATCAGTTAGTTTATTTCCTCGGGATGCATTTGTGAAGTGTTCCATTACCCGTGTTGCTACACAATTCAGTGAACTAGAATATTTCATAGGAGCTAGTTTTGCAATATCGGGTTTAACATTTAACGGATATATCCCATAAACAATTGCTGTTACAGGATAAGATCTCTCGTAGTATGGTTTGTCAATTCCAGTTAGAATTCCTGGTTTGGAATCTCTACTCACAATGACAGTTTTTTATCCTTGAGGATTGGTTCAAATTTATCCCTGATAATCCATTTGCCTTCGACTTCGATAATGAATTTTATTCTGAAAAAATACTTCTGTTGGGAATTGCTTTGGAATTTACCCTTGGATTTTCAGCCCCTTGGCTGGCCAAGATGTAAAATTATATCAGCCGCTCTTTCATCGTTCATAGTGGCATCGATGTTGGGTACATTGACATCTTCATCAATAATTCGAAATGTCGACCAACAGTATACTGCACCGTCTCGGTAGAATTCATTAAAACACTCCCTGATTTTACCCAGTATAGTTATATCACCGATTAGACGTATTGGTGTATCAGAGACTCTTTCGAGATTGAATTTATTATTTTTCCAAGGCTTAATTTTCGATAATCTTTGGAATTCCTTATCAAGATTGAATTTAGTATTTTTCCAGGGCTTCATTTTCGATAATCTCTTGAACTCCTTATCGAGATTAAATTTAGCACTTTTCCAAGGCTTAATTTTCGATAATCTTTGGAATTCTTTCATGGTATAATCGATGAATTTAGCATTTTTCCAAGGCTTAATTTTCGATAATCTCTTGAACTCCTTCATATTATAATTAGAACAAGTATTTAAATAGAAAAATATAGTATAATGAATCACTGCAAATGGCTTATGATTGGATGAACAACCCCGTGTAACAAATCATGCAGAAGCGAATTCTGTGGGTATCATTTACAAAGCGTTCGCAACGGTTCTTTCGGTTCTCTCCCATGCCTCCAATGTGGAGTGGGCGTTAGAGGAAAATCACAATTATGTATCAGTTGCGGCGGCAAACGATACAGGGTACTAAAACGCTATTATGACAAACGAATAAAAAATACCGTCATTGACCCTAACGATGACAAAATCATCAAAACCCCTCAAGATTATATCCAGAGGTTTATAATTAAAGCAGATAATAAATTAGATAAGTAGTATTATTATACAAATGAGCCAAGATTTCAGACCCCATCCAGTGCTTGTTAATTACGAAGCCTACAGTGATGGTGTTGGTATCAGTCTAGTAATGGTCGTTATGTTTTACCTAAGATGTTCAGACTCGTGAAAGGAATTCAAAAGTCCATCTATGCTTGTTTGTACGGTATCGATATTGATGTATTTATAACGCTATTTAGCACCGTTGAAGCAATACGTCAAAAGCTCGGCCAAGAGTATCAAAAACGAGCTGAAATTAGTTCTAAAGTTCGTGATATTAGAAAAATATTAAACGAGGAAAAAACAGTATCCTAACCACGTAAGCGTTACTATAAAAAATAGGCTTTCAGTAATTTTTAAGTAAAGAAAATATTTTTTTAGCGTTTTTTGTAACACTCACATGGGATTTTCTCCTGAAAGGATACTCAGCAGTTTGGGCCTGCTCATGCAGTTATGTGCGTACTGGATGATCTGGTTGTGGTAGCAAGTAATCACTGCGACGCCTCCATTTTCACGTAGTTGTTGTTGTTGCCGCGTCGTTAATAAAAATCGTTCATTTCCGTTCTCAGATATTACAATTCTGAAACCCCCAGCGATGTTATTTCTGAAACACTCGCGGATAGCGTCGTACAGTTTAACCTTGTCCGAGATGGATACGTTAGCTTGATGGTACATTATTTAATAACTCAGCTTTTAATTGTGATAGTTTCACATTTAAAAACTCAGTTCACAAACGATATATGGTTGGTGAATCGCTTACAACTAAATTAGCCCGAGAGCGGCTAGCAGCAATTAAAAAGTTTATACCGGTTCGAGACAGACTTCGTGAGAAACTTCAACAACGACAACAAGCGCAGACTGACTTTTCTGTGTCAAGTGAACAACTGTTTACTCCGATAACAAGTGCGACCAAAGATGTGAAAAAGTTAACTGAAGCAGCGATATACGGAGATATTCCTGAAAAAGAACGAGCAAAGAAGGCGCCGCTGCTTGATACGCTTGAAAAAATTGCAGCAGAGACCGAACAAACACGCGCAGGGATACAACAGCTATCCAGTGATATAAAAACTCAACACGAAATTGAACAATTAGCTGATATTGATGATTCTGCGCCTGAACCACAACCTGCTGATGTCACCCCAAGAGGTGTTCCCTTTATAGACAAACTCACCGAAGGAGCTATAACAGAAATCAAACGACCTCAATTAATAAAACTCGAAGATTATAGGATTTTTGGTGATTTTGCCGCCCAAAGCTTTCATTCTAGAAAGGACTTTTTAAAAGACGAGTATAAAAACAGTAGAATAAGCCGAGATGAATGGGCTGATTGGTTGTATAAAACGAATAAGGGGATTGGCCGTTTAAATAAAAGACAATTGGGATATAAAGAATTTAGAAAGGGAATTGATGAGTATGATGAAACTGATACAACTGAGAAAACAAGCGGAAAGGGATATTCGATTAAAAATCCTTTGGATTTCAACGCAACCGTGACATGTCCTGGTAATATTCTCAGTGATATATCACGGTTGGAAGTACTTATGGGCGGAAAACGAGCCGGAAATAACTCTCCGGAAATAATTAATGAGGCCGCTGATATTTGCAGGCGGTTATTTGCCGGCGGTATCATGGACATTAATGTATATCGAGAACTCATTGCTGAATTAGTTGAAAATCACAGAGACGCCCATGGTTATTACAGCGATTGATCACTAATTGAAAAACTCCTAGTTTTATAACAAGATGATTATACACTACAACCATGATAAACCCGTAAGCGTATACGTGGTGAACTCACGATTGCCTGTTTATAGAGCATATTACGGAGATGGTTTCGGCAATACCATTGCGGGGCTATTTACAAGAATGGCTCCCAAGGTGGCGCGATTAGCTAAACAATTATCAATGAAAGCCATTGATATTATTCGTGATAAGGGAATCAGCGCAGTTGGAAATCTTGCCGGAAAAGCGTTTTCTGCCGCGAAAGATAAAATAGCATCATTGGTGCGACGACGAGAAAAGCTACCAGTTGTACTGCCATCTACAACAGTGATGCCTGCAAGTGTAAGCAAAGCAATAAATAGCGCTGTGGAAGAAAAATTAGCGTCGTTGGCGAACAGTAACCAAGATGATATCGCAAACATGATAGCAGGAAGTGGTTTGAAACGAAAACAAAAACGACGATGATTACAAAGAATTTCACAATTGAAAATACTAGTATGTTAATATAATGTTTAAACGAACAGCTGATCCAGCGTTAGATATGGAAGCCCAAGTACGCAAGGACGATTCCGTCCGCGATTATCAATTTTATTCCTATCATGCAATACAAGCAGATATTCGATCGCGAATTGAACTTCAGGTCCATGATACCAGCAAATACTTTTTGCCGTGTGAAGCGTTTATCGAAGTAGAAGGAGAACTTGTACGACTTACTGATACTCCTGCTGTACCCGCACCGTATCCAGATGGCACCAAAGTCGGCTTAGTCAATAATGGTATCATGGCGTTATTTGAATCCGCGAGATATCTCATTGACGGAAAAGAGATTGAGTCTATAGAACGTGATGTTGATGTGGCTACAACAATAATTGGGTTAGCAAGATATTCCGACGATTATACAAGATCAGCAGGTCCGTCTATGATGTTTGCAAAAGATAATAAAAACACTGCTGGACCCACTCAATTTATTGTACGACGACCAAATAATAATGCTGGCGCTGCTGCTGTTGATGTCGAGAATATGATTATAAATAATGATCCCCAGTACAATCTAGGAGCTGCAACACGAATAGCAATGTTGGCAGGACAGCGTAAATCGTTTTCATGTGCGATTCCGTTGCATCATATATATGGATTCTGTAGAAATGTACGAAAAGTTATTTATGGAGCGAAGCATACAGTAGTACTCGTGCGAATGGGTATTGACAATGATGTAATCTGGAGAATTCCAGCGGATCCTGCAAATCCAGATGATGACGCTGGTAAAGTCATTTTAACTAAATTGGTCTTGTGGATGCCAGTAATGACCCCATCAATTACCACGGAAGAGCGGCTACTTTCATTTATGGAAACGGGTGGCAAATCATTGCTAAGTTGGCTAACAACAACAACGGATGTTAAGCAATCAAATATCAATGGTACATTTACATGGAACTTGGCATCACAACAAGGCGTTTCAGCTCCACGTCATATATTTATTGCGTTGCAGGATATGACAAGAGTGGAATCACAATTGCACAGTCATATGATATTTGATCAATTAGGAGTTACTGAGGTCTCTTTGAGAATAAATGGCCAGCAAGAACCATCCGAAGACATACAACTTAATTTCGGTCAAAACCATATTGCGCGCGTGTACCATCGTATGCTGTCATATATGGGCCGTGATCAAAATGTTGATACTGGTTTGCAAATATCGCAATATGATTTCAAGAACTTTTATCCGATCTACTACTTTTCGCTGGAACATCTTGATTTAACAAGGCAATCCGTCGTTGATATACACTTCAGAGCCAATGTCCTTCGTGGAGCTATTGCTAATTATAGAGCGGTTGCTGTTATTCTCAGCGACAAATCAATGTTGTTAGAAGGGGCTGGCGGACGAATGAGAATCGTTGATGCACCAGTGGAAAATATGTAAATGAAACTTGAAGAGTTTCCAATTAGGTCAATTGAAAGTATAAATATATTTTACAATAAAATGACATATAGTGTTGTTAGTGTCAAGCTGACTGATGGTCAGGTCAAGAAATTGCGATCAAAATCCGCTAAAGAATGTGGAACCACAATAACGTTAAAACCAGCGCAGATGTCCGGCGGTACACATAAAATATCACTGACGGATCGTCAAATAAAACATTTCAATGATGCGCTAAAGAATAAGAATGGGGTTCAACTTGTATTTTCAAAAGCCGCAGTCACCAACATGATAAAATCAGGTGGTATATTTCCATTGTTAGCCGCAATACCAGCATTAATTGCAGCGGCTGCCCCAGCGGTGGCGAAGGCGGCGGCGTTGGGAGCCGTTGGGACCGCGGCAGGGATGGCGTTGAAAAAGGCAACTGGGAAAGGATATAAAAAGGGAAAGGGTTTAAGACTACCAGGAACCCCGTATTCATGGTACAGCGGGAGATCCGTTCACGGATCCAGCCTGAAAATACCAGGAACGGTTTATTAGTTGAAAGCCCAATTCTCCCTATGTCCAATTTTGATTTAATTGATGCTGCTAAAAAACTAGCGATAAAAAACTTCAGAGGGGTTTTTATGAGAGATCAATTACCGAGAAAACCTAAACGCGTTGAAACCGGTATCATCAATCTTGATAACAGTAACGGATCGGGAACTCACTGGGTTGCATACGCGATCGATCCGCGTGGGATTGTCTATTTCGATTCATATGGGTTAGCTCCGCCAAGCGAGTTTATGCGGTATATAAATTCTTCGATGAAACTCAAAGAGTTTCCGATTTTTTATTCCACGCTGCCAACACAACAATTAAATGATCCACCGATATGCGGTCGTGAAGTATTAAATGTCCTCGCGGAGATTTCATCGTTACAGAAACCACCTCATCTGGTTGTAAATAAATACACGAGTGGGAAATTACAAGGTAATTTTAGAGAATCAATAAATTGAAAATACTAGAGTCTTTATAATAATGATTAATATTTGGGGACAATCTCTGTCAATGTCGAAACCCACCGCGGAAACATCTGCGGGTTCTATCGAGGATGTAAAAAAAATAATTGAAGATGAAATCGCTGAGACGTTAAATTTTGCAAGTGTTGACCCGAACGAAATAGTTGTATTTCAAGATCGCCAGGGAAAATTGAAAACCAGTAATATATCCGTGAATGACATTTTGATACGGCAGCGCAACGCTGCTGAAAATTCTATTGCGCTGTATTCCAACGATGGACAACTTAAACCTGGCGAACTTGTGTCTACGATCACCGACGCGATTGACGCCCACGACAGCATGATTGCCACCCGCGGCCGTGAGCTGGATGAGTATATACGAGGTTATAACAATTTTCGCAAAAATGTCGTACATAAATTCTTTGGAACCCCGCTTGTGGTTGGCATGACTCTCGCTGAAATTAAAGATCTTCTGAATTTATTCTTTTTTAACAAGAACGCGGGAAGGATGATGAATGAAAATGAAATCAAGGCAAATTATCTCGATATTTACAATAATATTTCTAAACTAATAGAAAATCTTGAAAAGGTACAAAAACCCACTAACGACGTCGTTGTTAAGTTTTTTGGAACCCCACTTGTGGCAGGCATGACTCTCGCTGAAATTAGCGAGTTTATTGACAAGCATACTCACAATGCCCACGTCGCTAATATTTTCTTTGGTGTCCCAGCTACATCTGCAATGACTCTCAAAGATATTAATATGTTTATGGTGAGACAAACAACACTTAATGCCATCGTGGATAAATTTCTTGGGAGAACACCTGTTTCTGAAACCATATCTCTGACAGGCCCAACCCTCGATGAAGTTAAAAAAGCTATTGACGAACAAAAGCCCATCAGCGAAATTGTTAATAAGTTCTCTGGATCCCCACTTGTGGCAGGTATGACTCTCGCGGAAATTAAAAGCGCTATTGACAAACAAAAGCTCATCAGCAAAATTGTTAATAATTTCTTTGAGGGCAGCCCCCAATATATCACGACAACATTTTCTAACATCGACCGATATGTTACAGAACAAAATAATCTTGGAATCAGAAACCTTCTAATTGCATTCTTTTCTAATAATGAGGAGAAGGGGAGGATAATGAAGTTTACCGAAATCAAGAAAACTTATCTCAAAATTTACAATGATATTTCTGAACTAAAGGAAAACTTTAAAAAAGTAAAGATTCCGCATCCACACAGAAGCATTAAAAATATCGTGTATACGGTCGATCATGGGCCTTTGATTGGGTAAAAAACTCTAATGCTAAATTGTCAATCGATATCGGGGAGCAATATGGTAGCCGTAAAAATCCGTAGGAGTTTCGGCTAGCTCATCAATAAATTCTCGATATACATCAATATCCATGATAACATCCTAAAATAGTCGTCTGCCTCATTAATTACTCCCGGTGAGTTATTTCCTGCTCGTTTCCCTCCTACGAGAATTCCTAATCGTGATATATCCTCGAGAATACTATTAGGACAACGAACTAGACCACTACCTGAAATCCCCCTTGGATATCCATCTCCATCTTTTTTAGTGATGCCAGTTGCACCCTGCAAAGAGGATTGTGTTATACTAAAAGAAATTTTGATTCTCCTGGTAATATAAGAAATCCAAGATTTGATTGCTTCTCTGTAGATGAATCAATTTTTTTATTTTTTTTCCATAAAATCATTATCTATTCTATTTTTTTTTCTATACCCTACCTACTTTTGTATACACACGATATAATCCATTATACCACAATTGTTTACTCATGGGGGCATAATCAGCGTGGATATATTTTTTTCTATGATTGAAACTATCAATAAAAACTCTAGCCATCATCTCGTTACCATCAAATCTCATCTCTCTTATTTCATCTAATTTACCCGGGCGGAATTTATCATTGAATGCAACTCGTTCACTAGCAATATAACCTTCTTCTTATTCTTCTTCTTCTTCTTCAATAGTATCACCCTGTTGTTCTTGTTCAGGCGGGTCATCATGGGGGGGGGGCGGGGTTGTAATATCAATATCACCGTGTTGTTCCTGAAGTCGTACAGCGGTTACTATATCACCAGGAAGTGTTTGTAAAGATTTCTTTGTTTGCTTGGATCTCTTTGCTATTTTTTCAAGTACAGGAAGAAGGGCTGGTTTTTCTTTCTCTCGTTGTTCCTCAGGAATATCTCCCCATATGGCTTTTTTAGTGGTTGATACGACTTTTCCCGTTGCAGTGGTTACTGGTTTGAATAGCTGTTCAGTGTCTGTTGTAAAATCACTTTGAAATTTTTGTCTCGTTTGGAGCATATTTCGAACGGAATCACGAACTGGAATACATTTCTTAATCGAAGCTAATCGTTGTCGTGCTAATTTAGTTGTTAGTGCTTCATTTATCATTATAAATTAATATACTATTTAAATTGTAAGTGAAAATAAAACTCACCCCCAAAATTCTTTTGTGTGTTATACTTACGCGAAGTGATTGAATCACCAGTGATATAGAATACTGTTCTAGGTGAGTAAGCGCATACAAGTCTATAGAATTCTGTTCTAGGTGAGTAAGCGCATACCTGTCTATAGAATTTCTGTTCCGTACCCAGTATTACTCATTTATGTATGGCGTGTTTACTGTGTTGAGGCAATCAAGAGGGAGTTTTAATTTTGGCGGATAATCTCTTTTATTGTTTTGATTTTTGAGTTAATTGTGCGTTTGATTTCATATTGTTTCCCCATTTCACTTCTGACCCTTTCGACAGGAGTGAATAACGGGACGAACTTGTTGATGCCGTTACAGAATGCAAGGGAGTCATAATAGCGTCTCTTTATAAAATATTAGCATTTCGATAACACAAATCTGTTATTCCGAGCGCTATCATCAATATCTTGAAATTCAGAAAGAATCTGATTACAATCTAATTTATCTGACAATTGAATTCCTTGATTTTTCAAACTTGAAATCTCGTTAATAATGACATTCATATTTTCGAAATTCATATATGAAATATTATGTATTTTATATATTTTTCAAAAACAAAAATTAACAATAGCGAATGATGAGCGGTTATCATTCACTGGGTCCCTTATTGGCTATTGTGTCTTTCATAGGGTTATTTTTCTTTGAGATTTTTTTCTCTTTGAGATTTCTCTCTTTTCTTTTTCCTTGAGATATTTCTATCTCTTTGACCTTATGACCGTTTCTTTTAGTCGACAGTTCATTCTAAACCATCCTGTGGGGTTACCTTAGTGTGACATAGAGCTTTTTGCATCTATTGTTTATTTTGGAGCGCCTATTGTTGTTGTACACCTCCCTCAAGAATTTAATTTCCCGGGGTGTAAAATCACACCGTCACGTATTTGACGTGACGGGAGGTGTACACGAAGTACCCCTTTAGGTCTGGCGCCCCCAATTATATAGAAAAACCTTCCGATCGGTACCGGAAAGCAATAATGCCTGCCACGAGATTCGAACGATGGGCCTCAGGACCAGATTCCATCTTTGTATTGTATACACTAGTGATCGTAATGTACAAAACCATAATTTTGAATACGATATATGTGTATCATGTTTTACGTATATTTAATATAAGTCATTTATATTTGTTTTTATTGTCTGTCTGTTAGATTTAAATGTGACAATTTTGGATTAAAAATTCATTCATTTGGACATTTTTCTAGAAATTTCCTCTACAAGTAAACAACAGGTGTGAACCTCATTTTCTGACCTTGCTTCAGAGTGTAAACAAGCTTCTAAAATGATTGGTTGATTCCAAGGACATTAGAGCTTATTTTAAAAATGATTGGTTGATTTCCAGGACATCTTTCTAGATTATTTTTGTATACGTGATTGCAAGCATGGGTTCGTTTTATGACCTTCTGGAAAATCACGTGACCCCTTGTTTACGCAAAAAACAGATATAAATTATCGTTTGGGAGAGAACAGTTCAGTGGTTAGTCTGGGATTTGGAATATGTGTGTGTTATAGTTTGATTGTAAATTATTCGTTTGGAATCAAGAGGAATTATTGTGTTATTTATCTAGAAATTTCTTGTGCTCATTTGGATTATTATAAAATTACAATTGACTTCATCACGTGACATCGTCGTCCATATCGGATTACATCGTTAAGATTCGAACCGGGAACTAGTAGGATATTTATTTGTCAGGACTCTTCCAAATCCACTAGTGGATTATATTGTGAATTCTATATTGGATTATTTTAAGTTTATTTATTTTCTTTTATGAAAATATTTGTACTTAATAAATTGGTATTCGAGCCTAAGCATGTAACACATGTGAAGGGCTTAATGTATCATAGATGAAAAATCGTAGATAGAAATCCTAGATGAAAAATCGTAGATGAAAAATCGTAGATTTTTTACAGTAGTTAAAATCTGTAGACAAAATTTTAAATTTTCTATTCAAATCAACACAAAAAAGTCATTATCCCATTGAAATATGTGACTACAACAAAAGAGTTATTGTTGTTTCAAAACTATACAAACAAGCCCACACGAATTATTCCCCTTGGTGTTATAACACATAGTACAAAAAAGAATTCAGGAATATGTAAATTGAATTCTATGTCCGGTTCTTTTGGAAAATGCCGATCGATATACTTGTTCTGCAACATATCGTAATAAGGGTTCGCAAATATCGAATATTTTCCAGCTTCATTCATTTATTTAAATACTCTTTCTTCGTTATTTACTATATTAAATGATTTTATAGGCTTCGCATTTTTCGAGTGTTTTCCAGTTCCTCCTCGTTTGGTGTTTTCACGTTGTGAAATAGCTTGTAGATTCGATAAAGAGTTATCGGTTTTGAAACCATTTATTTCATCAATAACAAAACCATCCTTGATCAATCCGTTGTAACATTCGAACGCAAATCTATGATTGAGATGATTTTTCCCTCCAGCGGTAAACATCAATCATCCTTGATTATTCACAAAACCGACTGATTTCTTCAGTCTGCGGTGTCTGACAATACCGTCACGAGATGCTACATAATTGATAATCACGGGATGTGGCTGAAATTCTTGGTTCATTTATATACTATAATAATATTTGTCTAATTCATTATTTGGTTTAATTATTACTTGGGAATCTATCAATGTAGTCTTGAGGTGTTCTTATGATTTTGTAAGGGACAGAGTCATTGACGGAATCTTTAACTCGTTTATCATAATAGCTCTTTATTTCTCTGTATCGCTTACCACCACAGTTGAGACATAACTGCGACTTACCACGCACACCAACCCCACATCGTAAGCAAGATAACGGCCCTAAGCTTCCACGACATACACTTTGTAAATGATATCCACAGAATTCATTTCTGCATGATTTGTTACATGCGGTTACTGATCCTATCATAAGCCATTTGCATTGGTTCATTATATAATACATTTTTTATTTAAATACTTGTTCCAATTATAATATGGAGGAGTTCGAGAGATTATCGAAAATTACGCCTTGGAAAAATGTTGAATTCAATCTCGATAGAGTCTCCACTGATGTATCAAAAAATCTAATAAGTGATAGAAGCATGTTGGGTAAAATCCGTGATTGTTTTAATGAATTCAAGCGCGATGGAGCATCTCACTGTTGGTCAACATTTCGAATTGATGGTAGTGTTGATGCTACCATGAATGACGAAAGAGTAGCAGTGATAATCTCACATCTTGACAAGTAAAGGTATTTTTTAGAGTGAAATTCATTATCCGTTCAGAAGCGGGGAATTGGATTATAGCCGACAAATTTGAACCCATCCTGAAAAATAAGGGAACTGTGACTGTGAGTCAGGATTCCAAACCAGGAATTCTGACTGGGATTGACAAATAGTATTACGAGAGATCATATCCTGTTGTTTATGGAATTTATCCGATAAATGATAAACCTAGTACTGAAAAAACTAAAACACATGAAATTGTCACCGTTGACTTCGTCAGGGAAAAATTGTGTAGCAGAACGAATAATAGAACACTTCACAAATGCGTTGTGTGGAAACGAATTGACGGATTTAAGACACAAAAAAATAAATGAATGGGAATTAACAGCGAAGGAGAGAGGAGCAACATTTTAAGATATAGTCAAATTAGAAACATCATTAAGATTCCCAATGACCATAATGGCGATAACAGAAGAGGTATTACACGAATCAAAATATAAATCAAATGGAGCTCCAATCAAAATTATTTACCATAACGAACATGCATGGACACCTGCGGTAACAATATTTCCGCGGAATAGAACCATACAATATTACACGGGAAATTTATTTTATTTTATTTACGAGTTAAGTGAAAAAGATCCTGTGTTAGTGTGGTTACTTTCGCAGTTTTGAAGACGAAGAGGGTAAATTCGATCAATTTGTAAGACCCAATGGCGAATTATATCGTACTGAAGTCCTCCACAATGAGATGAAAAAACTAGCTAGTGGTTATTCAACGGATTACGACGAACAATTACTAACAAACTGTTTTACAATACCGTCAGTTGTAGCTCATTTCACGAGAAAGAGAAATCTATTTAAACCAACAATCAATCTGCGTTAAATACAGCCATGGTGGATTATGGAATACAAAATACGACCCTAAAAGTATTATTACGACTGATATGATTGCGTGTTATCCAGGGAGTTTTCTTGGGTACGGAGAGTGCGCTGAGTACTTCAAAAGATTTGGACATCCCACACATCAAATGACCCGTGTTGCAATTAATGGACCACTGCCCGATTTTGATTTAACCGGATTCGCTCGTGTGGTATCATTTTAATTGGCTAAAGAACTTCATCCGTGTTGCTATGTTTGGTTTGGTAGACACATCTCTGAAAAACACTGGATGCCAATAGTGTTATTACGATATATGATTGATTCCAAAATGCTGATATCGCTGATTGTCAGTGAAGCAATTATATCATATCGTGCGCAGACTGAAGTCTGGTTACCACAACCCGATAGTCTAGATAGTATAATCAGTGAAAACAGAAAACAATTTCCCGATCTCGGCGAAGAATATATCGTGAAATGGTCCAGGGCAATCTTTGAAGATAGAAATAAACACGCGAAAGATTTCGGTAGAAGAATAATTGGTAAATTCACACAGGGTGGAAAATACGACCACAAACGATATTCTTCGCGGTTGATTATAGATGATGCTGAATACGATTTTATAATCGCAGATGTAACATCTAGGGGTATATACGTTGATCGTAATGACGCTTTCTTGTCCGATGGAACCAAATTAGGTACAATTGTTACTTACACAGACGGAGAAAATCCTCAATATACGTACTTAAGGTCGTCTATGCTGGATTATGATTCTATTAATTTACTTTCGATGATAAATATATTTCCTGACACCGCAGTTAGAGTAGCCACTAATTCATTTTATATAGACGTAAAACATAGCGAAGCAGTAGCTGAATTCACTAATTCAGACAAAAGTTGGGGATCATGGAGAATTAAAAAAGAGATACTGCATGATTACTCCAAATCAGCAGATGTTGCGATTGAAAACAATTACCTGAAAAATAATCAGATATCAGAACTATCTAATGCACTGTTGTGTTCCGATCCAATATGTAGTTATTAAAACAGTTAAACGGCTGTGGTGGGTCAGGGAAGACGACTCGTGCGATCAAATTTTTTTCGAGGGAAATCAAAGATGATTGTGCTAACACCAACACACAGACTTGCAAGAGAGATTAAACAAGGAGGAATTAATGCTTAATGCGTGACGAATGGATTTCTGATCGAATGGGCGAGAAATATATTCCTGAAATCATGATTTGGGATGAGATATGCACAGTGTCGTTAGATGTCTTACAAATGTTTCTTGATTGGTTATTGCTGGTGAATACAAAAGTGATAATGTGTGGCGATTATAGTCAACCACCACCATTTGTCGATTTATCCCCACATAATTGGCTAAAAATTTTTGTAGAGTATTATGAAGAAATTAATACCGATCATAGAGCACTTGATAAACAATTACGTGAGTTCAAGAAACTAATCAGATTACAACCGGATAGAATCCAATGTGAAATAGCGTGTGAAATAATTTCGGAAACCCCATTAAATGATTTCTGAGAAGCGTGGAGACCAAACGATTTGATAGTGTCAAGTAGAAAGATAGTCAAAGATACACTTCAGATGAAGTTAATTATCAAACACAAAGCAGAATTCGCAACACTTCCAGTGCTGCTGTGTTATAGGCCTACAGATACACGAAGACAAAATATCGAAGTTGATATTCCAGGTCTGACAAAGTCAGGGACAGAAAAGCAGATTCTAGTGTTAAATGATATTGTGTTAATTGATATCAATGTCGTCGAAGATACATTGCGTGCTGATAAATCCCCATGGAATCTAGGATACGCAGCGATGATACATACTTTGCAAGGGTTGACTATATCCGATACAATTGTTTGGATGATAGATAATCGCATCGAGTGGTCGAATTTAGTTTATCTCGCAGTGTCCAGAGTACGAAGAATAAAACAACTTCGTAGAGTTGTTTTAGACTATAATGAAACTACAATAAGTGATATTCTCAGCGATGATATAATCAGAAAAAAAACTATCTGGTTATAAACAACAGGACAAAAAAAATAACAGAAAATTTGACATTGATGCCGAATTTATAATCACACTGAAACAACAACAGAATAATCGAGTTGCAATTGTATAATGAATTGGTGTTGATGAGATAAAGATCCTCGCCAATTTACCGTAGACAGAAAAAACAGCAGTGTTGGGCATACCAGAGATAATGTGATGCTGACTTGTCTTGCGTGTAACAGACGCAGAGGTGCTAGTTAAGACCATGCTGTGGTAATTTAGTATCCTCGGTTATCACATGTAATTGTTCCCGAGTAAATCCTCGCTGAGGAACAGTTGAATCTAACCTATAGACTGGTGGTCTACCCGTAGATCTCGTTAAGCTAGATATTGTATGCGTAGTGACACTCCAAATAGGATCAGTAGCTCTTTGTTTGCCACCTTCGAGCTCTCCTGGTTCATATACATATCTAACAGTGACATTGCCGAGTATTGGTTGTTTTGAAAAATCATTTTGCGGTTTTACGGGTATATCCTTTTTTTAAATCGCATTGTTAGGTTTCATATTCATTGTTCGAGTAATCTCATTATTCAGCGCAGTAATTACACCTGGTAATATCTCTTGACCCATTCACTAGATCGTTTATCCTGAATAAACTCCTTCGCGTATTGATATCCAAATAACCGCTCAGTAAGTGTGCGATTAAATCGTTCAACAATTGCTTGATCGCGATGTAGTGCAGTATGTCCTCGTCTGATGGTGACATTATGATGCTTCATTGTTGATAACACTGCACTCTGAAATTCCTTGCCAGGATCAACTTGTAATAGATTTGACCAAAGCAGAGGACCTTGTCGATAAATCCTTTCAAACACAGAAGCCACTTCAGTCGATGACTTCTTCTTTAGCGGGTCTGCTTGTTTGTATCGACTTGCAACATCAACTACAGTTATCATGTATTTGTAAACACCATCATGCGGTAGAAATAATATATCAGCCTGATGAACCTCATTAGGTGCGCTGACATCAAAATGCGAGAAGTTAATTTGTTTTGGGCAGTGGTAGATAAATTTGCCATATCGCCTGTTTGGATAACCAATCCGCTGCTGTAGTATTTTTCACCTTTGTGGCGCTAGCGAGTTTACTGATTGATGATTTACCCCTCCAGTATTCTCTTGGTGAATAATAAACAGATTCCATGTTGTTATTAATTACCTGCACCAAACATCAATTTACTTTTTATCGCCGATTTTATCAACCATGAAACTAATTTTTCTTTGAAGGATTTATCAGTGATAGAATTCAACGCATGAATTAATTTCACATCTTCGATATGTCTATGTTGCAGATTACTGCTTTTATAAGCAACATCAAGAGCATGACACGCCTTATCAATGGCGTTTATTGGGTTTTCACCGGGTCGGGGGTGGCTTTGATCATCAAGTCTGATATCGAGTCTGGTCCCGGGCCCACAATATCTATACCCTGGAAAGTGTTTTTCTCCAGGATACTTCACCCATGGTGTTCCTGGGTGTTTTGCTAACTTGGCTGCAATATCACGTCCTCGTTTTTTTAAAAAAACTTCTCCAGATTTCATAGAAACAAATTTAAATTTTTTTTGTACTACTGTTCACACTTACCAGTAAGTGCTGATCTGTTATTTTTAGTTGTAATCGTCGTCAAGTCATCTGTGCCAGTACGCTTCTTATATTTCACACAATATATTAGATCCATAATTATTTATAATAACATTAATGTAATTGATTTTTCGGCGAGAAAAGCATGAGAACCAGTTAAACATCATGCAGCGCTACCAAATTATATTCCCATGATTATAATTGGACCATCTGGAAGTGGCAAGACACAACTGCTACCTTATTTGATAATGAGATGGATGAATTGGGACAAATTGTATTTAATAGCCCCGAGTGTAGACGATCAGTGATGTTACGAGGTGTTAAAGGATTTTAACGAGAAAGCAAAATCGGAAATCGATGATGATATTATTGAGTTTATAACCGATATCGCGAAAGCACTGAGCATTGATGATATTGATGGAAGTATTAACAATTTAGTCATATATGATGATGTCATGTTAGACAATCAAAAGAACCCCGCTAGGATATTTTCCAGAGGTAGGCATAAAAATACCGATGTGATTTATGTCACTTTAACAATACACTCAAATGCCAAAAGTGATCAGAGATAACTGCAATATTCTTGCTGTATTCAACGGAGTTGACACACATACGCTACGAAATATTCATCAGACCTGGTGCAGTGGATACACATGTCATGGTCACTTTAGTGATTTATTTAGTCATGCTCAGTCAATCCCACATGGATTTGTAACGATAAATTTGCATGACCCTAGATCAAGATATCGTATCAGACTTAATCAATTAGTCTGTTTGTGAAATCTTAAATTGCTAGCAATTTCAAGGATTTTCATCGTAAAAAAGATTTTTACCCCCATAGCAGCAGAAAGGGTGCGACAACGACTTTACGTCTCCAAAGAAAACTTTTTTTTAATGATTTTGGAGGAAGCCTTGGTTTGCTAAATGGACGCTTCTAAAAAGTTGTCTACTGCTTGCAGTGAAGTATGTTTCATTGAGTTTTAATTGGTGCTTATTGCTTTACACAGAACTTCATCATACAAAATCAACCAATCAGAACTGTCTGGTTTATTCATCATTTGACATGTGAGAAGTTTTGGAATCCAAACTCAATCCAAAAAATTACAAAACTACAGAGAATCTTCACAAAAAAGTGACTGTTAAGGGATCTGTAAAGAATTTAAATTGTACATGTGAAACAAGTTTTGATTATCTCCTTTTATGCGGATATATAGAATTAATTACTGATGTGCCTGCATGATTATTGAAAGATTACCACAGACTCAGCAATGAAGAAGATGCCAAACAGCATGAATTATAATTGCCTTGTTAATGTAATAGAAGGGGATGTGAATTATCAATAATTTTCTTTTCACTCACAAAAATTAGTGAGTCCAATTCATTTCTTTTGCATACAGTACAGTGTGATGGATTTAGTTTTTAGTCATCCCACAATAAGACTTGTTCTAAAGAAAATTTCCTTACACAAGGAAATTGCATTTTTCCTTGTTTTGAAATCAACACTCTATTAACTTGCAGATTTAAGACATGGAATTGATACTAACTTTTTTTAAAGCATTCATTCAGTGTAAGATGAAGAGTATGTCAGCTAAGATGGATCAGCCTAAAATGGCCAAAAGAGGTTAAATTAAAATTACTGACAGGTACTAGCAGTCTGTTTGAATGTATTTTTGTTAATTGGTCAAGAATGAAAATAGCATATGAACTGATGCTAAATTAGACTGTCTTTAATTTGCATACCAATAGTTGTCAGCATAGTTACATAAATGCACGGCACCATGTTATTAATACACCATCCATGAAAAAATAGACTCCATATGTATATTGATAATGTATTGTATCGTATTGTGAATCATGTCAAAAATACATGGAACAGGTGTCTCTTTTAACCCCTACATGCAGGTACCAAAATGAAGATTTTTGTTTATATTTCCGAGGGATCCACATATTCTGGCCACTCTTGGTCATAAATTGTTATATTGGAGGGAGAACGACAAAATAATAAATGTTACGTTCATACATACAAATTAAGTATTAGCATGTGTGTAGGTCATAATATTTTCAGGACTGATGTCCATTTCTTCATTTTATAAGCAGCATTGTTTTGAGTCAACAGACACATGCACAAAAAAGTATATTAGTGTAGCTAAATTTTAGAGATTTTCCATTGGAAAAATGGGTACAACTATATGTATAAACATATGTCCAATGGCAATATATCTATGCAAACAAAAGGAAACATGGTCAACATAACTGCAACTTGTATTCTTTATTTATTAAAGAAAACACAAAATGTTATCACATAAGTATTCTCTATTTTCAAAGAGGTATATACAGCCTAGCTTATCTAGTCCACTTTTGGCTGGTATTGAATGCATCCGACACACTAATAAACAATTATATATAACATAGCTTACCTAGTCCATTTTTGGCTGGCATTTAATGCATCAGACACACAAGTACACATTAGATATTAATTTTCTCCACAAGATTTTTAGGAAAAATAAAAGTAGTTTTATTTATATGCCTGTAAAATTTGATACCACTAGTTCATTTTACTTTGCAAATATGTTTTGTTTATTGGTTGTACCCCACAAAAGACCTTTTAGTGGGTCTTCTGTAAGGTTAACATAAAGCAGTTTCTTCCATCACAGCATACAGACTACTAATGTACTTTTAGGTCCCTGACTGTCCGAATGGTCTAATGCGCTCTCCATTAATTGATCACTACTATCTCACCTAAGTCAGCATGAGTTCGAGTCTCAGATTTGGCCAATGTGTGTATGTGAGAAATCTTGAAGGTAGCTTCTTATGGGTCAGTGGTTCTCTCGGGTTTTCCCGGGTTCTTCCTTCACCAATAATACAAGCCGCCATGTATAGCTTATCTTGCGCTGAAAAATTGCATTAAATCCTACAACAACAACAATGACAACAATGTACTTTCTATCTTATTTCTATAATGAAGTACAAACTGTTAATCAGGGCTCAGGTAAAACAACAGTCTTGTATAATAACATTACAAAC
Source organism: Unio pictorum (assembly GCA_030141615.1). Lineage (NCBI taxonomy): Eukaryota > Metazoa > Mollusca > Bivalvia > Unionida > Unionidae > Unio > Unio pictorum. Next base: position 643,029 of record JARLTB010000061.1, read on the forward strand.
AATGTTTACATTTACTAGTATCTTTAAAAGGTCAAGAAAGATAAACAATAATTCGTAAACACATTTTATAATAGAACAGATGAATATAGTATAATATATGTAAGTTTCATTTTTAAAAAAGCTAACATTTATGATAGAATAGATAAACATAAACAATACTTGGCGAACACAATTTATGATAGAATAGGTGAACATATTACATGTAATGCAAAAACCCAACCTAGAATAGTTATATACATTGCATTAAACAATGTTAACAATATTGGGTATGTCATGCTGATATAAAACAGTTGTGAGGCTAGTCTAGTAACTCAAGTCATTGTCTGCATAGCAGCAATTCATTGATTCAATATAACATACCACCTGTTGACGTAGTAAATTGATATTATTTAGGTGATGTCATTTAGGTGACATCATTTAGGTCATGTCGTTTAGGTCAGTTGTGATGGCTCTTATAATCGTTTCTGTTATAACAATATATGACTTTTTGACACCACTTAAACTATTGATACTTATTAATAGCTCTTCCTTTGGAAATCACTTTATCCAATTATTTTCCTTCCTGTCATCTTTCGCCTCATAAAAGGCAATACTTTTACAAGTATTTGTTTCATCAGTTAGGTAGATAGCCAGAAAAGACTGCAAACTTTGGGAGGGATTTTCTGCTTGGTGCAATAAAGAACTGAAGATCATATCCTAATTTATCAATATATTTATGTGGTCAATTTCAGTAGCAGTTCTGCCGTGTCAAGTGAACATGTTTCGGTACAGATGGAGAATAAAGGTTTTAAGAGTGATGATTAGGAGAGGGTAGAATAATGGAACATTTTCTTTTCTTTTCTTGAATTATCCTGATTGTGTGTGTTAACTGGACTTTAATCTGTAATATGGTATTCTTAAGTAAGTCCTAAATTTATAAAACTTGTCTGATTAAGAACATAACTCTAAATTTTGTTCTGTCTACCAAAACGTTGTATTTAAAGATCGTTTCTTAATTTTCAAAATGATGTTTTCAATTAACATATCTAGTTCAGATTTTGAAATAGTTTGCTTATGGTTCCTTAATTTTTTTGTTGTTGCAAACTAGGCGAGGTCTAATCATCTGGGGCATAATTTTAATATGCCAGTGATGGAACTTTAAATAAAAATATTTCACATAATCATAAATTTAGTTTTAATGTTATTTCTGCCCATATATGGCCTTCAGAGATATGCACCCAGTACTATATTTTCATGTTTAACTTTATGAAACTTCTTATGGATCAACAACTAGTTTATAAATAATTAATTTGGCAATTGATTATGTAAGAATTACAGTCATGTTCAAACTTCTTGCCAAATGCTTGAAGATAAAAGAATTTGAGCACCTAGGCTTTGCATCTAGTTTTAAACAGTTTGGTATGATATATTCTGCTCAGCCCATTGACAAGCTAGACTGTGTGCTATTCAGAAACAAATACTTAAAAATCTATCTTGATCTTCGCTGATCAGCAAATCAAAGGTATCCTTAAGAGTTTTTTTTTAGCTTTATATTTAATAACCACTAAAGGACTCAAAGAAAAACATTTAAAACCAGTCTGACTGGAAATACTTTTCCAAGAAAACCCTTTTAAACCAGTCTGACTGGAAACTCTATTTGTGTCCAAGAAAATCATTAAAACCAGTCTGCCTGGAAACTCTACTTGTGTCTAAGAAAACCATTACAACCCAGTCCTACTGGAAATACTATATTACTCCAAGAAAAACCAACACAACCCAGTCTGACTGGAAATAGTATGTGCACAAAAAAGAACACTACAAACCAGCCTGAAACTCAACACGAAACCAGGACAACCGCTACAGTCTAAACTTGAAACACAACTTGCCTCCAAGAAAACTATTTCATGCCAGTCTGACTGGAAACGCTGCATGACTCAAAGAAAATCATTACAAACCAGTCTGGATATGCTAAATGAGCCCAAGTAAACCATTACAACCATCCTGTCTGGAAACACAAAACATGAATATAAAAAATAACATCTGTTAGTCGAATTATTAAAATGCTTTTATAAGAGGCAAGATTGTGACATATTTTCAGCACAAGAAAAAGATCAAATTTAATTCACAAGAAAATCTACAAATTAGATTAAATAATACTGATCTGCTTTGCAATATGGCTGGTGATATTACTGCTGTTAATAAAATAGTCTAAACTTTATATGGCTTCTCTCCCAAAACTGTTAATCAAATTATGACTAAATTGAATAAAAAGAAATCTGGATGGGGGAGGGGAAAATTAGACTTATGTCACAATAATGCATAATCACTAAAGAAAAGGTTAACAAATTAAATATTTTAAAAACGCTCAGCAGAAATTGATTAAATTTTTTAAAATAAAGCATTCAGACTTAAAGGTTTTCATTGTGCAAATAATTCTGACACGAAGTCCATTTTTTCAGCATTATTAAAACTAGAAAACAAAGTCATGGAATGACAATTTTGCCAAACCAATCACCAAAATTAGAGCACACTTTGCAAAATTTTGGAAAAACTTATCACGGTTTGATAGTTTCTAAATTCTATACAAATAATGCAGAATCTCCTTTTTAAAAAATGCAGAAGATTCTAAAATAAGAGACACTTTCAACCTTTTCTGTTAGCAATCAACATATTTGCAAACAAACATAATGCATTGCATCTCTCTTAGCAATCTGGTCTAGGCTATTATGTAGATGAAGTTTCTGTGTTTTGTTAGATCTACTTATTATGTACTAGAAGAGCTTTTATGATGGTCTGTTGACCAATGTCCATTTGTCCATTAGCACAAGTTTGTTAACATTACTCCTCCTAAACTACTTAGAGAAAACATTTACACAGCATAGGCCATCAGACCACACCATTTTCTACATTGGCTTAATTCAACATTGTGCCATCCAATATTATGGCCACCTTATTGATTGAAATTGAAAATATTCTTATTGTTACTCCACCTGAATGGTTATATCAACATAGTTCATTAACTTGTATGCTTCATATTAATTTAATGTAGAATATTACTCATTCCAGACCCCATAACTTGTAATTAATAATTATTTATTTAAGCATGGGAAGAAGTGGGTGTAAATGCTTTTGTCTTGATTTTTCAGTCTCACAAGATTTGTCTATATTCTTATAATATCCCACAGTATACAAAAAAAAAATCATTGTATTTTAGAGCCTTCTCATGGTCTCACTGTCTGCATTGTAATATCCCACAGTATAAGGAAACATTTCACAGTATTTTCGAACTGTTTAATGGTCTGACTGTGTAAGGTGTATTTATTACAGAATAGTATAATGTTTTGGCTTAAAAGGATTTCCTAGATGATATATTGAACTGAAATATGATACCTTGGAAGTGTTTTCATAAGTTTTCTTGTTTGATTGACTAAATTCATGTGTGAGCTGGAATAATGGTCATTTTGTCCAGATTTTTTGCACATTCTACATGATCTATCACTTTTTAAATTCACATTAAAAAAAATTGTTTACATTTCTCATCAAAATCTATTAATGATCTCCAGGAAAAATATCATTCCATTCTGTCATAAAACTTTACTAACTCCAAATTTTCACCAAAAAATATTCGCGCTAATAAAATGGCTGCATTTGTCAGTTTTGAGTAATATTTTAAAGCCTAGAGTAGTATTATGACTTTTGAGGAATATGTTTTAAGACCAGGGTATAATTTATCAGTTTTGAGTACTATGTTCAAGTTTGGGGTAACATTTGTCAGTTTTGAGTAATATTTTAAAAGTCTGGGGTAACATGTGTCAGTTTTGAGTAATATTTTAAAGTCTGAGATAACATGTGTCAGTTTTGAGTAATATTTTAAAGTCTGGGGTAACATGTGTCAGTTTTGAGTAATATTTTAAAGTCTGGGGTAACATGTGGCAGTTTTGAGTAATATGTTCAAGTCTGGGGTAACATGTGTCAGTTTTGAGTAATATTTTAAAGTCTGGGGCAACATGTGTCAATTGTGAGCAATATGTTCATGTCTGGGGTAACATGTGCCAGTTTTGAAAGGAATTAGACTTAACCAGTTACTATTTTTTTAAACAAACAGTATGGTCAATATTTGTCATCAATTTAGTGACTAAACTTTGTTATACAGCACCTAGCACTTTAGCATCATTTAGAACTGTTTACTTTATGTCTGACCTTTATATTGCACTCCCACACTATCCAGCACCCCTCACTATAGAACCCTAGCACAATTCTTTTTAAAAGACTAACATAGATCTTGATCTCATTTTATTGTTTGTCAATACATGTATATGTATAAAGTACTTCATTTATAAGGCATTTTCCCATGGAAAGCATTGTAATGTATGTATAAAGTTCTTAAACACATTATACTTAATGGAAAGCATTGTAATGTATGTATAAAGTACTTAAACACATTATACTTCATGGAAAGCATTGTAATGTATGTATAAAGTACTTATTTACATTATACTTCATGGAAAGCATTGTAATATATGTATAAAGTACTTATACACATTATACTTCATGGAAAGCATTGTAGTATATGTATAAAGTACTGATACAAATTATACTTAATGGAAAGCATTGTAGTATATGTATAAAGTACTTATACACATTATACTTCATGGAAAGCATTGTAATATATGTATAAAGTACTTATACACATTATACTTCATGGAAAGCATTGTAGTATATGTATAAAGTACTTCAACACATTATACTTAATGGAAAGCATTGTAATATATGTATAAAGTACTTATATACATTATACTTCATGGGAAGCATTGTAATGTATGTATAAAGTAATTTAACACATTATACTTCATGGAAAGCATTGTAATGTATTGATTTGTTGACTAAACGTCCAAAGCACTCAACTGTAGTCAATAAGTTCATCTTGTTTTAAGGGATTGCTAATTAAGCAGTATTATATAAGTTCATCTTGTTTTGGGGGAATGATAATTAGGCAGTATTCAATAAGTTCATCTTATTGCTAATTAGGCAGTATTCAATAAGTTCATGTTATTTTGAGGGATTGCTAATTAGGCAGTATTCAATAAGTTCATGTTGTTTTTGGGGATTGCTAATTAGGCAGTATTCAATAAGTTTATGTTGTTTTGGGGGATTGCTAATTAGGCAGTATTCAATAAGATCATGTTGTTTTGGGGGATTAGTAGTTAAGCATTATTCAATAAGTTCATCTTGTTTTTGGGGATTGCTAATTAAGCATTATTCAGTAAGTTCATCTTATTTTGGGGGACTGCTAATTAAGCATTATTCAATAAGTTCATGTTGTTTTGGGGGACTGCTAATTAATCTTCTTTTGGGAGTTTGGTAATTAAGCATTATTCAATATATGCAAAACAGATAGCCTGCTTTAATTTCCCTAATTTTTTAATGGTTGAAATTGTTTTCAAAAAATGAAGAGTAGCTTTCTGCAAAGAGGTGTATTCCTGTTGCTTATTACATAGAAAGTTCATATGTAATAGTCTCTTGATTGGGTTTTACAATTGGGGTGTATTTATGTTGCTTATTAGATACAAAGTTCATATACAACAGAATCTGGCTTGTGATTTACAAAATGGGGTGCATTCCTTTAGTTTATTAGATAGATAGCCAGCTAATATGTAATACAGGTACTCATTGTATTATCCTGATCTCTTCTTGTACCTAATTTGTAATATTGGTTGTCATTTTATTACCATGATATCTTCCTACATTTGAATTAGTCTGATTTATTCCTACAGCTAATCTGTAAAATTGGTAGTCATTTTATTAGTCTGATATCTCCCTACATCAAATCTGAAATATTGGTTGCCATTTTATTAGTCTGATATCTTCCTACATCAAATCTGTAATATTGATAGTCATTTTATTACTCTGATATCTTTCTACATCAAATCTGTAATATTGGTTGCCATTTTATTAGTCTGATATCTTCTTAAATCCAATCTGTAATTTTGGTTGTCATTTTATTACTCTGATATCTTCCTACATCACATCTGTAATATTGGTTGCCATTTTATTAGTCTGATATCTTCCTGCATCTGATTTGTAATATTGGTTGCCATTTTATTAGTCTGATGTTTTATTACATCAAATCTGTAATAATGATAGTCATTTATTACTTTGTTATCTTTTTGCATCTAATCTGTAATATTTGTTGTCATTTTATTAGTGTGATATCTTCCTACATCTGATTTGTAATATTATTTGTCATTTTATTAGTCTGATATCTTCTTACATCTAAGTTGTAACATTGATAGTCATTTTATTAGTCAGATATCTTCCTACAACTGATTTGTAACATTGGTTGTCATTTTATTAGTATGGATTTGAGTGGATTTCGGTGGATTTGGGTGTTTCGTAACACCGGCAGGAAAACCAGTCGAGGGATTTGAGTATGTATTTTTATTTGACATGTTTGATTTTCTGTTACAGAGCAGGAAAACCAGTCGAGGGATTTGAGTATGTCTTTACATTTGACATGGTTAATTTTCTGTTACAGAGCAGGAAAACCAGTCAAGGGATTTGAGTATGTGTTTTTATTTGACATGTTTAATTTTATGTTACAGAGCAGGAAACCAGTTGAGGGATTTGAGCATGTAATTTTATTATTTTTTTTGACATTTTTAATTTTCTGTTACAGAGCAGGAAAACCAGTCAAGGGATTTGAGTATGTAATGTTATTTGACATGTTTAATTTTCTGTTACAGAGCAGGAAATCCAGTCGAGTAATCCGAGTATGCAGATGAGAAGTAGAAAAAGTTGAATGGAAAGAATATTGCTGAAACAGCACTTTGTGAAACATTACTAGATATTCAAAATTCTCTTGCAAATTTTGTCCCTGTAAATAGGCTATACTGTGAATGATTCTCATGCAAAATGTTATTTTTGTCCTTGTTATATTGTCTGGGAAAGAGATCCTTTTGTTTTCACTCAAATACTTTTAATTGTTGGATTTTTCATAATGTGTAACCACAAGATTGGTATTATATACACGCACAAACACACAAGATTGGATTCCATACACACACACACACACACACACAAACACAAAATATTGGTATTACACACACACACACACACAAGCACACAAGATTGGTATTACACATACACACATACACACACAAGATTGGTATTACACACACATGAACACACAATATTGGTATTACACATACACAAACACACAAGATTGGTATTACACACACACATGCACACAAGATTGGTATTACACATACACACACACAAGATTGGTATTACACACACATGACCACACAAGATAGGTATTACACACACACAAACACAAGATTGGTATTACACACACACACACACACACACACACACACAAAACCACACAAGATTGGCATTACACACACAAACACAAACACACAAGATTGGTATTACAAACACAAGATTGGTATTACACACACAAGCAAATACAGTGAATTGTATACCAAAAAGGACAAAATTTCACTAGTTTTAAAATTATGTTAAACTACGTGTCTCGGCTAGTATACATTTTATCCACAAATTTGATGAGGTTTATTTAGTACTTCATTTAGCTCAGACATTGATACAAACATTTGAAATTTATCTTCAAAACTGGATTTAGATAAAATTATGTCATTCATTTTCTTTTACTCAGTATATTTATTCAATGCCAATATGAAAATAAAAGGCAGCTAGCTTAAAAATGGATTTTCATATTTAAGTAAAACTTAACATTACCTTCTGATGTTTGATTGGCTGTTATCAAATCACTGACCAATTCAAGGTCAGATTTTTAAGTTTAATCTGATTTCATTATGTGATTTCATTTGAACACTGGAGTTTGATCTGTTTAACCATAATTGTACCTGTGATTATTTTACATCCTTTTCTTGCTGTTACATATATCACATTGTATTATACAGTATTCCCTATCTTCCATACTGATACACATATAACTCTGAATTGTACTTTCCCTTGCTATAATACCTTTCATTATAACACTGTTCCAATCATGAGTTGTCATGAATTCCCATTTATTAATTTTGTATTTAAATGATGCATATCATGTTCTTCATTATGAGGACGGTTAAATTTAAGATGGAAAATGCTGTAATCCAATAGACACAGCAAAATTTACTTTAAGATGGAAAATGTTATAATCCAATAATCACACAGGAAGATTTACTTTAAGATGGAATATGCTATATATTATCCAATAGACACGCTGGAAGGTTTACTTTAAGATGGAATATGTTATAATCCAATAGATGCACAGGAAGATTTACTTTAAGATGGAATTTTATCATTCAATATGACTTGGTTTTATCATTCAATATGATGACTTGGTTTGATCATTCAATATGACTTGGTTATATCATTCAATATGACTTGGTTTTATCATTTGATATGTATTGGTTTGATTATTCCATATGACTTGGTTTGATAATAATAATGATAACAATAATAATAATAATAATAATAATAATAATAATAATAATAATAATAATAATAATAATAATAATGAGGATTTTGTATAGCGCCTAATCTTACGAAGCTCTAAGCGCTTTAAACCATCAATAATGATATGACTAAACTACAGAACAACAAATGACAAAAACAATGAAATTGGAAAACATAAAAACATGCTGAAAACATGATTAGGTCACTAAGTCTGTCCAGTGTACGTATTGTAAGTCCCTAACAATTTTAATTATTGAAGGTCTGTGCGACATATGTAGGCTGGTCACTGTTAGGTTGTATGGATTGTAAATTTTGATTGGCGATGTTCGAAATTGTCCAAGTTAGGTTTCTCAAAAGAGCTTGTCAAATAGAGCTTTCCTACCAAATGAGAGCTCTTTAATGGCTAAATGGCATTAGGCCATAGAAGGGCTTTTTGGTGGAGGGTTACGTAATGGTAACCAGTCTTCCCTCATTCTGGTTTGTTTGCTCCGGTGTCCTCCTGTCGTCTCTTGTTCCTTTGGCCTCCCTTCATTTTGATTGTCAGCACCGGTGTCCCCCTCTCTTCTGGGTATCTAGATCTAAAATTGTCCCTATCAATTTGTAAATACTCTTTGTTGTTGCTACCGATACCACCTTGTGTTTCTGATTTAGTTTTTAGGAGAATACTGGTTAACTGGTATTAGGATGCATCCTTTTGTTGTTGTACCTGATCTTACTTTTTTAAATGCTTCAATGTTCATTTCTATATCTTTTGTTATCCTTGATGCTTCATTTAATTCTTTTTGGTTGTTTTAAGTAATTAGCCCCGCCAAATGAATGTTCAATAAATCCATGTGACCTTGTGGGGATGCAATTTACTTCTTAAGGTTGTTATCAATTTCAGAATTAGTATGTTATTTAGGTGTTTTAGTAACCCGTCAAAATGATTGGTCAATGAACCCATGTGACCTCATTGTGGGGCTACAATTTATTTCTTAAGGTTGTTATCAATTTCAGAATTAGTATGTTATTTAGGTGTTGTAGTAGGTAGCCCGTCAAATAATTGGTCAATGAACCCATGTGACCTCATTGTGGGGCTACAATGTACTCTTAAGGTTGTTATAAATTTCAGAATTAGTTTGTTAATTAGGTGTTTTAGTAGCCCATCAAATGATTGGTCAATGAACCCATGTGACCTCATTGTGGTGCATATTGCTCCTTAAGGTTGTTATACATTTTAGAATTATTTATTGATTTAGGTGTTTAGGCGATGTTTCTATATTTTTTCAATTAGCCCTGATGTTAGTTAATTGGATTACTTTTGGGTATGTACTTGGAGCGGCTATGTTTAGTTGTTTGGATCTAAATTTGTCCCTTTCCTTTTTTTTTACAATTGTTGAAGATATGGTGTAAATCTTCTGGGGTGTTACAATTGTGGCAATTAATGTTATGTGGGAAGGATCCTATTTATTTTCCAAAGCTGTTTGCCAGTTTGGTTTTTCCTGTTATTATTCTATTTATTTTAGGTTGTTCATAACCTGTGCACCTGGGTGGTTTTATCACTCTACTAACTTCTTTAATGATGTTGTATAATATTCTCCCTTGTTTATGTCCCAATCAGTTTGCCATTTTTGATTAATCATTGTGTTAATTAAACTATATAGTTCAGTGTGGCTATATTTAAGTGGCATGTAATTAGGTTCGTCGAGTTTGTTTTTAGCAAGTTGGTCTAGCAGCAAAGAGGGTGGACAGACCGAAACTATTTCAAGCAAACCGAAACTATTTCAAGCAAACCGAAACCAATTCAGGTAGACAAAAAATAAGAGAAATGGTTTCGGTTTGTCACGCTGTTGAGACTCTGTCTCCAGACAGATCGGCGCTGATTGCGTTTTGGAGACGAATTGAAAATCCTTGAAATAGTTGCAATTCTGGATTTCACAAACAGGCTAATTTGTAAAACCTCACCTCGTAAATCAATTAGATTATTGGATTTGTCAGTAAGTTTGAAATTAATTCTCGTTAACGAACCATTATGACATCGCATATAAACTGGATTAGTTGGATCATGCAAATGAATATAAAATATACCCTTCTTGGGCTTGATTTGATCTTTCGAGATTTATTTGATAACTTCCTTCTATAACATCACATACTAAATTCACTGCAATCACCGAGGACATATAGACGTTTTGAGGAGCGATATGCCGCCCACCTCCGTCTGGGTCATTATTATGTTTAATGATAATTGTTTGTGGTTGTGGCATTTTTTTACATGCGTCGTGAATCCTTTTGAAACCATCATTAATGGCATCATTGAGAGATTGTTTTAGTTCTGGTGCATTATAGCCTGGCAACTTAAAATCGGGGAGGATATCTTCTATGCGTAAATTAAGTTTCTTTGCAAATTCGGTTCTTGTTTTAGGATTATTATGATCTAATATAAATCGAACAAATCGGGAATTGAAAAAGTCTATGTCTGCGATAATTTTATTACACACCTCCATGTATTTAATGGCTTCATCTCAGTTAGGTGGGGTTTTACTAATTTCTTCTATGAAGTTATTTTTCAATTTGTCAAAATTGGAATTCATATCCGTGAATTGTTTGTTCATGTTTAATTCCTTTATTACATAATACTTATCGTCCCTGGCTCCTTCTAACTCAAAAAAACCGTGAGCAAAATCAGAATGATTTAGTGGTTCAGCATAATAACCTAAAAGGTTTTCGTATCCACCGCCGCTATAAAACGTACGATGACTATGATAATCCTCCTTAGTTGAAATATAATCAGATTTTATCGGTTCGGGTATATTAACGGTTTTCTGTCGAGGTGGGGTTTCAGGCAAACCCAGTATTGTTCTTATCGAACTCTGATAGATGTCTACGAGATACCCGGGCGAGTTTATCTCAATCGTGTGAACCGTTATAGAGATTTTCGATTCTTTTCCAGTGATGGATTTTATTCTGCTTTGTAATTCGTTATTGATTTGTTCGATTTGGTAGGACCCAGATGCTAACCAAACAACGTTCCAGTCTGGACTCCCGTCTTATTTATTATTACTCGCAAACACCAAGGAATTACTCGGTTGTTGACCACGAATAGTACTAATCTAATCTTAGGCCAACTATGGTATACTCGTAATTTTGCTAGTGCTATTTCCTTCACCGAAATTGCACTGGGGTAACTGAATTCAGGTTATTGAGATCATGTTGGTTTTCACCTTGGTTGGTCTAGCAGCAAAGAGGGTGGACAGACCGAAACTATTTCAAGCAAACCGAAACTATTTCAAGCAAACCGAAACCAATTCAGGTAGACAAAAAATAAGAGAAATGGTTTCGGTTTGTCACGCTGTTGAGACTCTGTCTCCAGACAGATCGGCGCTGATTGCGTTTTGGAGACGAATTGAAAATCCTTGAAATAGTTGCAATTCTGGATTTCACAAACAGGCTAATTTGTAAAACCTCACCTCGTAAATCAATTAGATTATTGGATTTGTCAGTAAGTTTGAAATTAATTCTCGTTAACGAACCATTATGACATCGCATATAAACTGGATAGTATTATACCGCCTCTGGTGATTACACCTGATACCGAGTACACGGTAACATCAACTGCGGTAATTCTTCGCCGGTATTATTTTTATTTTTACTTGATACTCCTCAGTGAGTGTTTTGAGATTAGTTTGAAATTCTCTGACCTAATCATAACGATACTGTTGTGACGTTACCAATGATGACATTGTATTTGTTATAATAAATTTCAAATTGCTTGTGTTAAATTCACTAGTGTACATTCGCCAGCGAATTCAATTCAGTTGTTTACTTAAATCCGCTAAGAATTCCACATACCATGTTACTGAAACCCTAGCCATATTATTATTAGTGGATATTCTTATCAATCGTTCAGTTGTTCCTGTGTCGATGATAGTTGATATCATATTGTTGACCCCAGATTAACTCGTTGATGAAATGTTAAATTGAGTCTAGTGTTAATCGATAAATACCTTTGACGGTCGCTCTGATATTTAATATGTTAGTGGATGGTGTCCACGTAAATTATCCATGTTGGATCGCTTACACATTATTTACGATATTTTTTTGTTCTGAGGAATTTTTATTTTTTCAAGTTTTTCTATCATCCTCGGTAGATCATCCCTGATGACATCGTTGGTCGTTTTAATATATTCGCGAACAACTTCTATTCGCCTATTAATTGCTGTTATTTCATCGAGTTTCCTGATAAAACCAGCGAGATCTGTTTTGATTTCTTCGGGATTAGCATTTTTACCAAAACATTTATTAAGGGCATCATCGTTTTTTTAAAAAGTTTTTACGTAACATAGTAAATTGTTTAATATGAGCGTCATAATCGGATCGTAGTTTTGTCAAAATATCGATAGTAGTTTTTATTTCTTTGAGTTTAGGTGTGTTCACCGTTGGACTTTCAAAGAAATCTAATAGAGCTTTGTCAATACTGTCAATTATACTTCTTTCTAATTCAGAAAACCGATCGAATTTAGTTAAATGGTCGTCGTATTCATCGCGTAGTTTTTTAATGGTTCTAAATTGTTAATTCTATCCACAATAGTTGAAATGAGAACATCTGGTTTGAGTTTACCCTGATCGGAAAATACCGCGATAGCATTTTCCGTTACACCGCGTTCTTGAACTAAAATATCATCAAGGGAAACGTTACTAGTTTTCAATTAACCTGAAAATCTTGAAATACAAATATTTCATTGGGATCAACACTTGCGAGATTTAACATCTCAGCTATTCCATCTTCGATTATTTTTTTTACATCACCGGTTGCAGATATTTCCGCGGTGGGTTTTTCAGGCTTTTTAAAGATCTTCCCCAAATATCAATCATTTTATATAAATTCTCTCTAAAAAGCGATTACTCGTATATTGGTGTACGGTTTTATGTGTTGTTTTTCCCGATGATGAAATAGCGTTGAGTACATTTAACACTTCTATGCCGTATATTGGTGGGTCATTCATTTTTTGTGTTGGTAGCGTAGAATACCAGATAGTAGTTTTTAAGAGGTTTATATAACGCATAAATTCTTTAGGCGGCGCTAACCCATATGAATCGAAATAAACATGCGGATCAATCGCGTATGCAACCCAGTGAGTTCCAGGTCAGATGATGTTATCGAGATTAATGATACCGTTTTCAGTGTTGTTTGGTTGTTGCGGTAATTGATCTCTCATAAAGACACCTCTAAAGTTTTTTTTCGCAAGTTTTTTAGCAGCATCGAGTTAATCAAAATTTGACATGGCAACTATTGTTAGCAAACTATTCCTAGTCTCAGGCCTTTTACGCTGTACCATGAATATGTTGTTCCTGGTAGTCTTAGACCCTTTCCTGATCGTTTCTTTAGTTTTTGTATCTCTGTCCGGTAGCTTTCTTTGGTGCCATCCCTGCCGCTGTACCAAGCACTCCTAGCGCGGCGGCTTGTGCTACCGCTGGGGCCGCTGCCACAATCAAAGCTGGTAACACAGCGAGAAGTGGGAATATACTACCTGATTTTATCATGTTCTTAATTGCGGCCGCAGAGAGAGAGAGAGAGAGAGAGAGAGAGAGAGAGAAAGACCTGAACACCATTTTTTTTATCTTTTATGACATCATTGAAGTGTTTTATCTGACGAGATGTCAATGACAGTTTATTCTGACAGCCAGACATCTGATTGTGCTTCAGCGATATTATGGTTCCATATTTTTTAGCTGATTCCGATTGCAATTTTTTAATTTGACCAGGAGTTAACGTATCACTAAGATGACTATATGACATTTAATTTAATACGAGATTGATCTAATTGTTACAGTACATATTTTCCAAGGGTGCATCAACTACTCTCATTCGTCAACCAACACCAACACCTTCGGGTAGCATCGATTTGTAGCTGAGAATGACAGCAACTGCTTTGTAATTCGGGATAGTGACAACACCACCTGCAACCGGACGGGTTACACGGGCTCTAAAGTGTATGTCAACTACGGATTGTCTTGAAACGAAACATCATTAACAACCAAATGATCACATATCATATGGCTGCGTGTTTGTGAATCCAATATCGCTCTATCCTGTAACGCAATAAATATATGACGCGGAACTGAAACACCTTGTTTTGATGCCAGATGCCATGTAAGTGTACCATCAATAGTATAATCCACGGTATCTGCGGTCACTGTTAGCCAACTTAGCAATGATTGTCCTCCACGGTCCATAAATGATAGTAATTTTTCTTCCATGGTGATTAATGGAGTCATTTACTGTCATCCACAGTGATAGTTTTGATATAATGACTTTACCATCAGTAACACCAGCACCATGACAGATTGCATCATTAACACTACCCTTTCGTACGAGTGCTGCTGTATGCTTCGCTCCATAGATAACTTTTCTAACATTTCTGCAAAATCCGAAAATATGATGTAGTTGAACGCGCATGGAAATTGTCTACGCTGTCCTTGCAACATTGATACGCGTGTTGCAAACCCTAGGTTGTAATGAGGATAAGTATTTATAACCATATTTTCGATATCAGCATTAGGAGCACCAACACGATCTTTTGATATCATTATTTACAAAACCAACTCTGATATTTTCATCATTTGCATATGGTGTATCACCAACATTTGCTATAAGTTCTCCTACTTCGATAAACGGTTCAGAGGGTAGAAAGTATTTGCTGGTATCGTGGACCTGAAATTCGATTCTTGATCGAAGATCCGGTTGTACTGCATGATATGAATAATACTGATAATCGCGTATATATTCATTCTTGGGTACCGTGGCGTCCATATCAAACGTTGTATCAGGAGCCGATTTGAACATATTATTATATATTTCTTGATCTAAATCGTGATTTCGCTCGCGATCTCAACCCACTTCCCGCTTTCAAATTTTCAGTAATATTTCCCTCAGTGTCATATCCATGATTTATCCATTATTCTCAGTTCTGCTCCACCGCGTTGTTTATTATTTTGCTAATACTTGAAGGCATAATTTCCGTAGATGGTAGTGGCCCTAGTGACCTCGTCACCGGTGGTTTCTTTCTTCGCCGAACTAACGCTACTAGTTTTTCTTTAGCCGCGGAAAATGCTTTCCCGGCAACATCCCCAACATCACGTCATTAATTACTTCCGGTGAGTTATTTCCAGCTCATTTCCTCCTAATAGAACTTTTAATCGTGCTATGTCCCCGAAAATATTACTAGGACAACGAACTAGACCAATACCTGAAATCCCCCTTGGATATCAACTAGCGAATTTTTCAGTTGTACCAGTTGCACCCTGACAATCATCATCAGGTGGTGGTTGTTTTTTTTGCATACGTACTTGATGTTTTTCTTTGATTTGTTTTATTTCTTTTCTTTCTTGTTTTCGTTCTTCGATTTGTTGTTGTTGTTGAATATCATAATTATCAATTCCCTCCTTAAATGTTTTATACCCTAATTCTCTTTTATTTAAACGACTAATCCCTTTGTTTATTTTATATAACCATTCATCCCAGTCATGGCGTTTTATCATATCTTTAAAGTCGTCGTTTAAAAAATCTCTTCTTCAATGATAGCTGTTAGCAGCGAAATTACCAAAAGATTGATGATCACTGGATTTTAATAACTCAATTCTTTTAGCCTCTTCGGAGAATTTCTCTATAAAGGGAACATCTCTTTGGATTTTACCAAAATCACCCTCTTCTTCTTCAATAATATCACCCTGTTGTTCCTGAAGTCGTGCAGTAGCTATTATATTACCAGGAAATGTTTTTAAGAACGTTTGTGTTTGTTCATTTTCCATTGCTATTTTTGCAAGTATAGGAAGAAGGGCTTGTTTTATTTTCTCTAGTTGTTCCTCAGGAATATCTCCCCATATGGTTTTTTCAGTGTGTCACAGAATTAGGCGAAAATTGACTTTATTTCTTCTTGAATTACAAACTAATCTCACCATTTCTTTTGTTTCGTCGTACATGCGTTACCTGGGGTGAATAACTGTTTTTTCTTTCAAGGTAAGTGGCGTGTAACGATTTGCATGTGCCTGACTTCGAATCACTTGAAGTCAGGAACGTTAGAATCACGGGGTGCACGGTAATTTGGCCGTGAATTCTGCTCACCTATTTGAGGATATATAAGGCAGAATATTTCTGATAATAATGACGGGTCCAAAAGTATCTTATCACAGGATAAATAGCTCGTAATTCTATCTCCAGCCAAAGGGCTGATATTGTAGCGGAGCATCTCTGATATTGTAGCGGAGCATTTCTGATTTGTAGCGGAACGTCTCTGATATTGTAGCTGAACGTCTCTGAATTGTAGCTGAACGTCTCTGAATGTCTCTGAATTGTAGCTGAATGTGATTGATTGTGCCGTGATTGTGCTGTTTAATTGTGCGATCGAATTGAGGTATCTGACTGTCTGTTTGTCGGATTGTCTGTCCGTCTACATCTGTCGTGATGTGTAAATATCCGGAAATCTAGAAGTCTGAGTGTCGGAGCTGTCTAGAGGTGTAAACATCCGGAGTGGCATCTAGGTATTTGGGAACGTTGGTTCTAGTAGATTCTGTATGCTGTCTGTACGTATAACTGTGGTGGATCCGTGAAGGGCAAGTGACCGATAAAAGTATCGAGTCAACTCTAGGTATTCGGAGAAGCTGGGCGGCGATTCAATAGTTGGTGAATCGTACGGTTATACAGGGTCGAGACACATGTGTGTGTTGCAATTGTAGTACAATTGAATACATTGGTATATTTACATAGTTACTTCAAATCACAGTAGTATTTCAAGGGATTACATGAATCTCAATGAAAGTTAGCAACTTGATTAAATACATGTATATGTTCGTGCTAGTTGTCGCAATCCATACGTGCGATAGTATAGTTTGATGTTTTGTATTTGTTATCGCAATTTATACTTGCGGTAATATAACTTTTGTAAAGGTTCCTTGGATCTTTGTATAGTCCAAGAGATTCCTTTGTATCTGTGTTTTATTTTATATCAATATTTAATTTACTTTTGAATTGTGAATAGTTGTGTAGCGTGATTGTGGGTTGAATGCATGAGTTATTGTATTGATACATCATTATTTTTCATTAATAATTTATTTCATAAATTTACATTATCTTTCACACATTCTGTTTGTGTTGTTCATTTAATCCACCATCCACTCGGTAACAATTCTGTTACAATGGTGTCAGAAGTGGGATCGCTGGATTAAGTGAACTGTCAATCATTTTTGTGAAAGTGTACATTTGATGTTTATGTTTAGTTTATATAGGTCCGTGTGGCCAGTATAAACGTATTTAAAGCATTTGTTTGGTTACCTTCATCAGGAAGTTAAGTTAAGCCTGTGGTATATATATCTATATTCATATTACAATTGTCATGTCATCCCTTAAGGACTTGATTGCCTTAGGCAAAGAATTTGGGTATGAAGGTGAAAGTCTAAGGAAGTTTATTCAGGAAGAATAAGCCCGGGAAAGGGAAGAAAGGGTAAGGGCAAGGGAATTAGAAAGGGAATCCGAAGAAAGGAAATGGGCCTTTGAAAAGGAAATGATAGGATTAGAGAAGGAAAAGATAGAATTAGTGAAGCAGGCCGAAAAGGACAGTATAGGATGGGAAATGGAAGCGGAGGAAAGGCGAATAGAGTTGGATAAACGAACAAAAGTAGAAATGTTAGAATTAGAAGAAAAAGCAAAGCAACAGGATCATGAGCGTAAGGTAGAATTAGCAACATCTGGAAGAGAGCACGATTCTGCCTCTAGCAAATTAAGGGGCCCCAAACTACCTCCCTTTGACGATGAAAAAGATTACATGGATAGCTATCTTCATCGGTTTGAGCGATGTGCCGAAAACCAGAAGTGGAGTCAAAATGGCTGGGCACTGCATCTTAGTCCTCTATTAAAAGGTAAAGCACTGGATGTATACTCACGACTTCCTAGAGACGATGTGTTTAAGTACGACGTCCTAAAGGAAGCACTTCTCAAAAGGTACGAGCTCACTGAACAGGGTTTTAGTAAAAGTTCAGGTATAGCAAGCCCGATAAGGGAGAAACCTTTGGCCAGTTCACCGTTAGAATTGCGAACTATTTTGAGCGGTGGATTGAATGCGGCAAAGCGGTGAAAACGTTTGAAGAGTTGACTGATTTCTTGCTCAGAGATCAATTATTTAATACAGTTGGGCGAGAATTAGATCAATTTCTTAAAGAGAAAGTCTTCACAAACGTAAAAGATATGGCTAAGCAAGTCGATTTCTTTGCTGAAGCTCATGGGGGAACCCAGAACGTGGTTTCAAAAGATTTTAAGTCTGGAAACCAGTCTGCAAGACCGATGCCTAGGGAGCTTGTGAAATCAGCTGAGGTAAATAGGTCCGTTAGGAATCCAGGTATTCAGCGTGTGCAACGTTACTTGTGTAATGCATGGGGTCACGTTCAAAAAGACTGTCCTAAAAGAAAGGTACTTGTACATAACGTAGCAGTGGCTATACAAAGTAAAGGTATATCTGATAATATCGTACAGGTAAGAACCTTGTATTCATTCGCTTGGCACGTGTCTATTTCCCGAAGCGCGTGTACCAACCGCGAGAGGGTTTGTCAACGGTCGAGAAGTCGTAGTATTACGTGACACTGGTTGCACGGGCGTAGTGATCAAACGTAGTCTCGTGCAGGATAACCAAATGCTCGGGTGGGAGTCCCCATGTATGTTACTTGATCAGACGATCGGTCGCATTCCCGTAGCAAGGATCACGGTAAAAACACCTTTCCTAACGGGAACTGTTGAAGCCCTTTGTATGGAAAATCCTATCTACGATCTGACGATCGGTAATGTTGAAGGTTCCCGTCTTCCAACCATGGCCGATTTTAAAATACCTTTGGCCCAGGCAATCGAAACGCGAGCGCAAACATGGCGAGAGAAAACCGCGTTTTCTAAATTAATAGTCCCTGAATCAATCTCAGGAATTTCGCGTGATGATTTCAAACAAGAGAAAGAACGTGATGAATCCATCAAAACAATTGTTGAGAAAATCACGTCCGGCGTGATTAAACACTGCAAGGGTGGGGGTAGCTCAAGATTCGTACGCAAGAACGGATTAATTCATAGGGAGTTTAGCGCTCGGGAGGGTAAGAAGTATTAGCAAGTGGTCGTACCCCAGAGGTATAGATCTCAAGTACTTAGGGTGGCGCATGAGTCAAGCATGGCAGGACACCTAGGTAAGTCTAAGACCACTAGCAGGGTAGTCGCTGAATTCTACTGGCCTGGTGTTAATGGCGATGTCACACGGTTCTGTAGGTCGTGCGACGTATGTCAGAAAACCGTAGGTAAGGCAAGGGTCACAAGGGTGCCCTTAGTACAGATGCCATTAATAGATACACCGTTTAAAAGAGTGGCAGTAGATATTGTAGGACCAATACACCCAGTTACCGAAAGAAAGAATCGGTATATTCTTGCTCTGGTTGATTACGCGACCAGATACCCCGAAGCCGTAGCGTTACCAACTATTGAAACGGAAAGGGTAGCTGAAGCATTAGTTGATATCTTCAGTAGGGTAGGGGTGCCAGAAGAAATCCTCACTGATTGTGGTGCCCAATTCACATTTGACCTCATGGGTGAAATACGTAGGCTGTTATCCATCAAACAGCTAAACACTACCCCATACCATCCGATGTGCAATGGACTGGTAGAGAAGTTTAATGGTACCTTGAAAAGCAAGACTGGGACCGTTATTTAAACGCTGTTCTGTTGTACGGTAGAACAGTTCGAGGCCCGATGCGGATACTACGCGAACTATGGACTGGTGATGTCGCGAACGAGGAAATAAAAACAACTTACCAGTACGTGTTAGATCTGCAAAATAAACTTGAGAGTACATGCCAGATGGCACGTGACGAATTAATTAAATCGGGGTGCAGATATGCCAAGTATTATAACCGCAGAGCGCTAAATAGGAAATTTCTTGTGGGAGATCAGGTTCTATTGCTTTTTCCAACGAGCTCAAATAAGTTGTTAGTCCAGTGGAAAGGTCCCTATGACGTTAAAGAGGTAAAAGGTGACATGGACTATAAAATTGACATGGACGGTAATTTAAAGACATTCCATGCTAACATGCTCAAGTTGTATATCAAGAGACAGAGCGACAATGTTGAAAAGGGGGTCTTAAATGTCGTTTGTACGGCAGTCGTAGACGATGATGAAGCAGATTCGAATATCGAGAGTTCCATTGAATGTCCCTTGGGAGTTGTGGGGGAAGGGATAGATAAAGTCGATGTGAGTGCGGAGTTGACGAAAGACCAGCGTCAACAGATTAATGCGCTCTTGGATAAACACTCTTATGTATTCACAGACATACCAGGTTGTACAACTTTGTTGGACCTCAAAATTAAACTGAATACGTCTGACTCTATTCGAATCAAGGGTTATCCGGTGCCATACAACGCACGTGAAGCTGTGGACGAAGAGGTGGGTAAAATGTTGGATCTGGGGGTGATTGAACTCTCCAACTCGCCATATTCTTCTCCAGCAGTGCTAGTCAGGAAAAAGGACGGGACGAACCGATTCTGTATTGATTTTCGGCAGTTGAATAAAATCACTGTGTTCGATGCAGAACCAATGCCAGATATGGAGGGTCTATTTGCGAAGTTGTCGGGAAACCGATGGATTTCCAAATTAGATCTGGCCAAGTTATATTGGCAGGTTCCCATTGTCCCAGAATCCCGAGCATTGACAGCATTTGCGACCCAGAAAGGATTGTATCAATTCAAAGTGATGACATTCGGGTTAGTTGGAGCCAGCGCCACCTGTTGTCGTTTGATGCGAAAGTTGCTTAAAGATTTAGCAAACTTTGATAGCTCTGTAGACGACATATTCGTGTACACGAATACTTGGAGTGAGCACGTGTCCGTCCTGAGCGAGCTCTTCAATAGACTCCGCAGAGCGAACCTCACAGTGAGACCCACTAAATGCAGTATTGGCTATGCAGATTTAGATTGTTTGGGTCATAGGATCAGCGGTATAGGTCAGTTAAAACCTCATCCCAAGCAAATTGAAGCAATTAGAGACGCACCAAAGCCAACCAACAAAACGCAGGTAATCATTTCTAGGTCTAGTAGGTTTTTATAGAAAGTTTATCCCGAACTTTGCAGCCATTGCTAGCCCACTGTCTGATTTGACCAAGAAGGGGCAATCAAATAAAGTTGAATGGGTACCGCCACAATATAAAGCATTTTGTGCTCTGAAAGAGAATCTTGTTAGTGCACCTATATTAAAATTGCCAGATGTCAGCAAACCTTTTATTCTAAGAACAGATGCTTCTGAAACTGGGTTGGGGGCAGTTTTACTGCATTAGCAAGACGACATTAAGTTACCCGTAGCTTACTCGAGTAGGAAATTGCTACCCAGGGAGAAAAATTATTCCGTTATAGAAAAGAAATGTTTGGCCGTAGTATGGGGAATTGGGAAGTATCATGCATATCTATTTGGGGGAGATTTTGTTCTCGAGACTGATCACCAACCCCTACTGTATTTAAACAAGG